>JARHVA010000355.1:2772500-3372500 GCA_037957365.1 Torreya grandis
ATTACAAGGTAATTAATGAAAATGGGATCTCAATTAGCTTATAAATCCCAAGAAAAATCATAATAAACTCAAAAATTGACACTTTACATGGTAAAAGTTCACAAGTTTAGATTTGAATTGTACTAAAAGTGTGGTTCTAAAGGACCACAAATGGAGAGTTGGGAACTAACACATTATCAATTGATAACTTCATGTAGTATAAGGAAGCACTATAGACCAAGTTTTCAAAACCACTACACACTTACCAACCTATAAGGTGTAAATATCATAATCTATTCCACACAAAAATATTTGAACTTGTGTAAGTATCAATCCATTGATCTAAATAACTCCTTTATCCATGAATAAGCAAAGTATACCATCTTGAAAAGGTTAAGTGATATTTCCAAAATAGCATATCAAAATAAATCCCTAATCAAAGGATCATTTAATAATCCATATAATGATGTAAAGTCACTCAATAAACCTTTCCTATTGTTATTAGATGTTAATAGGGTGATAAAATAGTTGCAGTGATATCAATAAGTTGGAACAATATATTTTTCCAATCAAGGAAACATACAGAGTACAACTATTATGAACAACTTACATGCATAAATCTATCTAACTGAACACAAAACATTATTTTAACATGACAAGGTTTCTCATCTAACTGCATGGTGTCAATTTCTAAGGAGTCTTCCAAAATTTCCTCTCTTAGGATTTATGTCCCAAAGGCACAAAATTCCATCTAAATATCTCACTTGCTTGGGAAAGAAGTGTTATATATTTATATAACTCTCATTGTTTGAGACATAAGTGACATTAGTGACTTACCTTTAAATCATTTAAATCTTAACCATTACCAAAGTTCTCAATCCAAATGATTAAAATGGTTCTATCAATATCCTACTCAAAAATTATTATTTATGGTTGGTACACATCTTTCCAAAATGGTATATAAAATCACCTTCAAAACATATGGTCAAACCATCCATCTAAAAAATTTAAGATGTTATTTGTGCCCCTAAAGTACTCACTAAATGCATTTAAAAATTAAATCAAAATGAATACTCTATATGTATCCAACTTCCATGTCTCAAGTTTCATATCCAACATGATGCCCTAAATTTTAGTCCTTGTAAATATAATATTGAAATCATATAATCACAATAATTTAGGCAAATGATATCATCAATTGGTGTGATCCTTGTTAAGAAACAAAATATCACACCAAAAATCAATATGCAAAATCACTTCAAGATGATTATGAAAATTTACCTCTATAGAATGCATTCCTTCATGCTATGAAATTATCAAGATTCAAAAGTGTGCAATCCCTACACTATTATTCTTATCCCTAATCAAGGTTAGTCTAAAATTACACAATCTAATCAAGGTGTAGTAATATTGTGAATGAGAAGCATTAAAAAATTCAATTCTGCATTCCTATGGTACCTTATGTCATTTGACCACATATACATTTTCATGACTATTATTATTCACAAAGAATGCATAAAACCACACATAAAAGAGAAAGGTTATCTGAAATGGTCATCACCATCCATAGTTTGAACAACATGGTAAATGCCAAACTATATACTCAATTCAACTAACATATATATACCATTAAAATAAAGGTATGCTCTTATCAATGTTATTACTCTCATAGACATCCTACCCATATAAGTGCTACCACCATAATATCAATACTTTCTTATGTGGATCAATAGTTTATCTCCTAACCATCAAATAACTCAAACTAAAAAGGGTACACAAATCCTTTGGTATTCTCTATATAAATAAGATACACTCTAACCTATTATAAGAGGTAGTAATATTACATAGTCATCACTTGAGCATAATTATTAATTACACCCACTTGGTGCCAATCATGCCATAAAGTACACATGTTCTCAAAATAAGACTATCCATAAGGTATCACCAGTCCTTCACCCATGGTGAAAACAATACTTAAAATCATTATTCTATATGTGATAAATTTGAAGTGGAAACCCATGTGTGATTTCATCAAAGTCTTGGTCCACTAATTAGTTACCTAGACATTTATATCATTAAGAGTTTCTTTAAAATATACATCATGGAATCATGAAAAAGCACAATAGGATGTGTCAAACCTATAGATTTGATACCACAATGTTAAGATCCCATTAGGTTAACCCATAGTTATGATTTTTTTAATCACTTAGATTACTTATAAAATCATGTGTAGTTATCTTAATAATCATTATTTGGCTACTAAATTTATCTAAAGCAATAAATGCAATTTTATATATTAACACACTAGCTAATAATCTAATCCATCTAGTTTTTAATCAATCTAATTAGATTTCAAAATGAGCATCCTTTTTTTTAAAGTACAAGTGAATTAATCAAGTACAACACATACTGATATAATCCACATTTGATCCATAAATAAGCTTATAACCATTACTATTATAATTTTAGAATAATTTATAAATTACACAACCAATGTTGTGTTAAATATCCATTAAATGATAATGTACAATATAGTACAAATCTAAATATACAATGAAATGAGTAAAACATTACAAAAGGATATTTATTAAAATATCAATAATCCATCATTATATCCTAAGTACAATCCCAATGGTTTAATCAGTTGATAGAGTAAAAACATCATATGAGTGTTTATCTCCAACCATAGACCAATAATCTCCTACATGCCTCCCCACTGGGAATGGCCCTACCCTTCATGAAGGGGAAAATAATAGTAGTGTGTATATCAAAAAATAAATCAAAATCCATGTGTTTAATATCACTATTACGTGTAACAATCAAATAGACCATGAAATCCAATCCTCTATCTAAATGATATCAATAAACACATGTAAACTAGAAGTATAGTGGAATGACAATGTTTCAGTTAGAACATTACTTTGGATAATGTTTTCTTTATAGAAATCATATCTAACAATCTAAGTTTATTCCACTTACACAAAACTCATTGTTACTAAATCATGACTTTCATGTGATATTAGTGGATAGCTATATGAGTTACCCTTTGACATATGCATATAACTATCTACTATTATCCAAACTATAGTCTAGTAATAAATTATAAATATTCAAAATTAGATTAACATAGATTTCATAATACACTTAATCCACTAATGAACAAGTAAAATCAATCATTAATACATAATACCATTTATTTCATTCACTTAACCATAAAGTGACAACATAGGCTATTCAAATGAACTATATTCAAACCAATTGTGCATAAGAGACTTAGAATAAGAATCAAGTACTTTTAAGTCCCATTTTCAAACATAATTATTATTCATAACATATATAACTGATAATAATACTTAGTCAACTATTTATTGTTCAACATATGAAAGCCATACATGTGTTCTTATTCATTCAATCATGGTTTCATAAAGGACTAGAACAAATCCTAAAAAAATGTATCCCTATTAAATTTCTATTAAAATACCATTCATGTAATATGTGTGTGTGTTTGTGTGTGTGTGTGTGTGTGTGTGTGTGTGTGTGTGTGTGTGTGTGTGTGTGTGTGTGTGTGTGTGTGTGTGTGTGCGCGTGCGTGCACATGCGTGCATAAGAGTATAAAACTCCATCATCTCATAACCTAGTTAGTCTTTAGTTGAATCATTAAACTCAAATAATGTACCTAAGCTTATCATGTATTTTAATGTCAAATAAGTCCCTTCTTAGATTTATTGTCTTCCTTACATGAAAAATTCATTGTTTTGAATCAATAAATCATAATAACAAATCTCATATTTCACTTACCCATAAAAGTGTAAGTTGGTCAAATAAGTCATATTCAAAACCTAATATGCAAGGGAAATTGGAACGAGAATCAAATCAATCCAAGTACCTTCCCAAAATATCCCTCAATCACAATTCATATATGTAAATAGATACAACTAATGAGAACACTCAGTTAGCATGATATATTATGAATTTATTAATAACTCATAACAAAATTATGACTATAAGCTTTCATTATGCATTTCATTCAATTCATTTTATCTTATTATATTGTATAGGAAAAACTCTTATGGATAAAAGGCTATAGTTTTGTTATATTTTCTAGTGAATCATTTCAACAAACATAATGTCTGAAGAGATGCATTTACAATATATGTGTATGCTTATCATTGTTTTGATTTATTCAAAAATCACTAATCTTAGTATAATAAAAGACCCAATTTCCATGGGAAAATAATTTTTCTATTATTTATCTACCCCAAAAATTCTCATGATCACTTACAATTGCACAAGATCATTTGATACAACAAATGATTTTATGTAGATATTATTGTATTACTTTGACTACATATTTTCATAATTATTTATCTTATACTAATTCATATAAATAAAATCATTCATCTATACACAATAACAAATTAAGTTCCTAAAAGTCTTGATTATCAATTCTGGGTTTTAATATTATACATATTTATAAAATCCTTGATGCATTTATGCATGAAATTATTCACATATGCTAGTTTACTTAATTATTTTTAGAAATATATATACATATCCATGTAAAACTAATTTCCCATTTTATATTTTTTATTTCAACTCACTTCCCAATATGGCCTACAATTAAGTCCACAATAAATATTCACTGTTATTGACTCAAGGTATGTCATTTCCAAGTGAATATAAAAATGGTTGTATATGTAAAAATTTAATATCTAAAAATTTCACATTCAAGATTGTTAAATTCTCACACATGTATATTTAATTTTATTTTATATAAATACATATATAGTTTCATATTATTTATTTCCTATTGCCCTTTACATCTCTAATAAATTACCAGATCATCTCAATAAATTGAACTAAGAGTTGATACATACACAAATTAAAAAACTCAATTACTTATCAAACCTACAACTATATAAATTTATACTAATATAGTTATAATTTCCATACAGGGTTATGAATGTGAGTACACACACATGCACACGCGTGCACGCATGCATGTACACACACACACACACACACACACACACACACACACACACACACACACACACACACACACACACACACACACACACACACACATTCATATATGTGTGTAATAGTCTTTGTGTGTGTGTGCTAATTTTATTTTGGAGGAAACAAATAGTTTGGCATAGGTTCATATTTACAAAAGGACATTATTAGATTATGAATATACTTTTTCTCATCTCGTTAGGATGGCTCAGTTAAAACCCTTTACAATATTTTGACCATTTGAAAGCAAGTATCTCAAACTTTTAATAGTTTGTGGAATTCAAAAAAATTATTATTCAAACCAAAAATCAGTTTAGATCAAGTAAAAATATAAATTTGATTCCAATCATATCATAATAGTTAAAATACAAGGCTTAACATCAAATTTATAGACTTGGTATCTATCCAACATGGCTCAGCCTCTACTCCATAGGACTAAACCCTAGAGTTTTAGTTAATATTTTACCTAAGAAACTAATTTTATTTAAACAAAATGGATTTTTTACTATTCAAAACTACCAAAAAGAGATGAACTGACTTGGTTATAAGATAATTGTTGACTCATGTGAAATAACAACTCTTTCCCTTTTTGGTTGAAATTCATCCTTCTTCCTTCCTTATTCTGCGTCCATTCTTCCCCTTTTCACTGCTCTTATCCTCCCTTCTACCTCATACATGTCTTGCATTACCAAGAAAACTCGTCTTTTTCCTACTAGTTCGACATTATTTATGCCTCCATTAATGTAATCATTCCTCTAATTCGACATGAAAGCTATGAAAACCCTCCATATCCTCCAAGAGAGGAGACAACTCCCTGATTATTTCAAATAAACAATCTTAATTCCTTTTACTTTGTGTAACATGCCAAACATAATAACTAAAACCTAGTTTCAATACCTTTCCCATTTTGTACCATATGCAAAAGGATATAAACAAATAAAAATAATCAAAATTTTGAATCCCATTTAAAATCAACTAATTTGGATGTCATTTTACCCCATCACACCTTCGTAGGCCACCAAAAGATACATATTTGTGTAAAAATATAGACAATATTAGTTAAAAGCTCAAATCCCTTAAAGTATTCATACATACATATATATATATATATATACATATATATACATATATATATATATATATATATATAAAGGAGTCTAACACACAAAAAAATGCAGCATGGTTTAGTTTATACAAGAGTTTTATGGAGGTACAAACCATCAACACAAAATTAGCATATCATGTCATTCAACAAAATATAATACAATACCCTTCTCAAAATCAATGCAAGCACACATTAACAACCAAACAAATAGCCAATGCAAAATGAACCCTCATTATTTTTTCAAAGCACTAATAGTATAAATTTCATTTAAGCAATCACAAGTGTGGTGTGTGTGGGATCAGCATATGTCTCTCAACCTAAAAGTGATGGTATATGCACCCCCTCTATAATGATACCCTCCCTTTATATTGACTATGAGGGTAGAATAGTCTTGAAACCACCTCAATTAAACAAATAGGAAGTTAGTCTAAAATTAATATAATCGATGACATTTAACCATAAATAAACTACTAAATGTAATTAATATATAAATTAAATCAATCATAATAATCATAAAGGGATCAGCATATGTCTCTCAACCTAAAAGTGATGATATATGCACCCCCTCTATAATGATACCCTCCCTTTATATTGACTATGAGGGTAGAATAGTCTTGAAACCACCTCAATTAAACAAATAAGTAGTTAGTCTAAAATTAATATAATCGATGACATTTAACCATAAATAAACTACTAAATGTAATTAATATATAAATTAAATCAATCATAATAATCATAAATCATATTAATATATATTCAATGACTATCCATCAAGATACTCATTATGAAAAAATAATATAACTATTAATCATACAAAATTTATGTATCTAAATCAGACATAAGATAATAATTAAAAATCAATAACCTTATAATCCACTTTTAATACCAAAAATATTATTTTTGTTAGGGTATAATTAGATGTGACACATATACAGGGCATGAGAGCATTAAACACTACAAAATAATGTAAATTTTTAAGGAGAAACTATAGAATCTATAAGGTCTATCCAAGAGCTCATCATCTTCCAATGAAAAAGGTAACATCTTCTTTGTCACTTATCACATCTTGCATGTGACTCTAGAAAATATGAATGGAAAATGGAATCAAGATCAACTCATCATATTACAAAAGTAATTTATCTATTTGAATCTATTATAAAGGAAAATGATGATAGAATATATGTTAAAACCAACACTTTACCCATTCATGTATATGGAAAGATCTAAATAGTGAATGAGGTGATTGATGGTGTCTACAATGTGCTAAGATAAAAATATATTATGTTATCCATATATAAAATCATATAAACTAGGAATGCTTTATATATTTACAATTATTGATGTATTTTAAAGGATACTAAAAACAAATTTAAATTTGTTTCCATAGAATCTCTTGATATAACAAAGAAATTATAAAAGTTCATGTTATCATAATCCCCCTCAGAAAGATCTTCTCTACTTTGATGGAGATATAGATTTAATTATGCTTAAGTTGAAAAAAAATTAATATAATGAATTGGAATGTGAAATCACTTGATTTGGTGTTCATGATATCAAGTGAACATGTGGCCACACTTGAAGGCAATGAAACCTAGTGTCTTATCTTCCATGATTTTATTGTTAAATGCCTAACAAAATAGCCTTGGTCATAAATTATAGTTATTTAACTATTGAATCATAAGTTAAATGATAAATTCAAAGGTATACCTTCTTCTACGTTTCCAAATATTGAGAAGGAAAAGTAAATAAAAACAAAGATAACTACACAAGCATTTTCTCATGGGCTAGGGACATCATCTTTAGGTGGAGGACAATGTATGGGTTTTGGGAGAAAAGATAGACACTAAAAAAATGAAATTTATGGAGGTATAATACTAATAAAATATCAAAAAGTTTCCCTCCCTAAATTAAAATGTGATCTAACTCTAACTAACACCATTAAAGAGCTAGTGATAGTTCCTAGTAAAGAAGCTAAGGCAAGAGGTGGCTTTAAGATGATTGTTGTTCACAAAACTTATTCACCAATTATGCTAATAGAATATGTAAGGGACTTGTTGATGAGGGATTTATGCACACCCAAAAAATATTATGATTTAGCCTGTAATTTTTTAGGATCAGTCAAAAGTATTCACTCCAAGGCATGAGTTGTAGGGTATTCAATTTTATAAACAATCTAGTGGTAGAATGGTAGTGAGTGAAGCCAATTGTTTACCATAGATGAGTTGGATATGGGTGACCATAAGAATAATTAATATAGTTTTATTGATAATGGTTCTAATATAAGGTGGGTATGAATTCATAAAAATCTCAAAAAAGAGGGAAGGGTAGAGAAGAAAAGGAGGTCTATGAACCACACAAGATGTAACCCCTCTAGGCTAGTACTAAAACTCAAAGTTGGAAAAGTATTCAAGAAACTAATATCCACTATAAGATGATGTATCACACTCAAAAATAAGACACAATAAATATTTTAAATAAATAATAATATAACATAATCACATCCAATCAAAGGTTGTCGTGTTTGTTAGATTGTGATAACACATCCACAAAGGGGGATTATGATTGACATATAAAATGCATTCAAATATACTATAGAATAAAATGAATAATTGTATTCAAATAAATATTATACACAACCAAGAGACTAATATACCATGATGAAATCATGTCTTACAAATTCCATAGAGTTGGATAAGAATTAATTTTTGCACATCAAGACCAAATTTGAAGAACTCATAATTTCCTAATAATCTTAATAGCCAAAATTCTCTTCCGTTTGGGACTAGAAAGATACAATCATAAATATATTGGGATGGGGAAGGCATAATATATTAATAAAAGTCTAAAAATAAATATCCAAAAGTAGGACTTTCATCCAAATCTCATGCAAATTATGCATGTACGATAGTCAACACATAATTAAAATTTACAACTAAAAATACAATATATACATGCATTGTAAATTTGGAAACAAATTTACCACTTATAAAAACATGCAAGTGCATATTTTATATTTATATTTATATTTGTGTTGATGTGGAACCATAAGCTAAATAAGATGATAGAGTGACAGCTATAGACACTAAAGTAGATGACATTATTCCTTGTGGGATCAAGATGGCCCCACTAGGAGTATGCATGACTGTAAATCCTAAAAATTGGGAACCTATGTTGAAGTGGTATCACTTATAGTTGAAAGAGTTTTTGGAATTGATCTTGAAGCTCCATACTTACCCTTAATTTCTTTAAATAATGCATGGGAAACTTCAAAATCCCTATTAATAATATCAAAATTTGGCAAAGAAAGTTTGAAAATCTTGACAGTTTCAGCCATAAACCTCAAATGTTCCATTTCTAAACTCTTGAACTTAGCTTTCAGAGCCTCTTATTTCATCACTCTATCCTTCACAAAAATTATTAGTTTAATTTTTTTATCATTGGTTATATATAATGTGCCTTCAACCTCATCCTTAAAGATACTTATTGTTGCTTTAATAAGGGTCTCAAAATTTGGCCTGTTGACCAATTTGCCTATGGGAGTTATCATTTTAGTAACCCTCATATCATTAAAAATTACAAATCCTTGGTTATCATGGTATATAAAATGTGTTAACATGGCCTTCATCTGATTGTGCCATGTAAGAGCAACATTCCTTTTACTAATAACATAATTTAAAGCCCAGGTTACATCTTGACTTGACATTAAATTCCTCTAATTAAAGGTATTGATTTTGGAACACTGGATATAAATGGTGAGCCTCTTCTCAAGTTATTTAAATTTGTACCATAATCTAAACTCATTATTCCTTTTTGATTGACCCTCACCTTATAAATCTAAATTCTACTCAAAATGTCATATATCATGGTGATTTCACTTTGCAAGTTTTTGATAATCTCTCGATGGGGATGTATGATTTGTATATGTAGTAGCTTCTACTATGCCTCCTCTTTTCTCTTATACATATCCTTCATTACTTCCCCAATACAATCCATAAAACTATATAAATCATTTGTGTATTTATTTGGATCCCCTATATTATTTTTAGGCATTATTAGCTAAAGGGATTAGATTTTATCTCTACTCAATATTTATTTCTTCCCTTGTATTACCATTCACTGCCTTCTTCTTCCTCACCCTCTATATTATTTCACTTTGCTTGTCAAATTTGATAAATACCATGGAAAATTTCGTAAAAACTAAATTCTTCCTCTCATCTTATTTTCCCTACATTTATTTAACCCATTATAGAATAATAAGTTCCCCTTCTTCTTTAGAGGGAGTAGGATCTTCTAAGGTAGAGAGTGGAGGTGTCATAGGAAGAGTTATTTCTGGAGGAGCTAATGTAGGAAGTGACAATAATTCACTTATTTAGACAGGGAACTATAATGGAGGGTATATGATCCTTTTCCATGGTGGGTACTTCCTTTGTGGATTAACCTCAGCTATGAAATTGGTCGAACCAAGAGTCTTTTCAATTTACAATGTGGCTAACTGCATAAAGAATGTTCATGGTAGAGGTATTTTTACCTAAGCTAAAAGTTTGTCTAGGAATGGTGTAATTTTAGGATTGAAAATGGAAATAGTTACCAAATTCTCAAAATGGACTACCTTTTTAAGAGTCTGTATTTGGGGAGGTGCTGAAAGAATAGATAAATCAACATAACTAGAACTAGATACTAAAATACTTTGAGTTAATAGAGATAAATTTGAAATTGTAATAGCTTTAATAAGAACAAAACAAACTAGATAAGACACTACTTCACTTATCTTTTAGCTTTTATTTGTTGTCATTACTTGATGGTCTAGGGCACCAACTGACATTTATTCTTCTTGAAAGCCTCCCATGCTCAGAGATTTGGCCTTTTAAAACTCAACCTCTTGATCATCCTCACCTAGGACTTTCTCTTAACTAAATTTTTGTCTTGATTCTATCATAATTTGTATATTTTCTTCCTCCTCATTTGTGGCATAGTCTACCATAGATATCAAATTTCCATGTTCATCAGCATAGACTTTTGCTTCCTCCCCCTCATTAGGAGATTATTTTATGGTAGTTGGACTAAAAGATGGACTTTCTTGTAGTTTCTAAGTTTTAAGGGAGGCTAAATGAAGCTTGGACCTTCTTTGATAGGTGGTTATGGTAAAAAGGGATGATGAAATAATTGAATGAGCTATAGTAGGAAGATTTAGTACTATAAGTGGTAGTAAGGGAATGGAAGGTGTAACAACCATTATGGATGGAAGAGTGGACGGATAAGAGGCTGGTGTGGTAGGGAGTATTTGAGGAGAAGCCTCTTCATTAGGGGTGATGAATGGAGGTGAACATACCAAATATGTTTGAGGAGGAGTAGATGGTGTAGATAAGAAGGAAGATTTTAGAAACTATGGAAGACTCACATGTGTATCTATTGTGAGAGGTGGTATAGTGTCACAAAAAATGTTCTCTTCTACTTATCATGTGGGGACGGAATCTTCTCCACTATAGTGTATGTTCTTAAAGTTGTAATGGTGCCATTTAGATGAGTAGAGGTTATTTGGGACCCATAAATACCTCTAAGGATTTCCTTTCTTATCTGAGGTTTATCCTCACTTTGGTTGTTGGACTCTTATTCTTAGGGATCAACCTCCCATGCCATAGGAGATGGGGTTGACTTGGGCCTCCTAAGTCCTATAGTTGATCTAGGGGCCACTTATGGATTTATGAATTTTGTGCTTTTACTACCATCTTATTAGCCTATTATTTTGCAATCTTTGGATTATATTGGATGGCCTGAGCTACCATCATATACATCTACTTTTTCTTCATCTTGATCCATACTTCTGAGTAATTTGATGCATTTGAGAAAAATTCATCATGTTCATACTCTTGGTGACCATAAGTGGCATTCACCCTCTTATTATCCCTCAAGGTTTAGTGATAATTTCAAATTCTCCTTTTGGGATCCCACTCTTTGAACTAGGCCTCATCAAAGTTATAATGGATTATCACCTTTCCCACTTGATTGAAAAAGCTTCTTATCACATATTGTAGATGCCCAATACTCAAAGGATATTTAAATAAATAGGTCAAATACTTCTAACCTAGGTCCTCTTTAATACCATTATATATTTGGTAGGTTATTTCCTAATCTAAAATTTTGTCCAGAACTTGAAACATGGTAAAAATAAATAAGGTGGCCTTGTTCCTATAATTTTTATTACTGTTACATTAGGGTAATACCAGTAATCATGCCATTTTTCAATGGTTTTGCTCATGTTTATTGATAGTCTAGGCATCTAGGTGACATGAATTACTTGGTATACATGAGGGTAAAATTCTACACAGATCCTTTTGATTTAATTTATAAATTTGTAGATGAACATGAAAGAGTAATCTTCAAATATTTGATTCAATATATTCAACCAAGGGTTGTCATAATTATCCATTTACCCTATGAACTATGCCCAAGATTACATCTAGTAAATAAGATATCATATAAAATTTCCCATCTATAGGACTTTATTCCATTTAACACATCTAGGTTTTTATCCTAACACAAATTAATTCTCCTATGGAAACTATCTTATCTAAGGTCAACAGAATATTCGGTAGAGGGACCCATTCTAATTACACATAAGTGATATTGGGAAAGCCATATAATTTGTTAAAAAGAGTCATAGCTATCCTAATCTTATGTCTAAACTTAATGATCCCATTAGAAGAGAGGGATCCATTGGGATTTAATATTTGGCCCTTTATTAACCATTGTTTCAATTTATTTTCCACTATGCTTTTTCCTAACCATCCACTAGACATGGCTTGGTTATAGGAAATCTTATGTCATGGTAAACTAAGTTACCTTTCAAATTCCCTCCCAAAAATGTAATAAATTATACTTTTACCTTTCTTAGGGTATAGACAATACCCAATACAAGTTCCATTAAAAAAGAAATATTGACGCATATCTTTACAAAGCATTAACTCTAGTCTTGCCATTGTCTGATAAAGTCCCATGATTTTGAGGGGAATAAGTTCATCCATGTATTAATTTTTATCCTCAGACAATTGATCTTGTGTAGAGTAGGGAACCATAAATTCTATTGTATTCCAAAGTGCAGAGTAAAACAATAATTTAAACTTGAGGGAACCCTTATCAAATATTATATCTATATATTCTATGTTCCCTGAATAACAGTAAATGGAAGAGGCCTATATGCATGTTGATTTCAAAGAGGAAACTATTTTAGTGATTCTAAGTTGTTTAATTCATCTACTAATTATATGAAAACTCTCTACTAGGTATTATAGTCATAATAGAGTTCAAAATCAAAATCACACCATTTACTCAAGGATTGATGATGAAGTGAATTGCCTTTTGCTTAGATTTTACATATATTATCCAAAGTTTGCACCATGAATGTGAAATTTATGTGACTTCAATGCAACTAACAATTTTTTATTTCATTCCCATTCTAATTTTAATGTGCTAGTAAGCTCTGGTGGGTTTACTTGCTTTCCAAATGGAAATTATTCATTAACTTTATGTGTGCAGTCATCATGTTTTAGACAAGTATCAAATTCTTGATCACTTACTTCTTTGCCTTTCTATCAAACTTGTTCATGTGTAATTTGAGCTTGCATCTCCCAGATGATGAAATTTATCTAATTTTAATTCACTCAATCCTTTAGACATGCATATTTTATTTTCATACTCCAAGGTTCTGAGTTAAAATATATGTGTCATGTGGATCAACCTCGATCCTGTGGTACTTAAGAGCTCAGAAGCATGAGAATTAAGTACTTTGGACTATGTTCATCTATGTAGGTGTTATATTTAATGACATGTTAACATGTGGAATGATTTCAAGGACTTATAGGTACATAAAATCAGAGCCATGTGACCATTAGATCATTGATTGAGTGTTTTGTCTTTAAACCTCCAAACCTATAGAATTGTGCCACTTATTATCTTCTTAGAGCTCAAGATTAGATGTATTAAACCAAAGGGCCTAAATTTCATTATACTTATGTAATCCTTACATAGTTATGGGCTAACAAAAACCTTCCATTTATCAATCCTTGGGAATGCAAGGGCTTGGGATCATTAGATCATTAACTTTACTTTTAAAGCTTCTGAGGTTTTGTCTAACAAAAAGTGTTGTATGGTGTGCTCTAAAGGCTCAGATACTTTGATCACTTAGAATTTTATTTAAAATATGGAAGGCTCCATGTTACATCCTAATGACACCTATCTATCTCTTCAAAACTCAAGATCTTTGAATAATTATAAACTTTTGTCAATGGCTATAGATTTTGAATAATGTAAATATGCCACCTATTAGACCTTCAAAGCTTGGATAAGATAAATCAAGACACGACGTATGAATGCTTGATAGGTCTCCATAAATATTTTTATAGACATTTAAAACATATAAAATACTAGGACAAAAGGTATTAGTTCCATTCATCTAAATAAACTACAAAATATATGAAAACCCAAGGTTTGGAATAAATCAAAATAACGGCTCAAGCTTTGACTTTTCAAATTTCAAATTTATGTAACTTTAGACTTTAATGGAAAACCTTAGGCTCTTAAATAAGTAAATTCATAACATAAATTTATAAGGTTTATAGGGACACTAAATAAATATATTCATGTAGTAATGTCTCCACATTTAATTTTGAAAATGGGATGTATGTGTTAGGGTATTAAAAATGATGACTCATAAGGGAAAATACTCCTGAGTATTTTGAGAACCCATAAACTTAGAAGTGCACCATAATAAAATTTAAGCTCTACCAAGAAAAGAATAAAAAACCAAAATTTGGAAACATACTCCCACCCCATGAAACATATTAACCCTTTTTATCCCTTGTATTTGTGTGTGTGATCATGTGAAATCATTTCCCCTTAGTTATGAAATTTTTGACAAAGAGTTGGATAAACATTGTAGGTTTCATGATGACTTCAAATTTTATAACCAAATAATAAGGGAAGCTTAGGCATTACTCTATTTCTAGCCACGCATCCATAGCCTTGATAGATATACCTATTATTCCACTCAAAGTCTTGCTCTACTACCAACCAGGCATCCATAGCCTTAGTAGATATTACTTGAATCACCCATCTTCTATAAGTTTGTATGATTGAGTTTTTTTTTAACATAGATATAAGGGTTGAGAACCATCATTGGCTAAGTGTGTGCATAAGAAACCTTATTTTAATTAACATGTCCTTGTTAGTGTGTCTTTACTTCTATGTTTATTATATTTCATCCAATTTTTAGCATTTAATTGTGTAATTAATCTTTGGAAATGGAAAGTTTTTCAAAAAAATTCGTGAGTATATCAAAGTAAATCCTATTGGTCCAATGAAATCATTCAGTTTAAGTAACACCTAATTCATTCCTAGTACATACCTTAATCCCAAAAGTTTAAGTATTGTTAGAATAAAAAAACCCATGGATACTAATTGTGCACCCTATTATGTCATCTCCTTATTTTTTTAGGTATAGTGTAACTATAGTATAATAAATTTCTCAATTTTTTCTATAATTTTTAGAAAACTAACCGAGAAGCATAACAACTAATCTACTAAAAATAAAATGCAAAAAGTAGGAAAGAATAATCCTACAAATTAGGGAATATAATCTAGAAAGCAAGAAGTCTGATCTAGAAAGAAGGAAATCTAATCTCAAAAATCAAAAATATAACCTACTACTATGTATATATCACCATTTATAGTTAATCTAAGGCATCTCCAACAGGAGCAGAAATGAAGTAGTATTTCAAAAACTCTCCATTGACTAGAAAGGTGAGGTCACTACCTTGTAGTCCCTTGAATTGTAAGGTATTATTGCTTGAGATTTATGGCATCTAATATGGTCCAATAAACAAATGGGTAAATTTATCATGTTTCCATTTATTTTCATGTGTTTTATCCTAGAGAAACACTAAGTCTAAAATTATAAAATATTTTATCTTGGACCTCTTGTCAAACCACCTTTTGATAATATACCAATTTTTACTAAAATTGTATAGTGTTTCAGTTCTTATATACTCCATCTGGATTATATCTAATAGTTTGGATTGTATCCTTTCACCTTCTCCCATATACCCTTGCATGAACTGGTATGCTAGTATCTTGAGAGTAATAGGGAAGATTGGTTGTTGTCCATAAACCAAAGAAAAAGGTGAAGCCTTGAGGGCTTGCTTATGTCTGGTTTTATTTACCCATAGTGCATATTTCAATAAGAGATGCCATTCTCTTGGTTTATCATGCACTTATTTATTAATGGCATTCATTAAGTTATTATTGGTAGACTCGGATACTCAATTTCCTTGTGGATAATAGGTAGAAGATAACTTGATAGTGATTTTATTATCATAGGCCCATTCTATAAATTTAGAAGATTTAAAGACTAGACCATTTTCATAAACTAAGGAAATAGGAGTTCCAAACCTGGTCAATATGTTTTCTTCTATAAACTTGATGACATTGATTGATTGATAATTATTTATTGATATAAATTTTATTCACCTGGTGCAGTAATTAGTATCTATGAGGAAAAATTTGTGTCTTGCTAAAGATTTTGGGTTTATCACCCCAATAAAATCAAGACCCCATTGGGAAAATGGTCATCCTTCAATGACTAGCCGCAAAGGAATGGAAGCATTCACTTCTCTCTTCCCAAACACCTAACAATCATGGTAGGGCCTAATGTGATTGTGGGCATCTCAGATAGATATCCTCATAATTATATTTTTATAGTAGTCTTTTCTTGATCATGAAAAAATTAAATAGATCCTGAGGGCTCACCTTTGCTCTCTATTTAATTCAAGAGGACAAGTTATTATGAGTAGATAATGGATGTTATGGGCATACCATTTACCATCATCTACCTAAGTTTCATTAATTTACTTAGTACCAATGCATGGATTAGTCTCAGTCATCAACTAGATGATCCCATAACCTCTTACCATATTTGTTGGTCTAATCTCAAGATCAAACTCTTATAACTTTGCCATCCATTTGCCTCTTATTTAACCCAACTAATTCTATCCAAGTGTGAGCTTAAAAAATAGGTTAAGAATAATGATAAATGTTTTATTTCTTTGATTAAAATCCTAAACTTTTTGATAGATTTTATCTAGGCATATATCTACTTATCTTTAATGGAGTATTTTAACTTAACATTCTTCAGATTGGTACTCATGAAAGGAATGGGATGTTCATTGTATTTTATTCTTTTTGTAATCATAACAACTAAAATATACTCTAAATCAAATGGATAGAGATAAAATCCTTACTAAAATCTAGACTAATTAGAACTGGAGCTTGAACAATGGCAGTCTTGATGTTTTAGAAGGCTCTCTGGGCTTCCATTATCCACTCTATCTTGGAATATTATTTCATCATGGCATTCAATGATTTGACAATATCTACAAATCTAGAAAAGAACTTTCTCACAAATTTTATCTTACCAAAGGACTTCAGCTCCTTCTTATCATTGGGAGGTTACAACTTAAAAATAGCCTATATCTAATTTGGATCAATGGAGATCCCGTATTTAATAATGACATAGCATAACATTTTCCATTCAATAACTCCAAAAATTCTCTTCTTTGGATTAAGTGATGCTCTGTACCTTCTAAATCTTTCAAACACTTTTTACAAGTGATATGCATAATCATATCTACTTTTAGAATACACTATCAAATCATCCATGTAGATGATTATGAATTTACTAATAAATCCCTAGAAATTAAAGTACATATCCCTATATAATTTTGATCCTACATTTATTAGGTTGAATGACATCCTTTTATATGTAAAATTATTCCACTTGGTGGTGAATGTGGTCTTAATCATGTCTTTAGCTTCAATAAGCACTTGGTTTTATCCATCCAAAAAGGACATCATCTCTTACCTACTTATCATTTGAATCACCTTATCTAAATAAGGTAGAGGATAATTATCTTTCTTTGATGATCAATTTAGGTTTTTAAAATTGACACAAAGTCTGATTTCTTTATTCTTCTTCATGACTGGTACTAGATTAGCTACCCAAGTTGAATGCCTAAT
This sequence comes from Torreya grandis, assembly GCA_037957365.1. NCBI lineage: Eukaryota > Viridiplantae > Streptophyta > Pinopsida > Cupressales > Taxaceae > Torreya > Torreya grandis. Next base: position 2,790,670 of record JARHVA010000355.1, read on the forward strand.
TATGAATATAATATTAACATCTACTAGATTATACACTTCTATTTGAATTAGAGGTTTTATAATTATATTTACTAGCCTTTGCCTTTACTTGAAAGACTTAGGATCTTTCTTTAATGGAATAATGTGTGATGACCCTAAGGTTGAAGACTTTTAAATCTTCATATGTCCAATCAATCATGTCTTCATATTCTATTAAAATATTCTTTAAATTTTGTTTCTCACTTTCAGTGAAACTCAATCCAATGTTTATAAACTGAGGATGCTAGTCCATGCCCAGATTTTATTTGATAAAATCTTACGTAGTTGCTCTAGGTTGATTTTGTTTCTAAGCTTGGGGATATACATCAAAGCATGTCTCTAAGGAAACCCTCCCTAATGGGACACAATTCTCCTTTAGTTTTAAGACACCATCTTCTCCTAGTTCTTCAATTTGCATGGGCTCAACATCCTTCTTATCTATAAGTTATAATTTTAAAGCTCTAGAACTAGTCATGAATTACATAATCTACTGGTCATCTTCAAATACTTGAAAGTGGTCCATGTTGTCTAGGACTAAGGTACAAGGAATTGGTTATATAAAAAATTTATACATTTTTAATTTTTGGAGAGGTACAAGATTGGTAACCTTGTAAGGAATTTACTATCTAGTTTTATTCCCTTGGGATAGCCTTGATGTAGAAAGCTTCAAAGGGCTTGATCATATCCCACACTTGATGATTTTAATTCTTTAAATAAGTAAGTTTGCATTGATATTTGTCCTTGATCCGGTTAGAAAATATTTTTGAGTCACTAAAGATTTACAATTGCTTGACATTATGATTTAGTACAAACTGAAGGCCAAGAATTAGAGCTTCATACTCAGCTCTATTATTTTTGTATGGGAACTATAATTTGTAAGAAGCTAAGTAATAATTTTTTCTTGGATCAATCAAGGCCATTCCAACACTTGAACCTTGTTTTAATATAGGTATATCAAAATTAAGAGTCCATAATTTGGAAGGACCTTCAAATTTTTATTCATGCAATGCATGTTCTTGTCTAGTGTTAAAAGTGTATATGCCTACATGGTAAGATAAAAAGTCTACCTTTTCATTCATGGCATTATACTCCATGATTAAGTGCTTCATATTTGGTTCACATTAAACTCAAATATGGTTGTCTACTCCTTTCTAGGGTAGCCAAATTTATAAAAAGTTAGTAACCATGTACTCGTTAAGTGTCTTGGACCAATATCAACTAGCAACAGGTTGTAAGCTTTTAAAATGTCAATGATCAAGATGTTGATTTGTTTCTACAAACATTGTTGCAATGCCAATTGAATGTGTAAATTTTTCAATTCCCCAACACATATGATAAATAAATTATCCAATTGTAAGACCACTCTCTTTGACTTGTCAGGGGTCAAACCCAACTTCTTACATATAGTTGTTGGCATCACATTGGCTAATGCACTAGAGTAAACCAAATAGTTTTTTACATAATTTTTGAACATTTTGATAGTTAATAGAAAAGGTAGTACTTCAGGCTTGTATTTATATACCATCACATTTACATGCATTGCTTTTAGCTTGTTAGTATATGGCCTTCCAATTAGGGATTTGAGAAACATCTCTCTTTGTTTGGTGATCTAGGCTAACTCATCAAGGATGATGTTAACATTGATCTTTTTCATGTCCTTGATATTATATCCTCCTTTGCTATGTGGATCTATAATTTACAAAATCTCATCTCTATTTAGAAGAGGTGAATGATTTTTAGCCTTAACATCTAAAGAAATGGTAGTGTTGTTATTTATGACATTGAAGTAGTGAATGGATGCTTACTCCTCAGATTGTAATTATTCCTTACATGATGATATTGTTGGAAAACATGGATCCCATCTATCTTTTCCTTTGGTTCATTCTCATCTTCTTCCAAAAATAGAGAGTAAAAACTCTCAAAGATAATTGTTTTATTTGTATGTATTGATTCAGTGGAGGAATATGGTTCCTTCTAATGTGTAAAACATTCTTGCTTGTCCATCTCCTACTAAAATATAGCGAAGGTAGTGTATAAATTGATGCATTCTATTTTGTGATGTGAAATGTTATAAACTTGATACTAATTAGGAAGAGTTGCATCCATGAAATTGATCTTTGGAATCTTGTTAGACACCTATTATTTAGTATTATTTTTAAACCTACTGAAAGTCTTATTTTACCTCTAGAATCCAAAGCCCTGGTTTGTATTCTATCCACTAGTGTTCCCCATGTATTTTTTCATGTTCAAAAACTCATTGCTAATTTTCTACCCCATCCTCTGAATATCTTATAGTTATGTCTTTGTGTAGTTATAGATATAAACCTATGTAGTATCTATATTGACTAAGACTGAGGTTTTGATTCTATATTTGTTGGTTAGACATGGGCATATAATTACTTATGATGTTGAGATGATAGTTGGGTGGTGTAATCCTACTTTCCATGACCCTACTCCTCCCTATGATTACACATCGGCTCATGTGTAGACTATCGACCCTAATTATCCTAATTCGAGGCATCTATCACTTTCTTGGACCTTTCTTGCATCATACTCTCATCCCCTATCCATCCTCAATCTATCTCAGACCTTTTGCATGCCAAAAAGGCCCTCTAGTTGCCTCTCAGAGCTTTTTTAGAGACTTGTTAACTACCCTAGGTAGCCCTTTGACCCAAGCCGCATCTTAGGTATGCTACATGTTTCCTTGATAAAATCCATGGCCTAGGTAGAATGTATGCAAAAGTGTCATGTTTGGGCCCAAATGGCTAAAAATAACTAACTTTTGGTCTTTTGGAAGATTAGGGTTGAGATGTATGCCTTTCTATCATTCATTTGAGCCTATCTCTTCACACTTTCCTACATTCTTTCTCTGATATTCCCACTTGATCATCACACTCAAAGCTTGGTTGCCTCTTTGAATCTCTCTTAGTTCTTGCTTGGTACAATAACTTTTATTGTGATAGGGGATGCCCTACTATTTTGTAACTTATCTTGGTGATTCACATTTCTCTCTACAATGTATATAAAGTTTTTGGGTTTCTCTTAGAGCCCTCGAGACTCTATTTCACCTATTCTTGTGCTTCTTGTATTGGCTCCCTCATAGATTCATATCTTTTCTTTAACGTCTTTCACAACTTTTGGCTCTTGGTTTGGACTCAGCTCACACATAACCTAATCATCTTCCTTTCTTTCTTCCTAGTTTGGATAATTGGTTGGTAGAAAGTTTGCACACTTATTTTGAGTTTGATATGAGGTCACTTTGCTTTGAAAACTAAAATTCTTATTTTTTTACAATAGTATACATGCTAAGGTTTGATTTATTTAAGTGATTTAACTTATTTAGGGCATTATTTAGGATATTTTTTGAATTTTATGCATTTTTATGTGGTTAAGATTATCTTCATTGCTTGAAAATAGATTCCATTATATGTTATGTTTGCATTAGAAATGTTTCTCATTACATAGTAGGATCCTACATGCTTAAAACAATCTATACAACTCACTTAAACATTCTCTCTCTCTTGCTAAACCAAAAAATTGCATTGTTAGAGAATAATAGTGTTGAAAGTAAAGAGATAGCTCAAACTTAGATTAGGCATGTTCTTTAACCCTTGATTGAATATAACTTTATTACTTAAAATATCTTTCATTTGACCTAAAAGTGTCTTTGAATTTAAGTTTACACATTACTTGTTATCTCTCTTTACTTAGGATTATTATTTCCACAATGTATATGCAATCAATCATCCAATATTATCTACTTGCTTTACTATTGTTATACCTACTAGAGATACTTGCATCCTTTGTGCCCTTGATCATGTTAGTCATAACCTAGTTTATAAGTCTATATATATATATATATATATATATATATATATATATCTTAGTGCAAGCCATAAAATTGGATAACAACTATAGATCTCTTGTATCCTATAAAATCCTTGAGTCCTCTAGCCTTTTATTTATTTTTTTAAGTACCCTATGTATCCTCATGCCAAACATTAGTGGTTCCATTCAAATTCTTGGAGATATATTTTGACACACTCAGTAGGACCCCACATATGGTCTCATGCTAGTTATATACTATTTAGAGCTCTTTTATCCAACTCCCCTCTATTAGTTGTTAGGCTTTGCTTTCAATTGTGTTTTGGCTCTCACCTTGATTATTTTATCTTGCTTTGGTTTTGTGTCATTCTCCCTATTCATTCTCTATTAGTTTGCCTTTTTTATTATCTCCCATGTTTCTCTTATTTCATCACATCCATGGTTGGCCTCCCACCCTTGGGACACCAATCCCATTAGATTTTGGGCCTTATCCCTAGGCTCACTCATGATCAAACCATACTTGAAATGAAACACCATAGACACTATAGGATCTAGGAGGTTCCCTCAACCCAGCATGGTGATTTAGACCCTCTCACATTCTAAAAGTAATAAGATTGGTAGGTTTATAACCAGTGAACTCAATCCCCTTTTCACTAGGCCAAGCTTCATTAATCTAATTATGTTTCCCCTCAGCCTCATGCCATGAGTGATTTACCCATTTGAGGTGATGAGGATCCCCTTGTATGATTGAGACCTGATGATCTATGTGAAATTATTAATGATTGTCATAGATGCCTTCAAGTGAATAAAGTGCATCCTTCTCCCCTAAGATTCAGTGGTGTGCTTCCTCTAGAGGCAAAGCTTGTACCTATTTAATTTTGAGTGCCTCGACCAATTCTCACATGAGTTCTTTGCCGCTTTTTCAATAGGATAATCTATAGAAAGAACCCCTTTATGTCCATGTTGTGGGTCAAAAGTATTAAAAATTAGTGAGGTATCTCTATCATGAAGATTCCTCCCATCCTCCTAGCCATTCCTTTAGAGTTTTAGATGAGCATGTAAATTTTGATTACCACCTATGAACTCAAGATCCATGGGATGCCTATCCCAAGCATAAGTGCCCTCTAATTAATCCTCATCTAATGGCATGTGACCAACATCATGATGACTTAGGTCATCATGACAATTTCCATGAGTATGTCACATCATCCCATCATTTCCATGGGGAATGGTATCCTTCCCTTGGTCATTCCCCACCTCATGGTAGGGATGATTTTTAGCATGATCATCTCCCATATCAAGAGCCACCTCAACATCATTCTCTATGTGATCATGGTTTTGATGATGTCTATGGGCATAAGTATCATCATTAACATTATGATCCCCCTCTTAGAGCTCATCTCTAACCTGTTATCAACTATGCCTATGAGGATATCCATCAATATCTCTTATCCCCTTGGGTATGTGTTATTACCCTTCCTACTCCTATCCCTAAACTACCTAAGTTTAATAGGACTCAAGACTCCATTCCCATGGAGAATATCATGGAATTCATGATGGCATGTATGGATTGGGAATAGGATGAAGGCATGATGTTGAAACTCTTTGCTCATTCTCTATGATTTGAAGCTCTTGTTTGGTTTTAAAATCTACCTCTAGATTCTTTCTAGTTTTTAGCTCCTTCTAGATGACTTCCTATAGTACTTTTATATCTATAGACCTTTCAACCTTGGAATCCAATCACTCACCTCTATGGTACAAGCCAAGGGTGAGTCAAACTTTGATTTTATGCATAAATGGCATTCAACCATACATACATGTAGAATAAGGTTCTCAAATCATAAAATTTATGACATGTTCACATGAGAATTAAGGTATGAGGCTCACCTTGAGGTCCTAAATCATGAGCTCACCTCATATGATGAAGTTGTTAATGAGTGTCTAAATATTGAATTATTTTAGGTGCATTCAGGCATGCAGCTCGTACTAACCCAAAATTCATCCTCTTTACATGGTTGTAATCTTAATACAACCAATGATGGTGTCACTAATTCTCTTCTTGAGAAGAAGGATAAGAAAGATAGCCATAAGGTGAATGATTTGAGCAAGAATCTAGCTAAAAATAAGGCTTATGAATCAAGCATAACAAAATAATGGATAGTGTTTCCTTATGACCCTACCAAGTTTTACAATTTCCATTAGATGAAGGGGCATGAAGATGCCAATTGTGCTACCCAAAAGTCTAGTTTTCAAGCCTCACTTCCATCTTAGATTTCTCTACTTGCAAAAATAAATTTTAAATTAAATATGATCAAGGAGCCTCTACCTAACCACAACAAGGAGAAGAAGAAGAAATAAAAAGAATAAATCAAAGGCTAAGGTCCCTCATTCCCATTCTTGCTCTTCCACCTCTTTTGACTCCTCTTCATAGGCTGACCCAAGAGGGAAAGCCAAGCATGAGAGTAAAAAGTTTATTATTGCTATTGACATATCCTTTATTAGGTATAAGTGATTTGTCAACATGTGCTCAGGTCATCTCATTGACCCTTTTGGAGAGACTAGTGGTGTTGGGCATCCTATCCATCCCATGATGGTAGGGAATCTCAAGTTAGATTTAAATTTTAGTGTAATATCCCTCCCTAGGCTAGACAACATCCTTACTCCATAAATGAATTATAGGGCCTCTTAATTAGGATCTTTATTTGGCACCTTCTTTACCTTAAACTTCAATAAAGTGTCCTCATATTTGACAAGCTTGGTCTCTCTTATGAGGGTCCACTACAGGATGATGTTGAATTTTTGTTCAAATTTGATGCATCCGATCACCCTCACCCTCCCATCCTCTCTTTCAACCCCACTTCTTTGCCAGATGCTTTAGTTCTTACAAAGAGGGCTCGATTCCCTCTCTATATTCAAACCTTTGTCGATGACTATCATGTCAAGAGATGCATCATTGATGAAGAAGCTTCATTGAGTATCATGCCCTTACATGTGTTAAATGAGATTAAGATCAGTCAGAAGAAGCTCTTTGATTCTCACCACAACTGTATTGGTTTCAATTATGAAATAGTTGTGCCAATAGGAAATATGAATCTTTAGGTCAAGTTTGTCCCCAAGATAATTAGGATTGATTTTTGGGTGTTAGACTTGGATATTTTATACAACATGATTCTTGGCCATCCTTAGACCACTACCATGTAGGTAATTGTGTCGGCCATGTTTCACATGGTTCAATTCATGCATGAAGGTGAGGTTCATACCATGGAGACTAGCCTAGATCCCTAGGCTTTATTCTATAAAAATATCAAACTCTCAGACAAGGCTTTGGTTATCTCCTCATGGGGATCTATTGATTCCCACATACCCCCTGCTTCTAAGTCTCATTCTTTTAAGGATGAATATTGTTATATGGATGAGTATTGATTAGCATTCATTATTTTAGAGTCTAGCACATAGTGGTTGACTCCCTTATATACTTCATGATGTCAAGCTAGCTCTTCTCTTCTTGGAGACCTCTTTCAAGATGTCTCCCTAGATGTAGAGATTTCCTTTATGTTGTGCCTTTCTTATCAGAGTATAGGCTCTCTCCACATGTCTTCTAGTGAGATCACTCGAGTAGTTGAGCCTGATATCAAATGCTATTTCATTCATGTTATTGTACACAACATATTTAAGGAGAGTAAATAATATGCCAAGATAATGTGGGCTTGTCATAAGTACCATTATCCCCTTGATCATTTAGGTTTGGATATCTCTCAATGATGGCCCAACCCCTAACATTCCCATGGTAAATGTCTTGGTTGTTGAACTTGAAGTGTTAGATTAATCACTCCCTCTAATGCCTAAGTGTTTTGAGGAAGGAAATGTTATATATGTTGAAGGATCCATAGATGTAAACCTTGGCACTTCAAAAAGGCTAAAGATCATCAAGATCAGTGCTAGCCTTGCTCTAAAGGAATGAGATGTTTGTGTTGCCTTCTTATGAAAATTTTTGGATGTATTCACTTGGTAATACATTGATATGAAGGGCATGGATCTTGATATCATTATCCATAACCTTGTTATGGATGATGGTACCTAGCCCATTCACCAAAATCAATGACCAATACTAGTTAAAGTCTCCCAATTAGTCGAGGTTGAGATTGAAAAGATCATCCGATTTGGTTTCATCCAAGTTATTGACTACCTTATATGGGTTTATAACATCATTCATGTTCTCAAAAATAATGGAGTAGTTTGGATTTACATTGACTTTTGATATCTCAATATGACTTGTCCAAAGTATAATTTTTCACTCCTTTGATTGACCAGATCATAGACTCCATCACTAAATTTGAGATCATAGATGGTTTCTCAGGGTATAACCAAATCTAGATTGCACCCAAAGACCAGCACAAGACAACATTCACTAACCCATGGAGTACCTTCTATTATGATATCATGCTTTTCAATCTATAGAATGTTAGCACCACGTATCAATGTGTCATGACCCACATTTTCATTACCTCATCCATAATATTATTAAGTGTTATGTAAATGATATCCTTGGAAAATCCTACAAGTGGGATGAGAATGTGTGAGACCTTAGGATCATCTTTGAGCATATTAGAGAGTATCACATCAGCCTTAACCTCAAGAAGTGTATTTTTAACATTTTCACTAGAAAGCTTCTTGGCTTCCTCATTTTGCAAAGGGGAATTGAGGTGGATCCTGAGAAGATAAAGGAAATCCTTGAGATGCCTCCCCCATGTAACCTTATTTATTTTCAATCTTTCCTTGGAATTCTCAACTTATTTAGATGTTTCCTTGAGAGTATGCTCATAAATCCATACCCCTCACATGTATCTTATGCAATAATAGTCAATTTTTATGGTTTACTGAAGTCAAATTGGATTTTGAGGAATTAAAGTGTATTCTTCATAATCCTCCCATCTTGATGACACCTGTTGAGGGTCATGAGTTCATATTATACACCTATGTTACTGATCTTTCCATCAAGGGTATGCTATGTCCAAAGGACAACACTAGTAGAGAGAGTTGTTTACTACATCTCTTATATGCTAGTTGTCCCTAAGCTCTAATACTCTCTCATTAAGTGGTAATGCCTCTCCTTCATCTTTATTATGAATAAGTTGAGACATTACATGTTGATTCAAACCACCAACATAATTATCCAATTTGATCCACTTCTCTACTTGCTTGGCAAGACATACCTTGTTGTTAAGAGTGCAATTTGGATCATTCTTCTTCAAGAGTTTAACCTTCACATTGTTAACCAAAATTCTACCAAGGGTTTGGTTGTAGCTAAGTAACTCACTAAGTGCCCACTACCCAATCTTAATGTGGAATTGGTTTATGATGTCTTTCATGGTTAGATGGTCTAATTGGTTGACCATATTAAGGTCTCTAAGTGTGATTGGTATTGGTAAATTATTTGTTATCTTTAGATTCAACCTTATCCCATCGATGTTATTTTGTAGGAACATTATATAATCTACAATATTGTCATTCATTATGTTGTCATAGGTGGCATCTTGTTTAAGAGGGGTCGATATGGTGTGTTGATGTAGTACCTCACTCCTAAGGATATTGCTCTTGTGTTGGAGGAGTCTCATGGGAGTGTTTATGATGGCCACTTGGGAGGGCAAGCCACCACTTAGGGTATTATTAGGATGGGATACTATTGACCCACTCTTGTTAAGGATGTCATATAGTATGCTAAGAAGTGTAAGATGTTCCAAGTCACTGGGTATGTCATCAATTCCCCTATAGGCTTATTTTATTTTATTTTATCCCTTTAGCCCTTCTTAATTTGGGCTCTCGACTTTGTCAATGAGTTTAAACCTACCTCTTTTGATGGCCATCGTTAGTTCATCACTGCCACTGACTATTTCATGAAATGGGTTGAGACCATGCCTCTTAGAAGAATGTGTGTGAATTCCATCCCTAAGTTCATTTTCAACCAACTCATTTATAGGTTTGGTGTCCCTGCTATGATTATGGCCAACAATAGCTCAGGATTCTAAATTCCTAAGATATGTGAGCTCACTGAATGCTTTAGGTTCAAACTTCACTTCTCATCTACCCATTACCCCTAAGGCAATAGGAAAGTTGATTCTTTAAATGAAACTTTGAATAAGATAATTCTATTTACCATTGCCCAGTCTAAGTGGGACTGGCATCTCATACTCTATCCTACCATTTAGGCCTATTAGACTAGCTTTTGAATGAGTATGGGGGTAATCCCATACTTGCTCATGTATGGGACCAAGGTTGTACTCCCTTAATAGGTCTTAATACCTTCATTTTGGGTTAATATGTTTGGATCTCTCTTTGATGAGGATTGTTTGCCTCATCAAGCTTAAATAGCTTGATGAGCGATACATTGATGCACTTATGCATAACCATGCTTACTAGTGTCATCAATGCCACCAATTCAATAAACTGGTACACCCATATATATTTAAGGTAGTTGATATGATCCTCATTTTTGACAAGGAGAACCATAATAAGGAAAAACTTGTGCATAAGTGGTTTAGCCCCTTTGTTATCACTGCCTCTCTAAATAATGGGGCTTATCCTCTCTCGATCCTTAAAGGTGATCCCCTGCAGCACTTGATTAATGGGTTCCACCTCAAGACATTTCATGTCTAGGGCCCACATGGACCTCCAAAAAAGTTGCCTATGGTAGTAGGGCAAGCTTTTACTCTCTTCTCACACCACTAACCTCCATATCGCTTGTATCTATGTGTGTATGTGGGTTCTTTATTAGTAGTTCCTAATATTTAATCACACATATCTAGTATTCTATATTAGATGAAGTATATACATCACACATAAAATCATATACACACATGTGTTAATAATGAGAAATAGTTGTATATCTATCACAAAAATACATGTTTTTCTCTAATTACATTATACGGATTCCTCTGAGCCTAGGCTCATAGTCCCCAAAACTACCATGTGCATGGGTATACATATGATACTATCCCAATCAGCCTATAATTGAGCTCTATCTATGGTAATCCTTCCTCTAATGGAGACCTTGATCTCTACCTCATGACTAGTCAAGCCATATTCTACTTCAGGGTAGCTAGCTGGTCTACCCCATCTCCAAGCACCTTCACTTCTCTATTCTATTCTCAGGCTAGATTAGTTTGTAGCTAATCAATCTCTACCTCTGATCTAGCCAATCACACCTCAACTCATATAGACTATTGAACCTATTTATCCTTCTTCAAGACATATGTCACTCATTTGGACCTTTCCCACATCATTTTCTCATCCCCTATACATCCTCAGTCTATCTCAAAACTTTTGCGTGCTAGACAAGCTCTCTAAGCACCACCTAAAACCCTTTGAAAGAATTGTTGACCAACCTAGCTATCCTTTTAACATAGATCATGGCTTAGGGAGGAAACCTACAACCTATGCCACACATTTCATTCACAAAATCCATGACCTAGGTAGAATGCATGAAAAAATGCCCTCTTTGGGCCCAAAAAGCTAAAAATGACTAGTTTATAGTCTTTTGGCATTTTAGGGTTGAGATATATGTCTTTTTATCATTAATTTGAGCCTCTCTCTTCACACTCTCTTGAATTTTTTCTCTAATATTCCTAATTGATCATCACACTCAAATTTTGGCTAGCTTCTTGAATCTCTCTTGGTTATTGCTTGGTAAAATAGCTTTCATTATGATAGGGGATGCCCTACTATTTTGAAACTTATCTTGGTGATTCACATTACTCTCTACAATGTTTCTAAAACTTATGAGTTACTCATGGATCCCTTAAGACTCCATTGCACCTATTCTTATTGTCTTTACATTGGCTCTCTCATAGATTAGTAGTTTCTCCTTTACCTCCTCCATTGGTTTTGGCTCTTGGTCTGGACTTAGCTCACGCACAGCCTGATCCTCTTCCTCTCTTGATTCCTAGTTTGGATAATCAGTTAGTAGAAAGTATGCACACTTGTTTTGATTTTTGTATGAGGGCAATTTTTTTTTAAAAGTGAAAGTATAATTTGTATGCAGTAGTATACATGCTAGGGTTTGATTTGTTTTAGTGATCTAGCTTATTTAGGGCATTATTTAGGATAGTTTCTAAAGTTTATGCATTTGTATGTGGTTAAGATTATCTTCATTTATTGAAAATAGATTCCAATATATGTTATGCTTGTATTGGAAACATTTCTCATTACATAGAAGGATTCTACATGCTCAAAATAATCTATACAACTCACATAAACATTCTCTCTCTTGATAAACTAGAAAATTTCATTGTTAGAGAACAATAGTGTTGAAAGTAAAGAGATAGATCAAACTTATATTAGACATGCTCTTTAACCCTTTCTTGAAAATGTCTTTATTGCTTAAAACATCTTTCATTTAGCCTAAAAGTGACTTTGATTTTAAGTTTACACATTACTCGTTAATTTTTTTTACTCGACATTGTTATTTCTACAATTTGTATGCAATCAGTCATCTAGTCTTAGTTACTTATTTTACTATGGTTATACCCACTAGAGATAATTGCATCTTTTATGTGCTTGATCATGCTAGCCTTAACCTAGTTTACAAGTCTATCTATAGCGTGGTGCAAGCTAGCAAACTCAATAGCCACTATAGATCTCATGTAGCCTATAGAAGCCTTGAGCCCTATAACCGTCTAATTATTTGTTTAATTACCCTCTACACCCCCTAACAAATACTAGTGTTTCCATTCAGATTCTTGGAACTATAGGTGGAGCATTGGTTAAAAGTAACTAGTTATACACTTGGTTCTGATTTTGAGCCATAGTATCATGATTTGCAATTAAAATTGGATTAAAATCCATAAAAAAGGACCCATAATGATTGGGTTTAGCTATTGTATCCAAATATTTAGTTGTTTATCAATATTAATAGCTTTAATGTAATCCAAAGTTAACATGTCAATACCAATAGCTCTACATAAGAAAATAATAGTCATGAGTCTAGGGTATTTTGGTACATCTCGAGATCCAAAGCCTTAACAGGTTTGTAAGAATTCTCTAATATGTTGTACATATTTTATAATATATTGAAGGCTTAGATTGGATCATTTGCCTCTTTTCTCATGTTGGTAAAGTGTTGATAAATAACACTTGCACTAATGACTTGGACAAACTGTGTCCAAAAATGTGTTTTGACATTGCTCCCAAGATGTAATAGAACTTTCTAGGATATTTATCTGGAAGCTTATATGATGAGTTAAAGCCCCCAAATTCATATCACATGAGATAAAAAAGAAGCTAATGTTTACTACCATTTTCATGTTGACATGAGAAGTTATACCATTATTTTGTAGACTATTCGTATTTATGGTTGGCAGCTTATAGACAATGGTATAAAAACTATGTGGATGTGGAGGATGCTAAAGAGGCCATATGTGGAGGGTAGTTTTGCTAGGCAAGCACAATAGGTGCTAAGATATGTGTCTTGATCATCTACATGAAATGCGTTGATGCATAGGCAGAGATCCTATATGTATGATCCCCTTATAGGAATAGGTCGATAATTTCTATTTGAATAAGCTTTGGTGGAAAAAAATTATGAACCTAACCTGGTATGGTTCAAAAATATGCTCCACCAAAGTTTTCTTCATTCCCTTCATCTTGATTTGTACCTATTTTATTTTTTTAATTGCTTTAACCCTGTTTTATTTTCTTAAATTACTTTAGCCTGGAATCATAGATTTGTATGAAATTTAAGGTAATTAATTTTTTTATGGAAATAAAAGTGTGGGAAATTTAGATGTACCTTTTGATTCCTACTTGCATATTTTTATTTTGAGCTTCAACATTTAGTATACCCAAATGCCAAAAGTTTAATTTTTTCCTTTTTAAATCTTGGTCCAAACATACCCTGCTCATCATTTGTATCCATTACCATTACCTATAATTGAATGATTCTTTAATATTTAGGGTTAGTATGGTTTAGAAATTTCATTTAATACACATATTTAAGTTCACATATTACAAAACTAGAGGTTGTTAGATTGGAAAATATACAAAATTTGGACCTGAGCCACTACTATTTATTTTTAAAGAAGAGACATTCTACCCCTAGTCATCATCCATGAGTTCCTTCAAAAACAAACCCAAGCAAACCATTTTACTATTGCAAAATATTACTCCATTTTCTCGTAGCAAATTTGTAGTGACTTTCAAATATAGTCATGTCTATACTAATTGATACCCTAGAATCTAAACCCCAAACCCTCATATTGCCACATTCAAAATCCCATCAAACTAAACATAGACTCTAAAACCCTTAAAAATCCTAAATTTTTCAAAAATCTATCTTTCCATCTTACAAAAACACAAATTTCATTTTCCTACTTTAGGAAAAGAAGGTTGGCCTATTTATAGGACAAATCCACCAATATGGTCATGTCATTCCATAAATATTCATTTAGTAGTGCAAGTAGAGGCACCAAGGACATTATGTTAACAAATTGGGATCATTGGATCGAGTGGCCACGAGTCATCTTGTAAGTTATGCCATCATTTTTATTGTAATTTATTAAATTCCTCTTCCACTTCAACTACTACTTTTTCTAGGATGATTGAAATCACATGCAACACATACACCATTTATGACTATTAAAGGCCCAGCCTAACTTCAACATCATAATTTTAAAAATAGTCCATCATTGAAACCATGTAGACCTTGTAAGCCCTATTTAGGCTAAGTTTTTTGGGTTCTTATATCCTAAATGTCAGTGGTCTGTAGGCTATCCACATGCCTTTAGTCATGCTAAATGTTTTTTTTAAATTTATTGGCACTTGGTTGCTTCAATTCTTTTGCTTTGACTTTAATCCAACCCTAGTTGGGATTCACACCATTTCTTTTTCCTCCCTATTTCTTTAACCACATGATTAAATGTGTGTCGGTGTAGTGGAGGTGGAAGTAAGAGCAAGGGACTGGTCACTTGGGGCCCGACATAGAGGGAGAAATGAGAAATTCCATATAAGGAAGCTTCTTTAAAACTCCATCACTAAAATTAGATTTATCATCTATGCAAGTATAACATCATAATCAAAATTAACTATTTTATTCAAATATAAAATAAATAGATGAAGAACGTTAGAATATTATGTAACATTAAATATAAGATATTTATTAAAATATTTTAAGAGTTATCACTTCTAATTAAAGAATGTTGCCCTTTTTAAAATTGCATTTTCTATATTTTATATAGGTTAATAATTTTTGTAATCTTAAATAGTATATTTTTTATATATAAAATATATTTGTAATATATATTATATCTAATAAAATATTATATTTATTTTATTATTATTATATTGTATTATATATAATTAGTTAATTATATATTACAATTTTGTAGGTATATAATATTTTAATATTTTCTTTTTTGGAATTATACCTTTTTAATATTATTTTATTATACTATATATTTTATTATCTCATATATTTTATTGTATTATTACATTTATAAAATATTAATCTGTATATATTGAAATTTGACTTATATTTTAATATTTTATATTTTTATAATATATTAAAATATATTATTTCAATAATATATTAAAATATATTATTTCAATAATATATTAAAATATATTATTTCATATATGTTTAGATATATTTTTAATGCTTTTTTAATTATATTATATGTGATATTAATCTATAATATATACTATTAGATTATAATAATATTATAGATATTATTATTAATTAATACTACATTATATTATAAGATAATATATTATAATTAATATTAATAAAAAATATATATTATAACATGTTATATGAAATTTAAAAAATAATAATTTATCTTTCAAACAAATCTGTTTATCATTTACATTAAAGAATAAAAGTCATTTTTTTCATATGTCCAAACTGAAAGTTACGTGTCATTTCCTCTATTGAGGCCTTATTATGTGTCATTGACGAAGCATTTTATAATGTTTATCTCTTACAATGTTTAAAACATACTTCATAGCCTTATGTTTGTCTTGGTTTATACATCTGTCATTTTAAACATGTATGTGGCTTCTCTATCTTCATTCACAATGTTAGCATCCATGATTCATCTGTATAAATATATGGCTTATCATCTATTCATTTCCATAAAATGTATTTGAAGACATCTTTGAACTCTCCCTTTCACACCAACTATTACCTAAGATTTAAACTAGAGACATTTGAGTATATGTTTTGATTAACCATCATTTAAATTAACCTATATTTTAAAATATAGTTCACAGCCTTATGTTTGTCATGATTCATACATCTGTCATTTTAAACATGTATGTGGCATCTCTAACTTCATTCACAATGTTAGCATTCATGATTCATCTATATAAATGTATATGTTATTGTCTATTCATTTCCATAAAATGTATTTAAAGACATCTCTAAACTCTTCCTTTCACACCAACTATAACCTAAGATTTGAACAAAAGACCTTCGAGTATATGTTTTGAACAACAGTCATTTAAATTAAATTGTATCTTCTAATTTTTTTCAAATAACACATTTAATGCTAATTGTATCTTTCACTCATTTTCAAGTATCACATTTAATGTTAATAATATATATTTTTTAATTTTATAGTGTTATTTATTTAACTAAATATCAATTGAAATTCTTATCAAGGTGGACCAATTTTGTTTTGGGTAATCTATTGTTGCAGTAAACTGCATCTCTAGTGCATATGCTTTATGCAATTGTTTTATGTATAGTTTTGTAGTGTATTCTACTTATTTAACAACAAAGTAAACCAAAAAAAATAAAACAATTGAAGTTATGGCCTCATTGCATAGTACACAGCATCCCTCATCCACCTAACCAATTTCATGCCACATGTAGCAATAAACAATAGTGTGGAAGGTGTAGAATCCATTTCCTTATTATTTTTATACCTACACATCGATAAATATTTTAATAGGATTTGAATAATGTAATATTCATATCGATATGGAAATTATAGATATTACTTATATATATATATATATATATATATATATATATGTAGTCCAAGCATAATGATAAATTGGAGTATAATAATTATAATATTTGGTATATTGCATACTTGTTTATTATTTATGTGTAAGCACAATTATTAAAAAAATGATTGAGCAAGTTTTCTATGATCTCCTTAATTGTGGCAAGCTTAAAAATTGGTAAAAATTTTAACAATGTGATATTCTAATAATAATTAACAACGAGATTTAAACATGAGAAATAATTTAATATTCAATAATGGACTCTTAGATAACATGATATTTTAGATTAATTTTTTATTATCCTTACTAAATCATACACTACAAAGTGGTTTATAGCTCACCTGATGGTTTTATATTCTATTAACAAATACTACATTTGATATACACCGTATCAAATGAGCTTATAGATTGATTCCCTCTATTTGTTCATCTCACCTCTTAAGAGAAAATATCCTTGCTTAATGATCGATCCTAAGTGTGAGGGAATGTAGTGGGTTAAATTTTGGTGAAAATAAGAATATACCTCACAAAAGAAAATAAAACACTAGGAAAGCACAATATGATGTAATAATTTATGTGATGTGATAATTTTTGTATTAGTCCCTACATGATTGAGTTTTAAATTGATTAATATTATTTGAATTTTTATACTGGGTGATTTCTTGTACATTAATAATAGAGTGTTATTGGTGTAGTAAATGATAAAATTAATCTATCATAATATAATGCATAAAATGGAAATATATTTCACAAATGAAAAGAAAACGCTTACTAGATTTAATCACAAAAATAAAAGTATAATTCCTTCAGCTTTTATTACACCTTCAGGGCAAATGCTAGTTAGAAATAAGTCATAGGCAACATATTATAATGTAAAATAAATAGTCTATGAGCCACATCTTCATGGGTTACATTCAAGATTCCCAAAGTATTTTTGAATGACTTGATATGTTATTCAATAGTACTTCTTCCTGAGGGAGAAAAGGAAGGTAAATATTTCTTAGGGTTTTTATGTAGATCATGGACAAATACAACATTTATAGTTAAGCTAGTTATCCAAATTGGAGCCTAAGATGGAGCTTATATTTGGGCCATTAGGAGTAACAAAAAACAAAGTTATCTTCCTAGAGATAAATATTGAGGTGAGGGTCTTCTCCTAACTCATTTATCATACTTAAATTTTCCATGTATTTCTAAGGGTGGGAATAATAAGTTATTGTTTTAGGTTAACCTTATTAATATTTTAGTTGCTTCCAATGTAATTCAAGTGAATTTTATCAAAGAAATAAAGGCAAAGGTTCAATCCCTCCTTCTGGTGCTAGAATAAATCCCTGTTGATGTGGTTTTTATGAACACCCCAAAAATCTTACGAGGTAGCCTCTAAAATTTTAGTTTAATGAAAAGTATTCACTTCAAGGCATGAGTTATAAGGTATTTAGTTTTATAAACAACCTAGTGGTGGAATGGAAGTGAGTGAAGTAGATTTTTTACCACATATGAGTTAGATATGGGTGAACCTAAGTCCACTTGAGATGGGTAAATGGATGATGGTTCTAATTTAAGGCGGGTAGGACTTCAAAAAAAACTCAAAAAGGAGGGAAGGGTGGAGAAAAAAAGGAGGTCTATGAACCACACAAGATGTAACCCCTCTAGGTTAGTACTTAAACTCAAGGTTGGACAAGTATTCAAGAAAACAATATACACTACAAGATGATATAACACACTTAAAAATTAGACATAGTCATGAGTCAAAGAAAATAATAATACAACATAATTAAACACATCCAATCAAAGGTTGTCACATTTGTTAGATTGTAATAGCACATCCATAAAGGGTGATTATGATTGACATACAAAAGGTATTTAAATTTTATATAGTATAAAATGAATAACTATATTTAAAGAAATATCATACATAACCAAGAGACTGAGATACCATGATGATAACATGTCTTACACAATCCATAGAGTTAGAGAAGAATCAGATTTTGCATATCAAGACCAAATTAGTAGAACTTCTCAAAATTTCTTATTAATCTTAATATCCAAAATTCTACTCCCTTTGGTATTGGGAGGATACAAGTATAAATATATTGGGATGGGTAAGACCTCATCTCTCAAGTGAAGTCTAAAAATACATATCCAAAAATGGGAATTGCATATAAATATCATGTAAAGGATTCATGTATAATAGTCAACCCATAATATAAATTTATAACTAAAAATACTATATATATATATATATATATATATATATATATGTAATGTAAATTTGAAACCAAATTTATGACTTGGAAAAACATGCAAGTACATATTTATATTTATATTGATGATAATGTGTCACATCTAGCTAAATAAGATGATGGAGTGGTAGTTGGAAGCATTAAAATACATGTTGTTATTCCTTATGGGATCAAGATGGGCCCACTAGGAGTATGCATGATGGCATATCCTAAAAACTAGGAACCCTATGTTGAAGTGGCAACACTTATAGTTGACTAAGTATTGGGATCTAATCATAAAGCTTCATCCTCAGACTTAAGTTATTATAACAATGCATGGGTAGCTTCAAACTCCATGTTAATAATATCAAAATTGAGCAAATAAGACTTGAAATTCTTGATGGTTTTAGAAATCAACCTCGAATGTTCAATTTATGATATCTTGAAATCATCTCTTAGAGTCTTTTATTTCATCACTCTATCATTTGTAAAAAAAATTAGTTGAAAATTTTTGTCATTAGTTTTATATATTGTGCCTTCAACCTCCTCCTTAAATCTATTTGTTATTGATTTAAGAAGGGTCTCAAATTTTCATTTATTGACCAATTCACCAATGCGAGTTGTCAATTCAGTAACCCTCATATCATTTAAAATTCCCAAATCTTGGTTATTATGGTCCATAAAATGTGTTGGCAGGACTTTCATCTGATTTTGCCATGTAAGAGCAATATCCCTTTTAGTAATAACATAATTTAAATCCCAAGTTGTATCTTGATTTAACATTAAATTTAACTGATTAAAGGCATTGCTTCTAGAACACTAGATCAAAAAAGTGAGCCTCTTTTCAAGTTATTTAAATTGGTTCCATAATCTGAGCACCTTATTCCTTTCTAATTGACCTCACCCCTATAAATCTGAATGCTACTAAAAATTTCATACGTCCTAGTGGCTTCACTTTTCACACTTTTAATAATCTCTCAAGAGGAATGTATGATTTGTCTCTATAGTATTCTCTATTGTGCCTCCTCTTTGATGTTATGCATATCCTTAATTACTTCCCCAATATAATCTAAAAAACTATAGAAATATTTTGTATAGTCATTGGAATTTCCTAGATTCTTTTTATCCTTCTTATATAAAGGGAAGATATTTTCTCTCTACTCAAAGTCTATTTATTCCCTTGTATTAACATTCATTTCCTTCCTCTTCTTCACCCTCTATATCATGTCATTTTTCTTGTCAAATCTAGTAAAGACTGTGGTAAATTAGGTAACAACTAAATTCTACCTCTCATCTTGTTTTCGATGTATCTCTCTAACCCATTTAGGAAAAATAAGTTCCCATTATGCTCTTAAGGGAGTAGGGAATTTTAAGGTAGAGGGTGGAGGTTTCATAGGAAGAGTTATTGATACAGGAGTCAATTTAGGAGGTTCTAATTATGCATTTATTTGGACAAAGAACTACAATGGATGGTATACAATCCTTTGGCATGGTGAGGGATCCTTCTATGGATTAACCTTCGATATGAATTTGGTGAATTCCAAAGTCTCTTCAATTGACAATGTGGCTGATTGCATAAATGATGTTTATGGCATAGGTTATTTTAACTAAGCTAAAGTATTTTTTGGGATTGGTGGAATTTTTGGATTGAAAATGGAAATATTTATTGAATTATCAAAATGTGTGACCTTCTTAGGAATCCTTATTTGGGGAGGTGATAAAAGAATAGATGAATCAATAAAATTGTAACTAGATACTAAAATACTTGGAGTAGTTGGAGATAAATCTACAACTACAGTATCTATAATAAGAACATGAGAATCAAGAGAATACCCTAATTCTCTTATCTTTTTGATTAAATCTAATATGAGGACTTGTTGGTACATGACACTAATTGATGCTTTTTCTTTCTAAAATCCTCCCAAGTTTAGATATTTGGCCTTTTTCAAATCAACCTCTTCATCATCCTCACATAGGATTTTCTCTTCAATCACCTTCTATCTTGTTTTCATCATAATTTTTACAATTTATTCCTCCTCATATGTGGCATAGTATACCAAGGATATCACATGTCCATGTTCCTTGACCTATACTTATGCTTCCTCCCCCTCAGTAGGATATTATTCTATGGTAACTAGACCATAAGATGGCCTTTCCTCTATTTTTTGGGTTTCGGGGAAGGTTGAATGAATCTTGGACATTATTTAGTAGGTGGATATGGGATAGAAGGATGATGAAACAATTAAAAGAGCTACAATAGTAAGAGTTAATATTATAGGTGGTATTGATGTAATGGGAGGTAAAACAACCATTAAGGATGGAGGATGGAGAAAATACTAGTGTGGTATGTAGTGTTTGGGGATAAGTATTTTAAATAGGGGTGATGGATGGAGGTGAACCTACCAAAGATGCATGAGGAGGAGTAGATGGTACAAAAAATAAGGAAGATTTTATAAACTTTAGAAGTCTCACCTATGGAGCTATTATGAGATTTGGTAGATGTGTCCTTTAAGAATGTGCTCTTATGCTTATCTTGTGGAGATGGAGTCCTTTCACTATAGTGGATGTGCCCAAAGGTGTAGTGGTAGCATCTAGATGAGTATATGTTAGTTGGGAGCTAGAAAAACCTCTAAGAATTTAATTTATTATCTAAAGGTTGTCCTTCCTTTGGCTACTCAACTCTTCATCTTGGGAATAAACCTCCCCTACTATAGTAGAGGGGGATTGACTTGAGCTTTTTGAGTCCTATGGTTGAGTTGGGGGCCACTGATATCTCTAGGCCTTCTATGTTTATACTACCATCTCATTAGCCTATTATTTTTTAATCTCTATATTATATTGGATGACCTAAGCTACCATCATATACATATACCTGTTATTCATCCTAGTCCATACTTTTGAGTCATCTAATGCATTTGAAAAAAATTGCATCATGCTCATACTCCTGGTGACCATAAGTTATGTTCACATTCTTATTATCCTTCTGGGTTTGGAGATAATTCCTAGTTCTCCTTTTAGGATCCCACTCCTTGAATAAGACTTCATACAATTTTTAATGGGTAATCACCTTTCCTAATTGATTAAAATGGGCTCTTATCACATATTATAGCTACCAATACTCAAGGGAATTTTAAATTAATAGGTCAAATGCTTATAACCTATCTCCTCATAAATTTTTTTATATATTTGGTAGGCTATTTGATACTCTACAATTTTGTTTAGAACCTGACATGGTAAAAAAAAGGTGCCATTGTTCCTAAAATTATGATCACTATTATGCCTAGGCATCTAGGTGTCATGAATCATTTTTTACACTTGAGGTTAAACTTATGTGTAGATCCTTTTGATTTCATTTTTAAATCCATAGATGAACATGAAAAAGTAATCTTCATTGATTTAATTATCAATATATTCAATCAAGGGCTACAATAATTCTCTATTTACCCTATGAATTGTTCCTAAGATTACATCTAGTAAATAAGACATCATATTAAAGTTCCCATCTATAGGGCTTTGTTCAAGGTGATACATCTAGGCTTTCATCCTAATGTAAATATATTTTCCTAGGTAAACTATCTTATTTGAGGTCAATAGAATGTCTAGTAGAGGGACCCATTCTACTTACACATAAATGATACTGAGAATGTCATATAATTTATTCATAAGAGCCATAGCTATCCTAATCCTAGATCTAAATTTGATGATCCAATTGGAAGAGAGGGGTCCCTTAGGATTTAATCTTTGGCCATTGTTTCAATTTTTTCCACTGTGGTTTGTTCAAGCCATACACTAGCCAAGGATTGGTTATAGGAAATATTAGGTCTTGATAACCAAATATACCTTTCAAATGACCTAATATAAATGTAAGTAATTGTACTTTTTCCTTTCTTAAGGTGTAGGCAATCCCCAAGATAAGTTCCATTAGAAAATAAATGTTGAAGCATATTTATACAGGGCATTACCTATAGTTTTTCCACTACCTGATGAAGTCCCATGATTTTTAGGGATATAAGGTCATCGATGTATTGCTTCTAGTCCTCAAAAAAATTATCTTATGTAAAGTAGGGAATCATAAATTCCACTGCATTCTAGAGTATAGAGTAAAACATGAATTTAAACTCTAGGCATCCTTCTCTAACACTAAATCTAGATATTTTATGTTTATTGAATAAGAATAAATAGAAGGGGCCTAGACACATGTTGATTTTGAAGAGGAAGCCATTTTTTTGATTTCAAGTTGTTTAATTCATCTATTGATTATATGAAAATTCTTTATAAATTCTCTAGAAAACTAGGGCTTGTATTAAAAATAGAGCTCAAAATCACATCATTTACTCAAGGATTAATGGTGAAATGACTTGCATTTCACTTATATTTTGCATATATTATCCAAAGTCTACACCATGAATGTAAATTCATTCAAATTCAATGTAGATAATGGCTTTTTATTTCATTTTTATTCCAATTTGAATGTACTAGTCAACTTTGGTAGGTTTACTTATTTTCTAAATGATAATTATTCATTAACTTTATGCATCTAGTCATCATGTTTTAGACAAAAGTCAAATTCTATCTTACCCACTTCTTTTCCTTTTTTTGAACTCATTTATATGTACTTTGATTGTGTGTCTCCTAGATGATGACACTTATTTCATTTTTGTTCACTCAGGCCTTTAGACTTACATCTTCAATTTATATACTCTGGGGCCATGAGTTAACATATTTGTGCCATGTGGAGCAACCTTGGGCTTATAGGACTCAGGAGTTTGGAAGCACGGGTGTTTGAGACTAGTATGTGGGACTCAAAAGCTTGGAATCATAGGTATTTGAGACTTTGGACAATGTCTGTCTATGTAAGTGTTCTGTGTAATGACATGTCTACATGTGGCATGATCTTGGTGCCTCAAAGACATGAAGACTTACAACCACATGACCATTATATCATTGATTGAGTATTTTTTTCTTGAAGCTTCAAAGCAATGGAATTGTGCCACTTGTCATATAAAGTAAGTCACAACCCATGAATGCTTGATAAGTCTTTGTTGATAGTCTTGTAGACATATAAAACATAAGAAATACTAGGATGAAAGGTATTAGTTTTGTTAGTCTGAATAAACCACAAAACTTATGAAACCCAAGGTTTGGAATAAATCAAATAACTGCTCAAGCTTTGATTTTCAAATTTCAAATTTATATAACATTAGAATTAAAATAAAAACCTTAGAATATTTCATAATTAAATTCATATCATGGATTTGTAAGGTTTATAGGGAACCTAAATAAATATATTCAAGTAGTAATGGGTCCCCATTTAATTTTGAAAATGGGTTGTGTGTGTTAGGGCATAACAGGGCTTGACAACCACATTTTTTGATGTTAAAACATATAATTAGATGTTATTCTTAGCAAAAAGAGTTTTCTTATTTCCGATAACCACTCAAAATAATTTAAAAGGGTCATATTTACTTTGTTTTAAGTCATTTATAAAAAAATAACAATGAAATAGAAATAAATTACCAAAAATGTGGTTATGAATGTTGTTATTGGGTGGCTACAAGGTAGTTTCACTCTCAATCTATAAATATAGGTTATGTACATTGTAAAGGTGCCTTTTGACAAGATGAGAACTTTTTGGCAAGATGGAAGGAAGGAGTCTATATGTATAGCCCCATGAAGGATCAATACAAAATAATTTATAGGACTTTTGCCATAAATTTTTCTAGATGAATGATATGCATGAGTATATCAATCTATTTTGATTATTCCTCTTTTAATTTTATAGTAAACTATTTTTATATAGTCAATGAATGCAAATATTCTAGTGTAGAAGTTTTGTTGAATCTATATTAGGATTTTTTTCCAATGTGAAACCTTGGTGAGATTGAAAATAAAGTTTGTCTAGTTTTATTAGGAAATATGAGGTTATTGTATATATTTATTTGTAATGTTATCCAATTTCCTTGGTTTATATATCATGTTCATCTATTTATAATGTCTTTCCCATCTCATTTTCATGATAAAGGTTTCCTATGTTAAAATCTCAACTCCTAGATTATTCTAACAAGTTTTCGTGTTTAGATACCTAAATTTTTCCTTTTTATTCCCTATTATTATTATAGCAACTTTTTGTGTTTAAATGGATATAATCTTCCCATTATCCCTTCTTAATTTATTTTCTCTTTTTCCTCCTTTCTATTATTTCCCCTAATTTCTTATTTTCAACACCTTTCATAATTTTTGGTTAAAATTATAACCCCCGTAGAAAATATTTTTGTTGTAAATAGATTTATTTACTACATCCCTTTTCATTTCAATAAATTTAGGTCCCCCTGCTAGTAGGATAAGGACTCTATCCCTATGTTGTTGACTGAAAGTCTACATGTTTCCCCCTAACAATTTTTTCATCCAACAAACATAAAATAAATTAGAATATATCTTAGGAGAATAATATGTTGCAATCATGTGAAAAAAATAGATTTCAACCATCTAATTATAATGAATTTGGTTACAATTTGTTATAATTCATTCCAATTATCAAAAACTATAGAATGTATAAGTTGTGTGATGATGATTTCCACACTTTTTTGGGTAAGTTAGAAGTTGTTGGATGATGACTACTAGTCACAACTAAAACAATCACCTACAATAGTTGGTGCGAGTGCCTAGAAATAAAACAATATATATGTTTCCCATAGGGAGTGGTTATGGGTGCTCACAAACAATGGCTACATGATATCAAAAAAATGGACCTTTTCTCCTTCATGGTTGTGGGTATAAAACACCTTGCATGAAGTATATTTTACATTATTCACTTGCCATTAGTAATATCAAAGGATAAAATTATTAAACCATATTATTTTATCTATAAATCACATTATTTGAATTGTAACAATAAATATATGTAATAGAGATAAGGTTTCTACTGTTATGAAAAAATGCATAGGTAATGGCTATGAAAATGGTCAAATGGAATGGGTTGTTAAGATAATATTGTGTGAGATGAGTGCCATTTATTCTTCTCATCAATGCATGTTTTTTATTAATACCAAAGAAATAAATATGCACTAAGAAGTAAAACAAAAAATAATTCCCTCTTGACACTTTCATGTCTCCCATTAATATTGCCACTCCTCTTGATCCCAAAGCAAATAATGTTCCTCCTCCACCTAAAAGGAATGACCAATTCCCTTTATCTAATTCACACACAAATATCAACAAAGGTGGTTATAAAATAGTAGAGGATATGAATAAAATCAAAGTAATTATCACTTTGCATAAGTTGACACAAATTTAAAAAATAGGGGGATCTAGTGCATTGAGAAGTAAAACAAAAAAACAAAACCCTCTTGACACTTTCATGTCTCCCATTAATATTGCCACTCCTCCTGATCCCAAAGCAAATAATGATCCTCCTCTACCTAAAATGAATGACCAATTCCCTTTATCTAATTCACACACAAATATCAACAAAGGTGGTTATAAAATAGTGGAGGATATGAATAAAATCAAATTTATTATCACTTTGCATAAGTTGACACAAATTAAAAAAATAGGGGGATCTAGTCTTGAGATCATTAACTAATAAAAAATCCTAAAACTTATAGATAACATCACATGTAAACTTGGTTATTCACAAGAACAAAACTAACGTCTCCCCTTTTATGTTGATATTTAAGAATTTTGGGATGAACTTACGTAATAACTATTTTGGTCATTGTAGTTCCTCAACTAACATCATTATTTTTGGATTTTTTTATAAAACTAGGTTAGACCCCAATTAAGTCTTAACAAATAGTCATATAATTAGATAAAATTAAAGTCAAGATGATTGGAGAGATTATAAAGGTTCACATATAGCCAGCCTCTGAACCCAAAGTTTAAAAATTCATAAACATCCAAGTTGTGGATATCCCTAAAGCATATGGTATTTTACTTAACTAAGAATAGTCTAAGAGATTGAATCATTACATGGCCACAAACTTTTCCCACATGGGTAAGTTCATGAAGTTGGGAGCCCAAAAAAGATCTCATTTTTGCCAAAATATAATTACAATGAAAACACAAACATGAATTTTAAGAGTGTATATGGGATTTTTTGATTTAGGATTAGTAATCACCAAACCTAAAGCATTTACATGCTAAAATTTTTACATGATATAACACATACATATTTATATTGATTTATAATTTGAAAGGCTTGTGAGTAGTGCAAGATGAACAAGTGAAAGATGAATTGTGTATTTACTAAAATAAATGTTAAGTATGATAATTTATACTTTGAATTTAATTTAGAATATATAAGAAACAAGGGCCACTTTTCATCTTTTTAAATTGGTTTCATAACTCCATGAGTTATAGTTTATAAGATAGTTTTTCAAAATCTAATGTGGGTTGTACTTGTCATTTTTCAAGATTTTAGTATTGAACATAAGGCTTTCACAATATTTTTTTAAAAATCTTATAGTCATTTTATAGTTATTGGATCCTTCCAATTTGGTTGCTAACATTTTGAGGAGTTCTAGGTGTGTCAAAATTAAATTTTAAAAACCTTGCATCTCCCATAATTGGCCTTATTTATGACTATAAACTATGATTTATGACTTAATTGGCCCAATTTTTATCACTAATTAAACCAATTACTCAATTAATTTAAGGATATAATTTGAGCCAATTTGAGCCATGAGAACCTAATTAGAACTATACAACATGAATTGGGGATAAATTGGCCCAATTTCATTATTAATTGAACTAATTACTTGATTGGTTCAATCAAGAGTGCAATTTGGGGCCAACTTGACCCTCTTTAGCCTTATTTTTACAATATATTGTGATATGTGGTTTAATTGGCCCTAAATTAATCATTGATTGAATTAGCTATTTAATTAATTCAATCAAAAATGTAATTTGGGCCAAATTATCCTTGTGTACATAATTACAACTTTACAATATCATTTGGTTCTCAATTGGCTCCAATTCCATTATCGATTTAACCAATTACTTGATTGGTTTAATTAGAGACACAATTCAAACTAATTTGAGTCAAGTAAATATAATTAGGACTATATGACATAATTTAAGACTTAATTTGACCATATTTCATCACTAATTAAATTAATTAATTAATTATATCAAACAAGGATGTAATTTAGGCTATTTTTAACTCCATAAACTTAGTTTTGACTATAAAATATAATTTGGGGCTCAAATTTTCTTAATTTCATTTTGATTGAATGAACTATTGGATTGGTCCAATAAGATATATAAATTTCACAAATTTTAAACCATGAACCCAATTTCAATTATATATGTCATTTAGGACTCAATTAGCCCTAATTTCATTAAGAATTAAAGTAATTACTCAATTGGTCAAATAAAATATTTTATTTGGGTTAGTTTCATCCCTATGAATATGATTAGGACTATATAATGTCATTTTTGGCTCAAATATCCCCATTTTCATATTGATTAAACTAATTAATATATTATTTTAATTAGAGATATAATTAGTGATAATTTGATCCACATGAACCTAAAATTATGACTATACAATGTCATTTGGGGCTCAATTGGCTCCAATTTCATCATCGATGGAACCAATTCTATGATTAATATTTAGTGATGCAATTTGGTTCAATTTTATCCCTGCAAACCTAATAACAACTATACAATGTGGTTTGGGGTTTAGTTAGGCTTAATTTCATTATTGATTGAACCAATTGCTTGATTACTTAAATTAAAGACATAATTCAAAATAATTTGTGCCTTATGAACTTCATATCATGTATATAAAGTGATTTGTATCTGAATTGGACCCAATTTCATTACTTATTAAAATAATTATTTGATTGGTTTAATAAAGAACATAATTTGAGAAAATTTGATCTCTATGAACCTAATTAAAACCATAGAATGTGATTTTGGTCTCATTAAGCCCTATTTCTATCATCAATTGAACCAATTACTAGATTGGTTTAATTAGAGACATAATTTAGGTCAATTTGAACCTAATTATTACTATAATTTTTTTATGTATCTCAATCAGCCCTAATTTCATCATTGCTTTAACTAATTATTCAATGGGTTCAATCAATGATGGAATTTGGGCTAAATTAATCTTCATGAACCTATTTGGAACTATGTGATGTCATTTGGGGCTCAATTAGACCCAATTTCATTTCTAATAGAACTAATTACTATAATGTTTCAATTAAGCATGCAATTTTGGCCAATTTTATCCTTGTGAACCTAATTGGGACTATACGATGCCATTTGGGGCTCAGTTGGCCCTAATTTCATCAATAATTGAATTAAATACTTGATTGATTCAACAAATGACATAATTTTAGTCAATTTGACTCCCATGACTAAATGATGTGATTTTTACTCAATACACCTTAATTTCATCAATGATTGAACCAACTTATAAATTAGCTCTATCAAGGATGTAATTTGGGTATATTTGAGCCATGTGAATCTAGTTGAGACTACATGTGATGTAACTTAAGGCTTAGTTATCTCTAATTTCATTGTTGATTTCATTTTTGAGTTAATCATTGATTAAATTTGTGAAAATTGAGCCCAAAATCACATTATATAGTTCCAATTATGTTCACGAGTTTTAATTTAGTGCAAATTGCATCCCTAATTGAACCAATTGAATATTTGGTTCAATATGATGAACTCAGGGATAATTGAGCCCTAAATGACATTATGTAATTAAAATTAACTTCTCAAGGTAAAAATTAACCCAAATTGTATCCAAAATTAAAGGAATTGAGTAATTAGTTCATTTAATCATGGCATTGGGGTAATTAACCCAAAAATCACATTGTATAGTCATATTAGTTTTACATGGCTCAATTTCAGCCAAATTACATCCTTGGTCAAACCAATCAATTAATTGGATCAATTAGTGATGAAATTATGACCAATTGAGTCCCAAATTATATTATATAGTCTTTATTAGGTTCATGAGGATTGAATTGGTACAAATTGTGTCCTTAACCAAACTAATAGAATAATTATTTCAATCATTGATGAAATTAGGTAAATTAAACCCTAAATTACTTCGTTCAATCCTAATTAGGTTGAATTGCCTTAAATTATCCAAATTATGTTTGTGATTGAAATTATTGAGTAATTGGCTCAACTATTGATGAAATTGAGCCAAATATCATTGATAAAAAATCATTGTATGTGGGAGATCTAAGGTTCGTAAAATTTGATTTTGACACACAAAACTCTTTAAAATGTCAAAAATCAATCTGTAATTCTCCTAAACCTATAAAATAACTATATGATTACCCAAAATAGACACTGGTTGTAAAAGTTACACCCTAAAAGGCTTAGGTTTGATACTAAAATCTTAAAAATGACTAAGTACTAACTAGATTGGATTTTTTTAAATTATCTTATAAACCATAACTCGTGGAGCTATGAGACCAGTTTAAGAAGATGAAGAGTACCTATAACTTATTATATTTTTTAAAATAAATTTAAATTATAATTTGGAAAATTTATAATTTCAACTTATACTTAATATTTATTTTAGTAAATTCAAAACCTGTGTTTCACTTTTTTAGCTTGCACTATTTGGAAGCCTTGAAAATTATAAAGTAATAGTAACGCATATGTACTATAGTTGTATGTGCTATAGTATATACATGTTTTATGTTTATAAGCTTAAACATGATGCCTATACCTACACACACACAACCAAATTTGTATTTTAGACCAAAAATTAAAAAATCCAACTTTAGACATGATAAAAGCTATGAATTTCATCAAGAAATTACATGAAAATATGACTATAACATCAATCACACTAACCTCTTTACAAATATACCATTTTTTATATTTTGATTACTTAAAAAAAAAATTATCTAAATTGATTCCTACACATGTATTTATATCCCACTATATATTGTAACTATACATGTCTATATTTTTTTTCTGTATCTTTTATTTTGTTCATCTAAATTTAGAAAAAAATATAGGGTTACAAACTAAGCCTAATTCTTATACACATTTGAAAAATCTAAGACTTTATTTTATGACGTATTTGAGGGGGGTACATAGTTTTCTATCCATTATTTATCATTGTAGGGTCCATTTAATTTTAAAATTATTAACAGAAAATATATATTCATTAAAAAAATATAAGTCAAAAACTAGGCCCGATTCTATATAAATTTAAAGAAAAGATATTTCAATTTTTTTGAGGAATTTGAGGACTATATGCTATGTTTTTCATGAAAAAAGTATACTACCTCTTTAAATTTTAGTTATTTGACCTACTTATAATTCACAATTAAAAAAATGATATTATAAAAATTACAATTGAAATGTTATTATCCATCTTCTTATATCATCTTCAAATATTGATCTTAGACATCTAAAATAATCTATGAAAGTTTAAGTTCCTCATTTTTAAAGATAAACATGTCCACTTAAGATCCCCTTTTGGCCTCTCAATTCCATGGATTTACCAACATGTGGTTGCCTTGTAGAGGTATGGCAAACCAAATCAAAGTAGATAGGGAAACCAAGATAAAATTGAAAATCACTGAATACAATGATAAAAATGAAAAAATAAATGTGGTTTCCACTGATATAGGTGTTTACATGCTCACAACCGAGCCTAATATTAAGAACAAATAAAATTTTATTTATAATCAACATGGCCTTTGGATGTTATATATTTATAGGGTCTGCTCTAATTAAGGATCTGGTGTAGATATTTTTGTATTAGATCCCAAAGGAAAATAAGATCTTGTTACTTACTTCTTATACTTACCTTATACTAACAACCTTGATGAGTATGAGGCCATGATTTTGGGTTTGTAATTTTATTTAAATGATAAGGTGAAATAATTTTAAATGTTTGGTGATTCTGAATTAGTAATAAATTATGTGAGAAGAAAATTTCAATGCAATTTTTCATATTTAAGGAAATATAAACATAGATCTTGGGACTTCATTGAATCATTTTGTATTCTAAATATCACAACAATTTTTAGGGAAAAAAATAGATGTTTATTATATTATAGCATTAACTACAAATTTATTTCCTTTAAATGATTCAAAATTACATTTTTTTAATTATATTAATCCCTTATCCCTCCATCCTAAGTAATGTCGATAATTTACAAATTTTTAATGATGACCAATAGCTTATTAAATTCATGAACAAATTTAATGTAATTGAAGCACATGTAAATGATGAAAAGGATAGGGCTTATTTTAAAGTTAAATAAATAGATGAATATGGAATCATGAGATTAAATGAAAATATAAATCCTATGGGAATGGTGTCAATCAAGAGGGATTTTTAGTTCATGTGTTGGCTAAAAAGTACAAAAAACAAGAGTCTAGTGGTCATGATTCATTATCAAGAGTTTAAGTTTTCTTGAAAAGCTTCAACATTAGAAAATTTGCCTCAACTACATAAAATTAGAGAGAAAATAATTGAGATATATTCTCATGCAATAAAAATATATGATCACTTAGTCATATGAGGACTTCAAAATATTTGACTCAAAGGTCATAACTTATACTATCCCACCTTAGGGTGGCCGAAAACCTTTTAAGCAAAGGCAATGACTAGTTAATCCCATCATTGATCCCTTTTTTAATAAGGAAGTTAAAATTTACTTTAAGCCATGATCATTTTTCTAGTTAGACATTCTTCATGGGTGACCAAGCTAGTGCCTGTCCACTAAAAGAATAGTGCAATTAGTTTTTGTGAGGAATTTAATAACCTTAATAAAGCCTCAAAAAAAGACAATTACCTTTTATCATCCCTTAATGAAGTTGTCCAAATAGTGAATGGTTCTAAGTTGATGTCTTTCTAGACTAATTTTCAGGCTATAAATAGGTGTTGGTTGATAGGGAGGATAAAATAAAAATAATAGTCACATGGGGAATGTTTTCTTACAAGAAAATACCTTTGAATTTAAAAAATATAAGTGCCACATTCCAAAGTGCCATGGATTTCAATTTTAAAGGTATAG
This sequence comes from Torreya grandis, assembly GCA_037957365.1. Taxonomy (NCBI): domain Eukaryota; kingdom Viridiplantae; phylum Streptophyta; class Pinopsida; order Cupressales; family Taxaceae; genus Torreya; species Torreya grandis. The sequence continues at coordinate 2,823,749 of JARHVA010000355.1, forward strand.
TAGGAAAATTCATTATTATTTACATGGATGGTTAAACTATATTTTCTATGCATAGGTCACAACATATGCACTATTTGAAAATGGTATTTGAAATATGCAAAAGGTATGGTATTTATAAGAATCCAAAAAAGTGTATCTTCAGTGTCAGGGAAGGTAAGTTACTAGGACATAGCATCAACAAAGAAGGATGAAAAATTAAGTGGATTGAAGGTTTTGAATGTATGAAAGGACTGAAAATAAATTTCAATTCAATATAAAATTGAAGCTATGTATCCACTAATCTATCGTAGAATCACTATCTATTAAACTAGTTGTGTTGTAAGTGAGATTGATGACTAAGACTTGTATTGAGTAACTTCAAATCCAAAAGCATATGGTTGATGGTATTAATTATTGTATATATTTAATAAAATCAAATTTTAAACATTAAAAAAGGTTTCCAAATTGGAATAATGTGCCACACGTCCATGTGGACTATACTTTATTAATAAACAAATGTAAAATAAGCTTATTACAAGGAAAAATTGCATGACTGGTTATGTCTAAATTAAGCATAAAGTGAAAAATAAATTAATACCTTTACTTAAACACTAAGTAAATTATAAATATACTTATAAAGTTAGACTCTAATATAAATTAAAGTAAATTAAATAAAACAAAGTTGACTTACATTCAAAATAAGGTTAACATCCAAGAAGCTCTACTCAACAAGTAACTCATGCAACCTAGTCAAACTAGGTGTCCCAAGCTCCCTATAAAATAAGTATTTGATTAAAATTAATTAATTTAAATTAAATAACACTAAAATGTGCACCACACGTCTTGTAAACTCATTTGAGTACCTAAATAGTGAACTATACTTAATTGGAAGTTTCAATTACTTTTTTGGAAATTCTTAGAAAGTGTTCAAAATTCACCAAACAACTAATTTAAGACATAAATAAATTAAAATATATTATTAAAATAATAAAATACTAAATAAAATAAATATAACATGAATAATTAAGTGTCTATATTATCATCATACTCATAATTCCCCTCTTTGATGTAAAAAGGAGAAATCCCTATCATCCTCTTAAATCTTACATGAATATGACTGTAAAATTCCTTGGTTAAAATATCAAAAAAATGATTTTTTAAATTCTCACATAATTAATAAAAATGTGTTTATCATTGACCAAGTCTCTAAAAAAATGATGTTTGAGTCTAATAAGTTTGTTTCTAGCATGGAAAACTAGATTTTTGGACAATTGTATTGCACCATCATTGTCACAAAAAATATGTGTTGGCGCAAGCTAAGACACTTTGAAATTATAAAAGAGTATTATTATCCATAATAATTATGTGAAATTTGATATAAGGGTTGTATATTCAGTTCCATTATAGGATATGTAATTGTATCTTGTTTATTTGAACATTATAAAACCTATTCACCTCCCAATGTGCAATAATAACCTAAAGTTGACTTTTTATCATCAGGAGATCCTTTAAAAATAAATATGTGTATCCAATTATAAATAATTATATTGCTACTCTAAAATTGATATCATTATTATAAATACCCATTGCATATTTAGAAATTTTCTTTACTAGTTTAAAATGTTTGAGAGATGGTTTGGCCATAATATAGAAACTAGTGAAACCCCACAACTGATATAAAGTATTATCATAGTGAGATACATAAAAACCTCCTACCATGATTATAAAATTATTTTCATTACTTTAATAAATTTTATAATCTCTCATTATATTTTCTCCACTTATAATTGGAGTGTGTATAGGCTTCAAATCTTGAAGATTATACTTCTTTAACATGTCTTGGGCATACTTGGCTTGACAAACAAATATTTTTCTTTATTTTGATGAGATTACATGCCAAAAAATTAATTCATAAGTCAAATATTAATCATCTCATATTATGATTTCATATCTTCTTTTAATCTATTCAACATCTCTATAGAACTACCTAAAAATATCAATTCATCTACATAGAGACAAACATATAAAATATGATTTAATGTGTGTATGTAAAGAGATGGTTCATTTGACTTCCTATAAAAATATAATAACTAGCTATCAATTTTTTAGTACCAAGTTATTTTATCTTGATTCAACCCATGAATATCTTTATTCAATTTATTTACTCTAAATTATTTACCCTTTACCTCAAAACTTTATGGTTGTCACATATATACTTCTTTTATCACTCCATTTATGAATGCACTTTCAACATCTATTTGATATATTTTTAAAAAAATATGAACATATATAACACTAATTATTATTATATTATCTTTAAATTCCACATGTGCATAGGTTTCCTCATACTCAACCCCATAGGTTTGTGCACATCCTTTTGCAACTAGTCTATGTTTTAGTTTGTGAACATTACCATCACTCTTGAATTTGGTCTTATATACCCACTTGGTTGTAATTAAATATTTAATTAATATAATCTTAAATAAATTTTATGTACATTCCTCTCAATTTAATTCATATCTAATTTCATAGCATCAACCCATTCTTTCTTTTAACTAGAATTTATATAACTTCTAGGTTCATTAGACACATATGATAATGAAAACATAGTATTTTAATCATAAGAATAATGTAAAAAATTACCTTCTTGATTTTTAAGCCTTGTAATCCTAATATTATAACTATTTTATATCATTTTATTTTATGGATGTTGACTCAACAAACACTTGTTCTTACTTGGAGTTGATGTAGATGGATGACTAGTCTCTTGTGAAGAACTACTATTGTTTCATGTTGAACTGGTAACATGTGTAGAAATTTATAATCTCTCAAAATTAAATTCAATAAGATTATATCATTAAATTATAATATCTATAGATACATAATAAAAATAATCATACACTTCATTTTTTTAAAAATATAATCCCTATAAACAATTGTAGATTTACTAGCAGGATTATAAAACTTATATGATTTAATTTCACACTATATTTTGTGAAATTGTGATCAATACACTTAGGATCCATATGGAGAAAAATAAACATTATTTATTTTAAAATTACCTTCATTTTTGGTGTTTTTAATACTAATATTTCCTTCTAATTGAATTAATTTTCCATCTCCCAATTGCACTTGGATTTTGAAAGAATCATCTAAATTACTAAATCCATATTTATGACTTGTCATGTGATATGAGCACCTTGAATCAAGAAACCACCAGTTATTTTCTTCCTATATTATCATAATTCATGTGAGACAATAATCTAAGTGTTCTTGAACATCACTTTGTTCATCTTGAAAAATCTGATTTTCACTCTCTTGATTATCTTGATTATTAGTTGCTAGTATCCTACAATATTTTATAAAATGTCATGGTTTTTAACAAGAATGACAAATAAAGTTTATCTTGATTTTATCCATGAAGTTAGATTTATATTGACCTTTTTAATTTGAGTTTGTTTAACTCTATTGATTCTGATTTTTATTTTTCTCTTTGGTCTTTGAAATATTTGCCTTGATTTCAAGTGCTTGTTCTTGATCTCCTCATTGGATAAGAGAAAACAAATTAATTTATCAGCACTAATAGTGTTCATGTCTTTAAACTCCTCAAGATTTATCACAATATACAACAAATTTTTTCTTAAATTTATCAAAATTTTCCTTACTATAATGTTATTTTGAACAGTTTATCCATAAACCATCATTCTATGCATTAAATCATTTACCTTATTCAATAACCTCCAACTCTTTCATTATCTGACATTTTCAAATTCTCAAAATTTAATTTAAGATTTTGGTGTTTTAATTATATTACCTTATTATATCGTTGATATGATGTTTCCAATGTATTCCATGTTTCATGAGAATTCTTACATCTTAAAATTCTTGGCTAATGCTTGGGATCTGTGGCACTCTGAAGATATAAGAAAGCTTGTGCATCCACCTTTTATTTATCAGTTTTTATTTTTTTTGATCGTGTGTCAATAAATTAAAATAATGAGATGAGGTGTAACCATGGAGAATATTATTCAAAACTGATTTCCATACAATAATTATCTTTAACTGATCTCTCTAATATTCAAAGTTGTCACTTTTGAAGATGAAAAAAAACGTAGAAGTAGAATTCGTCAAAGCCATTATTTCTCTTGATAATGACCCAAAACCATTATAAAACTTTATTAAATGAGGATATTATACTAAATTAAGGTTTTAAATGTATGGATAGATTGAAAATAAGTTTTTATTTAAAATAAAATTTAACTCTATATCAACCAATCTATCCTAGAATCATTAATTGCTAAACTAGTGTTGTAAGTGAGATTGGTAAGCAAAACATGTACTAAATAACTTCAAATATGAAAACATATGATTATTGGTATTAATTAATGTATACCTAAAATAAATTAAAATATTAACATGAAAAAATGTTTCAAAATTAAAATAGTTTTCCACACTTCCTTGTGGAGTAAACTTTATTAGCAAACAAAGTTAAAATAAGCTTAATACAAAGAAAACTTGCATGATAAGTTATGTCTAAATTAAGCACAAAGTGAAAAATATATTAATAAATTTAAAAACCACTAAGTAAACTATAAATATACTTATAAAAGTATTCTCTAATATAATTGAAAGTATATTAAAAAAAAAAAAAAAAAAAAAAAAAAGAAGGTTGACATACATTCAAGACAAGGTCAACATGTATGAAGCCTTACTCAACAAGTAAGCAACTCATGACACCTATTCAAACAAGGCACAAAAGGTTATTTATAAAATAGTAATTGATTTAAAATAACTAATTTAAATTAAATAATGCTAAAAATTATGTCCCATATCTTAGGAACTCATTTGATACTTGGACAGTGAACTAAAATTAATTGGGAGTTCTAACTATTTTTTAATAAATTCTTAAAAAGTGTCTAAAATTGACCAAACAACTAATTTAAGACATGAATTGATAAATAAAATGTATAAACTAATTAAAAACTAAATAAAAATAAACCTAATATGAATACTCAAGTTCCCATATTGACATCATACTCAACATGGACACCTTAAGCCAAAGCCACATTTTAGAACATCAAGTATGCCTTTATGAGAGCCCCAATGTTGATAAGTACAGACTTCACTAGAGATTTTTATCTCTACTCTTTTGATTCTAATCACACCCTAGCAATTGTACTAATGTAAAAAATTGATGAAGAGGAACAGTCCATTGTATTCATGAGCATAAACCTAAAATATGCAAAACCAATATATCCAACATTAAAAAAGAAAGTTTATGCCCTATTCAAGGGTGAAAAAAATTTAGGCATTACATTCTTTGTAACAAGGTCCATGCCATAGTGATTGATCCTTAGTAAATACTTATGCCTCAGAAAATGAACTTGGAAAATGTAAAGGTAAATTAATATCCACGTTGCAAGATTATGGCATTGAAATCAAGCTAGCTAAAATGGTAAGAGGCTAAGGTCTCACTCAACTAACCATAGAAGTTAATCCATGAATTATAGTTATGCATCAAACTAGACACAAGTTCAAATAAAATAATGGTATGATCACATCACTCACTTCCTTCTATAGAAGTTGTCCTTTAGATTTAATCAAAATGTAGAAGCAAACTTTGAGATTGAATGTAACCCACTATATTTTAAATAAATGAGATTTGTAATGTATAAATTTTGAATTTTTTTACCTTTTATGCATGAAAAAAGAAGATTATAGGTAAATTATGAGTACATCCCATGAAAATATGGGAACTGGTTACCCTTATGATAATACTACAACACATAAGATTTGTAGAATAAGCTACTATGGGCCATAATTTTTAAATATGTTAAAAAACATGTAAGGACATGACATGAGTTTCAAGAACTTACAAAAGAGAGAAACACATAATAATGCAACTAAAAATAATGATTGAAATCAAAAATTTCAACCAATGGGGACTTAATTTCATTAGAGATATTAATCCTAACTCTACAAAGAGGCATAAATTTATGTTGAGAGTTACTACTTATTATACACAATGGACTAATGTGGTTTTCAAAAAGAAAATAACATTTAAAGAAGAGACAAAATTCATTGAAGAAAAAATTGTTGCAAGGTTTCATACACCTTTCTCCTTGGTTTGTGATAATGGACTTGCATTTCAATCCAAAAAAAAATTTAGAATGGGCATACGATAACAAGATTATTTTGAATTTTTTTTTCCAAATTATTATTCCCAAGGGAGTGAAGTAGATAAATAATCCAATAATGACCTCATTGATTCTATCAATAAGTCTATTATAAAGAGATCAAGAGATTGTCATTCATTACTAAAATATTCATTATGGGATAATACAAAAATATATAAACAAGCATTAAAATATTATCCATTTTTGTTAGTTTATGGACAAGAGTCAATATTTCTTATTATGTTAAAGCTTCCCACTTATTGGTTCTTATAGGAATACACATGAGAAGATGATAGAGTGCAATCAAGACTACTCAACATTATTCAAATAGAAGATGCATGAGAGAAAGTCCTCAAAATATGGTTTGATAAAAGAGCAAAGGTAAAAACTTTCAGGATTTTAGATTTTGTTTTACTAAGAGATAAATCCCTTGAGAAAAAATTTCAACATGAAAAATTGGACCCGTTTTGGATTGGTCCATACTAGGTTTCTGAGATATTTAGAAGTAATTCCTTTAGGATAAAATATTTACAAGGAATTAATATCTTGATCTTGGTGAATGGATTGTACTTGAAACAAAAAATCTCAGTACCATCCCTATTACTTTTAGACTAATTATGGGTTTTAAAATTAGGATTAGTTAGATTAGTTTGTTTTCAATCCCGTTTGCTTTCATAATTCTTTATAATAGTTTTTTTTTCTTAGGTTAATTAAATAAGTCTTGTTGATGACCAAAAAATAGAGAAGCTGAAAACAAATTTCCAAACCACTCATGAAATGCTCAATCATTTTTGGGATTCCAATGTGTCCAAGTTACTTGACCCATCTCATTGGAAAAACTAGTTACACTCACATTGGTTGGAAGAGTTAGATTCACTGTGAAAGTGTTAGGTTTTAGGAAAGCTGATAATTTTTGGTAAAATGTTGATATCATGTTTGATTGATTTTTAGTATCTATAAATAATGGGGATCTTGTTTCATAATTTTGACATAAATTAAGAAAAGTTTTTGTATTAGGAAATAACATGGCTACACTTTTCACATTAATTATTACATTGAAATAAAAAATTAAGTAAAAGAAGTATCACTTGAGATTGAAATTTTATAACCATTCTTATACTTGGATACATTATTTTCCAACCATTTAAGATATTAAAGATAATAGATAAATAAATGAGAAAGGGAGAATATGCAATATTCAAATAAAATCAAAAGTTTTATCCTAAAATGGCGATTCATGCAACCTCCATTGAGCCTATGGAGATCTGGTTGGCAATGGAGCAAAGCCTAAAGTGGATCTAAAGGTAACTATGTCAAGGATATGGACACCTAAATATAAATAAAACAATCCATAAGCCTTCCCCTAACCATCTCTATGATAAAAGAATGAAATATCCTTCATAAAGTTTTGATCAAGTAATTACTCTTGAGCCATATTAAAAGCTTTCAAGGTAAGGAAAATAAACCACTTCACACATTTCTAACTCTTAAAAATGTCAAGACCCAATGTATCATGTGGTGGGACTAAGACTAATTTTCATATATTTATTGAAAATAGAAAATTTTCATTCATATACTAAGTTATAAACACCTAGTAATGTTTTCCCCATAATGTCTCCATTTGTTGTAACTAACACACCCCCAATTCCTTTCAAATAAATGGAGACCCCTATTGAAATTCTTGGTGATTATTTTAAAATATGTATCCTAAGTTTATAGTTCATACCCTCATATCTCATTTCCATAGATAAGTATACATAAATAAATGAACTCGATCACACTTGAAAATAATAATGTATATGACTCAATGTGTCCATGGGGTCGGTCACTTTATTATTTTAAGTTTATCCACACTTTTTAATTCCATCAAATCCATGACTCTGTTTCATGGGCCATATGCCTTGGCTTGTGATGAAAATTTATTTGAGAATATATATATATATATATATATATATATATATATATATATATATATATATATATATATATATATATATAAAATCACCGGTTGTTTTCTTTATTTTGCATAGTGAATATATGCATGGAAATATCTCGTAAAATTTATAATAGATTTATAGATTTCATAATGACCACTTTGAGCTCCATGAATTATGTGACTTTGTGACATGACCATCGAATAGCTGATATAGGTCTCTTTTTTTTTCTTATATTTTCACATGATGAGAATATATTATTAAACTTGAAAATATTGTTATAACTTATTTATCCATTGTATGCAAAACAAAAAAGGAAAAACACACATGATTATGCATTTAATTTATAAATTAATGGATCTACACAACCCAATGGGAAATCAATATTAACAAATGAGAACCATGTGAACTCCATGTCCATTCGATGAATGCCACATGATTGTTTAAAATGTCATTAAATATTTATTTATTAAAACTTTTAATGTATTGTTCTTGTGTAGGATGAACATCAAATAAAATTAAATGGAAACTAATATTTTACTATATCCAAAAACTTCCTAATCTAATAAGACATTATGTGAACTCCCTAATCCCATGATTGTGAAGAAATTAGAGTACATCACATGTCCCAGTCTTAGTAGGATGATGAAAAATATGAAGTAACTAGGACTTTGATTCACTTTCCAACTCATTTAATAGGTAACTTACACATGGATATTTGATAAATGAAAAAAAAATTGGACTTGGGCAAGTGTGGCTATTAATCAAAATCAACAAATTTAATGTGTATTTGCTTTAAACGAGATCATTTAGAGACTTCAAGGCACTCCATGCATTATGTGACCTTACGATTATGAGATTTTGACACATGAATGTCTGAGATTATTTGTTTGAGACTAAAGCCACATGATCATAAAAAAATACAAATTGAAATGAGCATTATGAAAGAAAAATTATGAAGATGTATATGTATATTAATTTGTTGATTTTTAAGGTTGTGTGATGCAACAAGGTGCCTTTTTGAGATTTGAATTGCCAGAGACATAATTTAAAATTAATATACCAAATATCATTTGAAAGTGATTATATTGTTAACGAGTTTTCACATAGTTAAGAGCATTTAAATTTTTAAATAAAACTAAGTGAATTAAATTTACACAAAGATCACTATAATATTTTTATAAAATGCCAAAATATCACAAAGAACATCAGATAAAATAGATGGTAACCTATTATTCCTTTGGCCCTCTATAGGAATTCAAAGACATCACTTTTACACTTTTAGTTTTTCAATATGACAATTATAATGTTATGTTCAGTTTGATATAGGAATATCACTTGATTTCCAATGATGAGAATGTTATACAATATGAAATAGAATATCAAGACAATTTGATCACAATGAAGAGAGTTGATATGCAACAAAGACACAACCAAACCTAAGTTATTTCCATGTATATAACTCTTCCATAATATTTTCATTGAATGTGTTCTCAAGTAATATTTAATATTTTATTTAAATTTAAAGAATATAGTAGCCTTTATTTCTAAGGTCACCTTTTAAATCTAATAAAATTTGATCAAACCTACTTTCAATAATAACTAGGATGTTTTCCTATATTGAATTGATAAAAAGGACCTAATGATTTTTTTGAAGGACAGAGCTGAGGATAAAGACCATTGGGTCAACAAAGGTGACATTGACAAATATTACCATTAAAACCTTTAGAAAAGGGGCTAGGAAAGGCTTGTTTCTGATGAATATATTATATGGGGATTCCATCATAGACCATGTTAAAAACATATGGGTTCCATTAATATCCATGATCATAAATGAAAGGAAAAAATATTCCTAGGTGAAATTGTATCATATAATTTGAAACATAAACTATGAGGAGTCAAGAAAGGATGTAGTTCTATATGATGTCATATTTGTGGATGCATACTATGTTATGGTGAAATTTAACTAGGAATAATTACAAATATGGAATAATTATTCCATTTACCCCATTCATGTTCAATACAATAAGTTGTATGTGTACTATTAAGATAACATTGAGGAAATTTACAACTATTTCTATCTTACCATCCTATGTCTAGGATATCAGAGAATATAAGAGAATCTATCAAGAATATTAGAGCTTATTGTTATTATAAATTGTTCATATTAATTTGAATTTAAATAATTTCGGTTGCACCCCTCAAGATTCTATATTATGTTTTAGACAAGTTAGTTGCACTAAAGATTGCTTACCAATTATTCAAAATATTAGGTGGCATTTACAAATATAAAAATTAGAAGTAATGGTCACCCACACAATTTAATATAGGAAAATAAGTATATATAACATGTCCATGTTCAACAATTATCAGTACATATGGGTTACTTCAAGTTTGATGATCACACACTTAGACATTGGGACCCTATTGGAAATGTGGGCAAATATTTATATTTGATATGAGGGAAGGTCATTATCATGTATTTCTATAATTTAAATCTATATGAAATATACTATCTCAACCCAATAGATATTATAGAATTAAAGGAAAATTTGTAAGTAGCAAGAATACTTGCTTAAACCCAAAAACCACAACCTCAAAGATCAGAAGAAATTGAAGATAGACTTGACATTTAGTTTCCACTAGAGAAGGAATAACCACAAGGGAATGATATCCACCTCAAGAATAAACTACTATAGGGTTTGCACCATATTTAGTTGTAAAAAAATCCTCAATTCCCATATTAACTCAGGTAATGAGGCCTTTCCATACTTATTTTGATTATGTAAAGTTTGTAAGTTCAGTAACTACAACCCATTTTTATAACCAATATATGTATAGATTCATATTCTAGTGCCCCTTCTTCTAGCAAAGTTAGTCAAATGAGGCTCCATATTTCTATCAATGTATCAATGTTATTTGGAACCATAAAATTTTATAATCATAATACATAGCTGATCTGGGCAACAATTTAGGCGACAATTCGGGTGACAGTTCCACCCCAATTGATGACAGAACTTCCGGGAGCCATAACTTTTACACCGTAGCCCCAATTGACTCGCCGTTTGAACCATTGGAAAGCTAAGAATGAGGAGAAAGTTTTGAGATGGCAATAATCTCCACTCAATGAAGTTTGACCCATAAAACCCCAATAGAAGTGCCCCAAATTTTAATTTTAGCAGTGTAGTCTAAAAATAGTAAGTTTCTAAAAATAGTAATTCCTCGAATTATGTATTGTTTTAAATATTGGAAGTTGAGCCACTTAATCTCCCTCAATATTGGTGACCTTCCACATCCTCCCCATGCTTTCAAAATATGTATAAATAAAGAGGTAACCCGAAATGTGAAGACAAACATCTCTTCCCAGAGATAAGCATATATTTGTATTGTGATCTTGAGTAATACTACATCTCTTCTCAGAGAATTCATTGTTATTGTGTTATTTCTATGCTATTGAAATATTTATCAACCAGAACTTCTGAGTTTTGGATCAATAGTTCCCCTAATCTAGCCCTAACGTTCAAACTATGGAGGTTTTTCATAAATTAATTACACAAAAGAATGAGGTCATTATTATGGCCACTTGAGTTAAATCAGTTCTCATCAGTTATATCAATATACCAAGGAAATCATTATTATCTATGAATAAATATGTCCACTCCTTTCTATTAGTTTATACAACCTCTACTTCTAAAAGTATTGGTCAAACATCTCTAGAAGTTATAGTGATATCACAAGTTTCCATAATGTCATTTGGAAAAAAAACTTGTTTGTGACTACATTTCCTATTCCTAAAATTACTATCATGGTTCCCACCAAGATTAGTCCTATCATAACTATCATTTCTTATATATCATAATTGTTAGATGTCCCTATGTATAATCTAACATAATCCTTCATTTTCACATTCATTGTTCCCATTTCACATATTCCCACTACTTCCACCACTTCATCACCATTGATCAAAAGTTTCCCCAAGATCCTTCCCATTCCATCTACATCCTAGGATTTATCTACATCCTTTATAAAACTCATTGTCTGGAACAAGACAAATGAGAGGATTCTTAGGATGACTGGATCAAGTGCATGTAGTTTGTTATGTTCATAGGCCAGACATGATCATCCTAGATAAATTTTAAGTTAGATTTAAGTTTGATAAGGCCAAAATTAAATTGAAGAGAATAAAAATGAGAAAAATCACTAGGGATAGAGCCCTTGTTCATTATGAAATAGAGGAATCATTTTTCTCTTTAACAAATAAAAGAAAGAGACAAGATAAAAGGGTGGCTATAACTTTGGATTAATCCAATAGTGGAGATGAATTTTTAGAAGACCTTGAGTTAGTGGTAAATTCCAATAATAAGATCACTAAAAAAGTATTTTATAGAATGAAGAAGAAATTCAAAATATTGAAAGAGGAATCCAAGGTCAAGGTTTCACAAAAAATAGTGTAAAAAGGTGAGAATGCATTAGAGTCACTCTTCAATTCATTCATATAGATCAATGAGTGACATTTTTTTACATAACATATAGAGTTACTTAGTGGAAATCACTTGAACAGAGAAAAAAGTGCATGTCATTCAACAAGGTTTGCAAATGACCATAAGAAGCAATTGCAAGAAAACACATATACCTACTACCTTCCTAAGAGCATTCCACCATCCAAAAGTGGATCTAAGTGTATTTTCCCTCTTGATTTGGTGTTCTTGTCTTTGTCCACAATGGATGACAAACTCCTCCATCATCTCAATATCACCATGCATAATCTAGGCTAATGATATGAAATCAATCTCTGCCTATCAAATTAAGATATCATATTCTAAATAAAGAATTAATTAAACTACACAAATGACTTGTGGAGAGAATCCTACATTATAAGTTTGCACAATTTAAGCTTTAAAATGTGAGTGAGAGGACTTTATTTATAGATTTTCCAAATGGGTTAAGATCAGCCATGACCATCCATCTCAATATTGAGATGTGTGGCCATGAATTAATCTAATATTGCATAATAAATCCATAAATATCCTCATAATGATTTGAGAGAAGGGGCATTAATGAGGCATAGGTGCCCACAAACCTAATATTTGTTACATTTATGGCTTATGGATGCCACCTCGTTGATCATGTCATTAGATGATATAGATATTAGGAATCAATTTCTAATAAATAAATATTTAATTTGTTCCATGGAATTATTATTTAAGCTCATAATTTGGTTTAATTTGCCTAAGTAAGATTAATCAAATTTAGTGCAATTCTTTGGAAATTAATGCACGATTAATCAAACTGGTCAGAAAGTCATATTAGTAGGTTATAATTTGACTCGAGAGGAATTAGAAGGCAATTTTAGTTGCATATGGATCGTCATCCCATTTAGGATATTGTTGATATAAAATAATAAAAGCACATGACGTGTGCTTATGAATTAAAAGAAAAGAGTGACCTAGAGCACCAAAATACATTTTCATCATTTTGACTCAAAATAATTTAAGAAAAGTTAAGAATCGCATAATATGCATTGTCCCATTTAGGTACACATTGGCCTAAATTAGTGCTTGTATATGACAAGCTCGAACCATTTAGCATGTGTAAGTGTTTTTGGCCTAAATTGGGCATTTGAGTGCAATTCGAGTAAGATTGACAATTTCAACACAAAGGTGTTAAGAATTGGATGTCTACATTTGTTAGTGTGTTTAAATTAATTATTTATTGTTATTCAACCTTTCCTCAAGAATTGAGCCCTAATTTTATCCTAGATAAATTTGCAATTCCTCTACCCCTAAAGGTTTGCTTATTTTATTTTATCGGGTCCTTATACCTTATTTAACGTTAAAGTACACCTTAACCCTTCCCATATGCATTTTTAAAAGTCATCTGGTCTGCTTGGGTCATCTTGAATCATCTTATAAATACAAAGACTTTAGAAAATGATATTAAAAATATAGACACGTAAAACTGGCCACCAATGACCTCTAACCAAGATTTTGACCAATTTTTATCAAAATGCACAATTTGGCCTAAAAACACTAAAATATTTTAAAAGCTTTGAACTTGTCATATACAAATGTCAATTTTGGCTAGAGTATCACTAAATGGGGCAATGAAATTTATGAGATAATTAATTTTGATCAGATCATTTCAATTCAAAATGACATTTTCATATCTGGGTGCTCTAGATTGCTATTTTTTTCTAAATTTATTACACGAGACATGTGCCTTTGTTATTTTGTGTTGGAAGCATCCTAAATGAGATAGCAGATCCAATGCATCTAACATCACATCTTAATTTCAATCCAGTCAAATTTCAAGTCAATAATATGACATTCTGATTCATTTGATTAATTTGTGCACCAATTGTCAAGATTTGCACCAAAATTGACTAATCATGCTTAAAGCTAATTAATTCAAATTTGGAAATTAATTATGAGTTTTTGCATCATCAAATGACATAATTTTTTGGAAAGACATCCCTAGACCATAAATGCATAAAATATCTGATTAAACCCTCCCATGCCTCTTTAATGTCTCTCTATCCCAAATATTTATGAGGGAATTTATTGATTTTATCCTCCAAAATTGAATAGATTATTAGCCACACATCTTCATCTTGAGATGGATGGTTCGGGTTCATTCTTATCATTTTGCAAAATATATAAATAGAAGGCCTTGCCTATTGAATTTTAAGCTCTTTTGGTGTAAAATTATAATGCTAAAAATCCCTTGTGTTATCATGTAAAATTCTTGAGCCAAGCCAAAGTCATCACAAGCCAAAAGTGTAAAGGAGAGAAGGAGCTAAACAACTCCTTCGATGAAGACTCATTGATCACAAGCCAAGCAAGCCATTTCAACAAGTTATTTCTAAATCATAGGCTTTCTTTACTTTTAACCAAAAATCATAAAAATGAAACAAATTTGAAAAATGGTGGAAGTTGAAAATGAAATAAGAATGAAGGAGGATAGAGGTGAAAGTGAGAAACCTGTTCACCTTTTTTGGTCCAACAGGCCAAAATCAGTCCCCTTTCCTTCCCTGCTGCTCTGATCCAGTTTCATTTTTTATTTTTGCATAAGTCTAATTTCTACAGAATCTGCAGGGAATTTCTATGAACTCTGCAGGTATTTTCTACAGACTCTGCATGGAGAAACAAGTTCCAAGCTTTGGTTCAACATTTGGGTGTGTTGGCTTGGTTTAAAGTTTTGGTTCATCACTTTGGTTCAATGCTTTGGTTCATCGCGAAAATTTCAAAGGAAAGGATCAAAGGCTTGGTTTAAATCAATAAAGTTCAAAGGGATGGTTTAAGGCGATCAACGAAACAAATGGCGCGCACTGTTGAAATGTTGAACCATTTTGGGTTCAAGTGGTTGGTTCAAGCGCTTGGTTCAAGCGATCGAAAGAACAAGCAAAATGCAACATTGAACCATTTGAACTGTTGAACCATTGAACCGTTGAACCATTTTGGGTTCAAGCGATTAGTTTAATCGGTCGGTTCAATCGTGCGTTCAAAAGGCTGAAGGACAAGTGCCCTTTCGGAAGGCAATCAGGCACAAATTGAACCATTCCAGCAGGATACAAAGGGCACTCAAGTGACAAAAGACCTTTGCATTTCTTCCAAAAGGCAATTAAAGGAACCATTCATAAGCTTCTCTCAAAGTGCAGCGGAAGCTGCCAAGTGTCATCTTTTGAGCCCCTTTGCTTCTTTGATTCTAAAGGCAATAGAATGTGCCACGTGTCCCTTCATAATTAAGTAGAGTGTGACAAGTGTTGGCATCTACGTTTCAAGTTCTTAAAGCTTCTTTCAATAAGTTTTTCTCAGTGCACACGGAGGGTGCCAAGTGGCAACTATAGGAGATTTCAATGTGTTTCTCTAAATATAGCGGATGCCACCACGTGTCCCCTACTAAGACTCAGCAGAAGCCGCCATGTGTCAACATCCGCAGGTCATATTTTTGTTCTCATTATCAAGTAAGGATTATGGTGGGCCCTAGGTGAATTTCTAAAGTAAGCAAAAGCCACCATGTGTCATCTTCCATAGGACTCTTGAAGGACATCTTAAGTTAGGCAGATACTGCCACATGTCCTGTTGTAACTAGCAGGGTGTGACAAGTGTCTACATCTGAAGCTTCAAAGTGATGGGCACGCAGACATCAACTTTGTAGAAATGGAATAAATGTTGGCTTTTAAATAAAAGGCACAAACTTGAAGGAATCCAATGGCTTAAAGCTAGAATGAAGAAATCATTGAAGAGGGAGTCCAAAGAGCAGAAGATAGCCCCTTGAGGAATGAAGGAGCAAAAATTGACAAAGCAGCCCAGGTGGTAAAGGGGAGGCGAGTTTTTTCTTCAGTTGAAATAGTGTCCGCCAAATTGGTCATTAAGAGGTGCGAACAGACAAATGGCACGACCCGTTTCTTCTTCACTTTGCATTGATGAGAAGGCAAGCCATGTGAAATGCCTTGAAGGAGCAGTCTTGTTTGTAGACAAATGACACGGCCCATAATTTCACATCAAAGCATGATTGGACACAGCATTATCTTTAAGTGGCTCTCCTCTTCCCAATGCTCAGAATGCACATGGGTCACTTGTAAAAAGGGTGCCAAAGGGCCTCTTTCTTCCTCTATATATTATAGACTTCTCATTTGAGAAAGATATCTCTCACATTGTAAGGTGAAGCCCTGACATTTTTCACGTGGAATCAATAAAATACACATTTTTTACCTCTATTCTGGTTGGATATATCTCTGAGTGTGTCTGAGTGTTCATCTTGTGTTCAGTCATTGCTTCCTAATGCTTTCACAGGGTTGACACCAACGCACCTGGTATATGCAAAGCACCATTTCTATAGGTGACAAGAAGAGCTGCACTCAGAGCATAGAAGTAGAAGGAGATTATTAAATAGAGTGCTTTCTTCATAGCGCCTATGGTAAGTTTCTTTCTCTGTGTGTTCCCATTTAAGCCTCCCTATCAAGCTCCCTGTAGTCTGGTCCTTTTACCAGTTAAAAGTGTATGAATGTGTTTCTTCTGGTTCAGATTGTGAGTGTGAGTGGATCAAACTTGTTTGGTGCATCACCCCATTAGGTTAGGTTCTGTTGTTTTCAGCATCCTCTTCTCTTTTCAACCCCCCCAATATATATATGTATATACGCATTAGTAACTTACTGGAACAACTCAGATGCATCAGAGGGAGCTAGCCCTTATCTAGAGACTCTCCCCCTAGTTTTGCCAGGCCCATAGGTAAGAGGGGAGTTTCCATTGTTGTGTGTGGAAGGGTGAAATCCACTACGTCAACAGTTTTTGGCATGCCTGGTGGGACTCAGTCTTTTTACACTTAGTAAAAGATTTAGGATTGATGCTA
Source organism: Torreya grandis (assembly GCA_037957365.1). Lineage (NCBI taxonomy): Eukaryota > Viridiplantae > Streptophyta > Pinopsida > Cupressales > Taxaceae > Torreya > Torreya grandis. The sequence continues at coordinate 2,841,189 of JARHVA010000355.1, forward strand.
GTCCTATTATAGCAAAATCAACCATTTTTAGCATCTGGTGACTCCACTGGTAAGAGCTTCAGTTTCTTATCAAAGACCAGCCTGACCTCCTATGCCTAAAATCACTACACAATCTACTACCAAGGGTGTCCCTTTCAAATTCCTTGAATTGCCCTTAAACTTAGCAAAGCGACTGAGGTTTGAAAGGACTCATCCTTATTCAGCAAATCACTTTCCCAAACCTGCTATAAAATCCACCCAAGCTAGCAGGCCTCATTTGCATCCTATCATAGCTATGGCATTACCCTTTGTGACTTTGCATGGTCAGAGTCCCTTAAACCTCTCATGTTATGACCTGATTCCAGGAGTAGTCCTTAAGAGTGTGCCTCCCTTCAATGGAGAGGGACCCATTATAGTTATTGAACACATCAGAAATATTGCTAACCTCTGCAATATTCACAATGTCATTGAGGATAATATTGCGGTCAGATTGCTGGCATTATCTCTCAAGGGCAAAGTTCTGGACTGGTATGGGACTTTACCCAAAAATTCAGTCGATTCTTGGAATGAATTGGGCACTCTCTTGACGAATCGATTTAGGGAGAAGAGCGACCACCTCTCACTTGTCGAGCAGCTGACTACAATGAAAAGAGCTCCACATGAATACATGCAGGATTTCAACACTCATTTTCAGAAGACATGGGATAGAATCCCCATTCTGTTAAGGCTGACTCCTAGCTATGCTTTCCTTTATTACTTAAGAGCATTGAATAGTGATATTGATGTTATGATACAGTCCATGGGAGGGCATGTACTACCTGTCACCTATGACATAGCTATAGCGGCTGAAAATTGCCTAGTGCAAGCTAGGAAAATAGCTCCTAGACCTCATATGCCACTTTTTCTTGAAATGTTGCCCCTAATCTAGACTATTGCTCCCACCTTAGATCTCTTTCCCAGCATAGATAAGCCAGCTGCTACTCCATCCAATGACCTCCACGAAGTCAAAATCTTACTGTAAAACGTAACAAATGAGCTAGTGGCTATTAAAAGGCAGCAAGCTCAAAACAATCAACCAAATCAAGGATATCAACAGTATGGTCAAACAAATAGACCCCCTTTCCAAAATTACAATCAAGGGTAGGGTCATTTTTCACAGACCAGACCTTTTCAAGGCTACAATCTAGGCACCCCTTCATCATCCAAGGCTATGGTGCCCGTTCAAAACAATTTGGTGTAAGAACAGCCAAGTTGTTCAACCATGGGATATGGTCAAGAGTAGGCTATTTATACAAATGAAATGACAGGTCACTACCCGAATGTACAAGACAATTAGGCAGTTGCCCAATTCCAAGGTTTTGAGGCTTCAATGCAACCCAACATGAGCAGCAATCAAACTCAGCCTGATTCTACTCTCATGAATCACCTGGAAGGTGAGTTCTATTCAGTCAATTATGTGGGTACTGCAAACAATCAGGGTGACTGTGTCGCAGCCAACACAAGATTCAAAAGGAGAGCAATGGAAGAAGCTTAGGCTGCTACCCAAACATCAGCAATACCTTCTTCATCACATGTAAACCAAAGGGTTCCAAACTTTAGACCTCCAGTTGTACCTTCAACTCCTCGGCCTGCGCTTCAGGCTGTAAATAATCCTAAATAAAATTTGAAGGAAGGCAACACTCGAGTCAATGTGATGGACCAGATGAAAAAGTTTCACATGAACATCTCCTTATGGGATTCATTGTCTATACCAGGGCAAAAGGACATGCTACAAAAGAAATTGCATGAGTTGAATGGACAAGTTGTCCCAGTAAAGGCCGATAATGTTTTGATGATGAATGGATAGCCTTCCACCTCAGGCCAAGTTAGGAAAGAAGAAAAAGTTCCCCCCTTTTATGTGTCCTTGGTCATAGGAGATTTCTTGGTGCACAATTACATCATTGACAGTGGAGCTAGCACCTCGGTAATGCCCAAATGCATAACCAACAAGCTGAGGTTGAAATATGAATAAATGAATAAGGGAGTCCTGCAGCTAGATGGAACACCAACAAAGATAGTTGGGGTGGTGAAAGGTTTGAGCTTGACGCTACACGCTTGCCTGACCTTTTCAGTTCCTCATGATGTGGTACTGGTGGATGTCCCTCCTTACTTTGCCATTTTCTTGTCCAAGGATTTCACATCCAAGATAGGCAGTTACCTAGCAACAAACTGGTCCTATCTAGTTTTTAAAACCAAGTACGTGACTAAAGTTAAGATTGAATCCAAGCCACTCCACAGAGATCATCTGGAACCATACTCGCTCAAGGTGGTGAATGTCAGCTACGCCATCATTGACCAAGAAGAGTCCCAAGTGGATCAATCTCCATCCTCTGCCCTTGAAGGAGTTGCATACCTGCTCTTAGACGAATGGGGAAGTGACAACTTTGAGCATGATCCTTACAAGTTCATAGAGGAGGCAAGGCTTGGAATTTATTGCATACACAAAGAGGGTACTTTTGTACCAAATCTAATGAAGGCAAGCCAAGAAGACCCAGGTCTATGGCAGTTGTTCTTTGATGGCTCCAGAAGTAAGTTGGGAGCTGGGGGTGGAGCGATGTTAGTTTCTCCTTCAAAGGAGAGATACTTTTCGGCTTTCTAGTTCCAATTTTCTTGCACGAGCAATGTTGTGGAGTATGAATCCCTCATCCATGGTTTGGAGTGGGTGAGGAAAAGAGGAATCAAAGAGCTACAAGTTTTGGGTGACAGTGAGCTGATTGTCAATTAGATAAGAGGCCAAAATTTGACAAAGAATTCTTTACTAAAGTCCTACAAACATAGGGTATGGAACTTGGTAGAAAATTTTTTTCTTTCAAAATTGCCTCCATTCCCAGAGAACAGAACAAGCAAGCAGATAGGCTGGCAACATATGGTGCCCAGTTTGATATCCCTAGGGAAATAGGCTGAGACTATAGCTCACGCCACTTGAAGATAGTAGTCTGACCCTCTGTGCCTGACAACATCACCAACTAGCAGGTCTTCGATAGTGACCAGTAAATAGCGCTCTTCTTACAAGAAGTTGAGTTCGCTGCAAAAAACTAGGCAAAGCTACAGCAGCAGTATGGTAGCCAAATTGAACAGTTGAAGAACAATAAACTCTCCAAAGGCTTGGTCACTCTAGAGAGTATCTTCAATGGAGATGACCAATTGAAGAGCGACAAGGCATGCATCACAACAAAGGAGGAGAATTATGAGAAAGTTGAAATATTCAAGGATAAATTGCTTGCACTTGGGAAAGTGTGCATGGACTGTGAGAGGCAAACCTTCATCTTTTTGTGCCAAGAGTTTGTTGATGTCTTCGCTTGGGAATACAGCTATTTGAAGGGTTTCAACCCAAGTTTGGCCCAACATACCATTGAGCTAGAAGAAGGCACCAAGCCCATCATGCAGAAGCAAAGGCCTATCAACCCAATGATTGAGCCTCTCATGCAGAAGGAACTCACCAAGTTGATTGAGTCTGGGATAATATTTCCAATCAAACACTCCTCTTGGCTGGCCAATCTCGTCCCTGTTCAAAAAAAGAATGGGGAGATCAAACTATGCATTGATTTTAGAGACCTTAATAGAGTCTCTTTGAAAGACCATTATCCTCTCCCAAGCATGGAGCAGATCCTTCAAATGGTGATAGGCAGCGAGCGTTTCTCCCTCCTGGATGGATATTCAGGATATAATCAGATTTGGTGCAAGACTGTGACCAGTACAAGATAGCCTTCACTACCAAATGGGGAGCATTCGCTTACAAGAAAATGCCATTTGGGTTGTCCAATGCTGGTGCCACCTTTCAATGAGCCATGGACATGGCCTTTTGGGGCCTGATAAATAATATTGTGCTGGTGTATCTTGATGATGTGATAGTTTTCTCCAAGGAGGTGAGCCAACACATGAAACACCTCAGACAAATCTTTGAGAGGTGTAGAGAGTTTAGTATCTCTCTCAACCCGAGGAAGTGCATGTTCACTGTCCACGAGGGGAAACTCCTTGGCCACATTATTTCCAAGGAAGGCTTAACTATTGATCCAGAGAGAGTTTGTTCCATCCTGGAGTTGTCCTTGCCTAAGCACAAGAAAGGCCTGCAAAGCTTCCTCAGCAAAATAAATTTCATCCAAAGATTTATTTCAAATTTTGTGAAGATAGTCAAGCCGTTGACCTCTATGCTAAAGAAGGGTGAGGAGTTCACATGGACAGCACAAAAAGGGACAATTTTGAAGAGATCAAGCAGGCCATAGCTCGGGCTCCTACTTTGATCAGTGATGACTTCACCAAAGATTTCAACCTCTACACCTTTGGCAACGAAGAGGTAATCTCCACCATGCTTACCCAAGCAAATGGCGATAACCTTGAACAACCACTTGCATTTTTTAGCCAAGGCTTAGAGGGTTTTGAGGTCAGGTACACATATGTGGATAAGCAAGTCCTTGCAGTTATATGGAGTCTAGAGAAATTTAGGCATATGTTGTCCAATAGCAAAATTCACCTCATGGTTCCACATCCTGGCATTAAGGATTTCTTGATCAACCGAGACCTAAATGAAAAGAGAGCGGGGTGGATCACTAAGATGATGGAATATGACATGGATATCAAGATCACCAAGCTGGTAAGAGGGAGAGACCTGTGTGAACACCTTACTGCAGACTTTAAACAGCAAAAGGAGGATAGCCTACTAATTCATGATGCAGCAATAGTAGAAGAACCAATTGTCATGAAGGATTGGACATCAGACTTGAGGCATTTCCTTCTCACTAGTGAGTGCCTGCAGAGCCTTGATAGGACCAAGAGGAGATATTTCAGACTCCAGTGTCTCCCTTATGTCTTGGTTGATGGAGTGTTGTTCAGAAGGGATCTCTCAAGAGTCCTTTTAAGGTGCATAGACTCAAGTCAGGCTGAGAGGGTGCTATCCGAATTCCATGACGGGCCAGCTAGTGGCCACTTTGCTCTTAGGCCTACTGCTGCAAGAATAATGAGAGTTGGTTACTTCTGGCCTACTCTATTCAGGGACACCCACGCCTGGGTACAAAAGTGCCAGAAGTGTGTGCTTTTTGATGGGAAGCAACGGCTGGCTGCCATGCCTTTGCAACCTATTCAGGTGGAGCAACCATTCATGCAATGGGGCCTTGACTTCATAGGGATGATTAATCCTCCCTCCAGTGTTGGGCACAAGTGGATCCTGACCGCCACAGATTATTTCACAAGATGGGTAGAGGTTGTCGCTTTGAAAGAAGTAAATGAAAGTGCAGTCCTAGATTTTTATGAGGACTTGGTGATAAGGTTTGGGGTTTCAGCTACCATAATCTCAGATAACACTTTGGCTTTTTTGGGAACTAAAACAAGTGAATGGGTGCTGAGATATGGTATCTATCTTAGCACTTCATCCAATTACTACCCACAGGGGAATGGACTGGTTGAATCCACCAATAAGAACTTGATCAAGATCATCAAGAGAACAATGGAGGAGAATCAAAGGACTTGGCATGCCAAGTTGAAAATAGCCCTATGGGCTAATAGGGTCACTCCAAAGAGGGCAATTGGCAATTCACCGTACACACTTGTATATGGAAGGGAAGCCAAGCTTCCCCTTTCACTTGAATTGCCAGCCTTGGACCTCGCTCACCAGCTACAGTTAGAAGAAGGCAACATCATGGAGGTCAGACTATGTGAGCTTATGGAGCTCCAAGAGATAAGGGATCAAGTTATGGCTTCTATGACTAGCCACCAACAGCAGACGAAGAAGCACTTCGACAAGAAATCTTCATCAAAAGGTTTCTCTGAAGGAGACATTGTCTTGAAATGGGATGTAGACCGAGCCAAGCCTGGAAAGCATGCAAAGTTCGACGCCATGTGGAGTGGTTCGTACATCGTCACTCAGTGTAAGCAGCACAATGCATTCCAACTCTCCAGGTTGGATGGTGAAGACCTGTATATCCCAGTCAATGGGATACATCTTAAGCATTATCACTGAGCCCTCCACCCATCGTGTATATTTTTTTTTTGCTTTTTCCCTATTTCCCTAAGTGATTTTGCACATGTTAGTAGCTTTCTTAATCTTGAGTGTGTTTTTTGTTTCCCTTTCTTTTTGGAGGTAAAACCTTCGTGATTGATTCTTGGATGTCTCAGGGTTGTTGCTAACTCTTTCAAGCTGCGTTCTAACTCCATGCCCAATGGATTTTAAGGCAACTGGTTTCTAAGCATAGCAGGCATGCTTCCCCTAGGAGTCACCAATTTGTTGACCATTTTTGGTCTAACAGGCCAAAATCGGTCCCCTTTCCTTCCCTGCTACTCTGAGCCAATTTCATTTTTTATTTTTGCATAAGTCTGATTTCTATGAACTCTGCAGGGAATTTCTACAGACCCTTTAGGTATTTTCTATGGACTCTACATGGAGAAACAAGTTCCAAGGTTTGGTTCAACGTTTGGGTGCGTCGGCTTGGTTTAAAGCTTTGGTTCATCACTTTGGTTCAACACCTTGGTTCATCGCAAAAAGTTCAAAAGAAAAGATCAAAGGCTTGGTTTAAATCAGCAAAGCTCAAAGGGATGGTTCAAGGCGGTTGATGGAACAAATGGCGTGCACCATTGAACCGTTGAACCATTTTGGGTTCAAGCAGTTGGTTCAAGCAAACGGTTTAAGCACTTGGTTCGAGCAGTCGAAAGAACAAGCAAAATGCAACATTGAACCATTTGAACCGTTGAACCATTTTGGGTTCAAGCGGTTGGTTCAATCGATCGGTTCAATGGCGCGTTCAAAAGGCCAAAGGATGAGTGCCCTTTCAGAAGGCAGTCAGGAACAAATCGAACCATTCCAGCAGGCTGTGGAGGGCACTTAAGCGACAAAATAACTTTGCATTTCTTCTGAAAGGCAATTAAAGGAACCATTCATAAGCTTCTCTCAAAGTGCAGCGAAAGCTACCAAGTGTCATCTATCGAGCCCATTTTCTTCTTTGATTTTAAAGGCAGCAGAACGTGCCACATGTCCCTTCATAATTTAGCAGAGCATGACAAGTGTTGGCATCCGCATTTTGAGTTCTTAAAGCTTCTTTCAATAAGTTTTTCTCAGTGCGTGCGGAGGGTGCCAAGTGGCAACCGTGGGAGATTTCAATGTGTTTCTCTAAATACAACAGATGTCGCCACGTGTCCCCTACTAAGGCTCAGCAAAATCCACCACGTGTCAACATCCGCAAGTTCCATTTTTGTTCTCGTTATCAAGTAAGGACTGTGGTGGGCCCAAGGCGAATTGCTAAAGTAAGCGGAAGCCGCCATGTGTCATCTTCTATGAGACTCTTGAAGGACATCTTAAGCTAGGTGGATACTACCACGTGTCCCATTGTAACTAGCGAGGCGCGACAAGTGTCTGCATCCGAAGCTTCAAAGCGATGAGCACGCAGACGTCAACTTTGCAAAAATGGAATAACCATTGGCTTTTAAATAAAAGGCGCAAACCCGAAGGAATTCAAAGGCTTAAAGCCAAAAGGAAGAAATCGTCGAAGAGGGAGTCTAGAGAGCCAAAGAATTAGCAGAAGATAGCCCCCCGAGGAACGAAGGAGCAGAAACTGACAAAGCAGCCCAGGTGGCAAAGGGGAGGCGAGTTTTTTCTGCAATTGAAATAGTGTCCGCCAAGTTGGTCATCAAGAGGCGCGAACAGACAAACAGCGTGACCTGTTTCTTCTTCACTTTGCATTGATGAGTAGGCAAGCTGCGTGAAATGCCTTGAAGGAGCAGTCTTGTTTGCAGACAAACGATGCAGCCCATAATTTCACATTGAAGCAAGAGCCGACACAGCATTATCTTTAAGCGGCTCTCCTCTTCCCAATGCTCAAAACGCACATGGGTCACTTGTAAAAAGGGCGCCAAAGGGCCTTTCTCTTCCTTTATATATTGTAGACTTCTCATTTGAGAAAGATATCTCTCACATTGTAAGGCGAAGCCCTGACATTTTTCACCTGGAATCAATAGAATACACATTTTTTTACCTCTATTCTGGTTGGATATATCTCTGAGTGTGTCTGAGTGTTCGTCTTGTGTTCAGCCATTGCTTCCTAATGCTTTCACAGGGTTGACACCAACGCACCTGGTATATGCAAAGCACCATTTCTGTAGGTGACAAGAAGAGTTGCACTCGGAGCACAGAAGTAGGAGATTATTAAACAGAGTGCTTTCTTCATAGCGCCTACGGTAAGTTTATTTCTCTGTGTGTTCCCATTTAAGCCTCCCTGTCAAGCTCCCTGCAGTATGGTCCTTTTACCAGTTAAAAGTGTGTGAATGTGTTTCTTCTGGTTCGGAGTGCGAGTGTGAGTGGATCACACTTGTTTGGTGCATCACCCCATTAGGTTAGGTTCTGTTGTTTTCAGCATCCTCCTCTCTTTTCAACCCCCCCCTCCAATATATATATGTATATATGCATTAGTAACTTACTAGAACAATTCAGATGCATCAGAGGGAGCTAGCCCTTATCTAGAGACTCTCCCCCTAGTTTTGCCAGGCCCACAAGCAAGAGGGGAGTTTCCATTGTTGTGTGTGGAAGGCAGGAGCTCAGCCTCCTACCCAGGGTGCAATCCACTGCATCAACAAAACCCATAGTGGAATAAATGCATAAAACCACCAGAGTAATTCATATTTAAATGAAATGGCTAGAAATTATTCCTCCTACACAAAAATAAAAATAGGAACAACATATGTAATGAGAAGTAATGGCTTGCCTAGAAGCACAAAGTCTTCTCAAAATATGGATTGCATAGACTTGGTACAAAGCCAATACACAAGGTTTTAAACATAAAGTTTGGAAACACCAAAGTTTGCACACAACCAATAAAAGTGCATAATTTTAATAGCTTCTCTATATATAAACAGAAAAAGACATAATTCACAAACAAATAGTATTGAACCCCATAAATCTAAAGATAAATATCACCAATTTATTTGTACTCCATTACTCAAATCGAGAAAAGTACATAGCCCATATAAATTTGCACCCATATCTTTTCCAAGAGCTTGAAAGAAAGAAGAATCTCAATCAATAATAAAGATTTTATCTTTTGTAAAATCTTCCCACCTACAAAGGAAGTTTAAAACCCATTCATTTCACTAACTCAACCTAGATATAATTTTACTATAACCAGAGTTTGCCCATGCTTGATTTTATCAATTAAACATTTTACAACATTAAATGTACTTTTGGTTTTGAAATAAAATACAATATTAATTATAAAAACAACTAAATTTTATTGACTCTAAATGCATAACTCTCTAGGAGCTCTTCCTTTTGAAATTATTTTATGACTTTAATTAAAATTAATTAATTCTAAAAAGAATTAATAATTTAATTAAGTTAATTAATTTTTATCTCGAGCACACAAACATCAAATTCACAATTTGATCCATGCGAATCCACTTGTAGCATTTACTTGTTCATTGGATTGTGGTGTCATCACGAAGGGTAGAAAGAGAAAAATCAATGAAAATAAATAGAATGGGTAGTGAAATACGGATGTCAAAATTTCATTACAACTAGCTGGTAGAATGCAAGAAAACTCTAGAACTCATTTTTGACATGTGTCTCATCCAACATGTGACTCTTAAGTGCACTCACATATCCTAATATGACTAATTGATAGCTAATTCGTCTATCCCAATCATATGGGAATGAACATGCGCTATTAACCTAGATCCCTACCTTGTGTAGCTCCCTATAAGGGACGTGTAGCACATGATCGCATATCCTTATCTAAGCAAATGGTAGCTATTTCACCTATCCCAATCATATGTGAAAGAACACATGTTGTCGTTTCGTACCCTTTCCTTAAAATCTCTCCCTGTTTACTTTCTAGAACACCCTCTTTCTTTCATTTCCAAAGACAATTTCTTGGATTTTGTATATTTTATGTGCATATTCAAGTATAATTCTATAACAAAAATGTTAAATGTGTATGACTCAACTAGGTTTAGGATGAACATCCTACTCCATTTCTCTTGATCCTTGTATGCCATATCAAACCTTGAATCTGGGTTGAAATTATCTTCCGCTCTCTTTCATAATATCAAGAGGTATGAGATTCACCATACTGCAGTTATTAATCAATTCTGCCAATGACCTGTTCAATTTTTAAAAATGTGGAGCCATGCTTTGATTCAGATTTGACAAAATTTCTTATTATCAGCAAGATCCATATTAACATGAGGCAGCTCAAACTGAACCATTGAAAAAAAGAGATGCTACACACCCACTTCATTACTTTGTTATATCTGAAACGATCTGGGAATCAAGTAAGTATTCAACACAAACAATGTAGTTCAAACATCTACGTTCCTCAACAAATGTTCAAAATAGTATAATATGCAAGTAAATCTCTATTTGATTTCAACAGCCAAATCAAGATAATCACCATCTTAATAACCTTTCAGATGTTCTTCAAACCAAACATCTAAACCCTCCATTAAGTGTTCCATGCAAAAGGCAAGACCTTCATTTGAACCCAGATTCAACTCTCCATGACATCTATTAAGTAAATCAGGTTTTTGATATCTATGGAAACTGAATAATCAAACTTTTCTGCAACTAAATCAAGATTCACAAAATGCACTATTCGATCAATAATTCCACAGAGTTGATGCAGGTTATTGTAATATGTTGACTTACTACTGTCAGTAGGCCCATTGACAAATTGTTCATATCAGCCAATCAATTGTAGCCCCTGATCGCACATTCCCTCAAATTCCCTGCAGATACATGAACTGTTTGACAAAATGCTTGAATAAAAATGATGCCCTAAACTTTCATCAACACACCATTTGACATGGGTTAGGATAACGCTGGAAAGACTGTGGAGTCTAAATTTACAAATGCCAATTGCTTGCTTTGAATGTTTCCATGGAATTTTACAACTCTGACTAGAGAAGGCAACTTATGACAAGCAACCATTTGGACTGCGTGGGGTGTGTTTTTTCCATTCTAATCTTCAACTTCATAGCTTAAACTAGTCTCAATGAGAAAGCATGGACTTGGTGATGGACCTACTCGATCTTTGTTTCCTCACGTGGTTGATTACAAGCAAAATGCCCACATCTGGGATTGAATTAGAAATGGGGGAAGCTTAAGGGATGTACATGAAGTGTTTGATGAAATGTCTCGCCGAAAAGAAACGTTTGGGACCATTTTCTTGTTCCTTTTTGTTCTTAAGCTCCAGTACATATTCCTCCTTTCATAATGAGCTCATATGTATGGATTTTGACGCTACGTTCTTTACTATCTTTCACTTTTATAGCCTTATAAACCATGGAAACCAATTCTGAGCACAGTATTTTTTTGAAGTTAGTGCATCGAGGTGATCCTTCTAAGGTGCCATAAGATATACCAGACGATGAATTAGATGAGGAAGTTTAAGATGCATTATTTGGTCTGTATTTCTGAACCTTGAGTGTGGATGGCTCATATTTATAGTAGCCATGTGCTTCAGCATGGTTCGTACATGCATGTGAAATCTGGGAGCTCATGAAGGCGCTGAAAGTGTTTGGCAGAATGCCTCAACACTTTTTTGGCCCTAGACTGCTTTAAATTCAACATGGAAACCCTTCAACTTACTATTTGTTGTCTCATATTTTATCTTAATGGATATATGAACTGCATGGTCAAATAACACTACCATATCAATGAACTCAATTCCTTCATAGTATCTTGCACAACGATAGCCTTCACTATATTTAACCATCCATTTTCATTCAATGCTAATATGGTGGCTTATTTTTGTCCCCAATACTCTTTTTTTTTTGTTGTTGTTGTTGACCACTGCTTTACGCAATGATCTTAAGCTAAGAGTCAAGGTTTAAGGGGTGTCCATTCCGTCAAAGTCGTTCGGGGCACGATCCCGGCCCATCCCTTTTATTATGTTAGGGTTTGCTAGCAGCAAGAATTGATTCTTGGTGGGCTCTTTGTGAACCAAACAACTTCATTAGTTGAACCAACAAATGTTCACTCCCCAATACTTTATCATCACACAGGGGCCTTTTGTTAGTATATTCCCCATATTGTATTACCTATACCCACTAAGACATTCAGTGCTTGGTTCATTCTTTACTTCCACATGAGGAGCAAGATTTTCCACACAAACTTTTGTTCTTTGATTTTGAAAATTAATTTGATTGCGTGATGTCATGAAACAAATATTGAATGGTGTTACAAGTGCCTTCTTCAATGATTGGGTCATGAGCAAGAGTGAAAATCATTAAAGAGCAAGCCTCTATCATACCATAGGCTAAAGATTTGAGCTCATGGAAAAACTATAATGGCATTCTTGATAAGTTATGGTGACATTCTTCCAACTCCATTGAGTATCTTCTTGAGAGTTGATAATCTTAGCCTAGATCCTTCTTTCTTGCTTGAATTGATGTAATATGTAAATATAAAATAAAGCATAGTTGTTACAATGATCATTGCTAATACAGAGTGTCCCTCTATTGCAAACAAAGCATAAGTTGTTTCAAACTTGGCTATAAGACACGACATCCTCTTGCTAGTATAATGGACATTATCGAAGAGATTCAATCACCATGACCGAGTGGAGATAAACATCATTGTTGTGTTAGCCTACCATGTAGTCTTTGCTTGTGTTTGAAGGCTCCGAACTATTATAAATTTCCAAACCTATTTCAATCCCAATGAACACTAACAAATTTTTGAATTTGCACATTGCATTATTTTTCTATATATGGTCATTTAAATGGGAATGAAAGAAGGGGATTTGGAGCTATCTTCATCCTATGATCTTTCATTAATTGTACAAAGAAATTTTATTATTTATGTAGACACTAGAAAACTGCACACTACGGTTCCAGATGTCGAAACACTCCTAAGACCACCTCGGGACCCCCTAGGGACCATCCCCCAACCCTTCGAACATAAACCTGAGTCTAGTTAGCTGACTAGCTAAAATGGCTCACTAACCCACCTTGACCAAACTTAACCTTTGACCCTCGACCACTGACAGTCAACCTAACCGTCAACAGTTAGGCCTGACTGCTAACGATCAGGTTTCCACCGCTTGAACATTGAACACCCACTTCAACTACTACTTGTTTTTTTAATAATTAGCTTCCTTGATTCACTCGCGGATCAATGCATGTCGAAGTTAAATTTAGATGGCAAGTTAAACCTCTTCTTGAACCTACACTTCCACCTCTCCCCTCCTATAAAAAGAGAGGATCAGGAGATGAAAACGATCCACAATTCTCAAGAGCTTCTTGTATCAGAGTTTTTTTTGCAAGTCATTTCTTCTAACAAACCAACAAGTGTGACAGAGATCTGAAGTGCTTCCATCCATCGACCAACAGCCAAGTACCGTTACTCTATCGAAATTGCTCCAAACTCCATCAACGAGTTTATCAGCCAACTGCCCCAACCATTCTTTAGATTAGCAAACTAAGTATCTATTTTCAGTAATTAGTTACTTTGTTTATGTTTCACAATCAACCCAACTCAAACTCACTTTCCAAAATTCCATTCTGTAACCTCGTCAAACCAAACTTCTTAAACTCACCCAGAACCCACAGTAACCTCTGATGGTCACCCTGACCACCAACGGTCTGTCTCAACCATCGATGGTTACCAAATCACTAATGATCACCCTAACCGCCGATGGTTACCCCAATAGCCGACAGTCATTGTGTGACAAAATAACAAACTATTTTTCACCCACTAGACCTCAACCAAATCCAACTTTCTTTTCCTCTGCCTAATCATAGAGCCTCACCCTATTTTCAAGACTGTACCTAATTCATTTAGCATTAATATCAATCTAGCAATCTACTTATTGCTATAATTAGTCAAATTCATCCATTCTTTTATCAAGCACTTCTTGTATTTTATTTTAGTATCTTTTGTTATTTATGCAAGTACTTTATCTTTCAATTTCTAAACTTAATTGTTTTAACATGTGGATTGACAATACCATAGGAAGCACGTGCTTCCCGGATCTAGCTCACACTAGACAATCCACCCAACTAATCAACCATTTCTTTCAGTGTTTTCTTATCTACAGGTCATTCTTCCCTAGACAAAGAGGAGTCTCCACAATCATCTAATTCAATATGCACACAACCAATAGGTTTTTCTACCACACCCTTATCGAGTTTCTTCTATCTTTCTTTCAAGAATTATAAGTGAATTTTTACTAAAACATTTTGGCATGCCCGGTGGGACCCTTAAGTCTTCACTTGGGTTCATTAGTTTGCATCTAGGTGTTCTTCTTCTAATTTTATCCTCATATAATGAAATCAAATAAATTATTTTTGGGTTTAAAATTAACTGCATACATTGGTTACTTGCAAGTTTAGCTCACATAGTTTACATTAAAGCAAAGTAATTCAATTGTTGCTTCACTCTTGTCACACACACAAGACCAAACCACCTACATCAAATCAAACATCAAAATAATTAACATAAGGCCTGACTGAGATTTCATCACCTAGCGGTCACCTTCATCCTTTGGCTATCTTACTTGGATGTCATTACCAAGAAGAGAAACCAAAACTTAGCACTCTGGTTGAGTCTAAACTTTGGAAATTGGTATATATTGGCTAAGCACCCGACACCCTTATTGTTGCAGTGTGTGAAGTGAGGGGGTAGGCCCCAATAATAAGTCACATATTAATTTTCAATACAAATCTTTTTGAGAGCTTCAAACCCCTGAAACCAACCATAGATTTTTTATCTAGTACTTGTTCTACAAACTAAAGTGGAGTCACACAATTTCTTAAAAGCTTAAGGCATAATCCAAAAGAGAGACTAAAAAGAACTTTAGGACTTAACACACTTTTAGTGTGTGTTTTATTTCCTTGATCATTTCTTGTCTTCTCTTTGTTTGAGTGGTGAGATTGTTTGTGTTATTCTTTCTCCCTATTTGCATGGTTCTAACTCGGCAACAACGAAGGAACCAGGTAGAATAGGATCCATCACTAAACTATTCAACTTCTTCTACCTCCTCATCCATGGAGTATGTCTCTAAACTAGAGAATTCTCTTCATCCTTCGAGAAGCCCCAATTTTCCTTGGGTATTTGCCCAAGGGGATACATACCACTTTCTTAGACAACAATCTTGTTGCCCTCCAGCATTATCTCAATACCATGTCTTACCATACCCCTATTTTGGTTCCACTTATGGATCCACCTTATGGCATGCCATCCCACCTTATGGGGGACACTTCTATTGCCACAGTCATCACCCAACCATTAACTACCCAAGCATCTTCATCTACCAATAATCACTTTGATACCACTATGAAAAACCAACCTACCAACACCCTTACACCTTCCACCCCCTCCAACAACTCCTCTACCTTAGGAGTAACCCAACCATTAACCACCTATAATCCACTCACCGTTGGAGTACCCACTACTAGCATTGCCAACTTTCCTTCGATTACCCCTAATCCACTAATCACTACTCCACTTCAAAACCTTGTGGTGTCTATACCTTCTACCTTACAACCAATCAGTTTCAAAGTCACTACCTATCCTTTGACTACAAACCCAACCATAGCTCCTACCCAAACCACCTTAATCCCTCAATAGGTGCCCATTACATCAAACCCGAGCTACATCCCTAACCCACAAGGGCATGTACCTCTACCTACTACCCAAATACCTGCATCTACCTACCCCCATATAGCATCTACCCAACGACCTGTGTCCACATATCAATACATGGCATCTACCCAACCACCTGTGTCCACATACCAATATGTGGCAACCTCTCAACCTCCTACCAACTATCAATATGTTACCCAACCACCACAATAGTATGCACCTTACAAATTTTTAGGTGCACAACCCCAAACATATCTGATAAACATGTTAATGGATAAAATCACCACTTTAGAGTCATCCATTTTTGGAGCTCACAACATTTTATCATATGACTAGATCTGTAATGAACCCATTCACTCATATATCCCTATCTAACCCTATCCTCTTTAGTGGGAACTGCCCAAATTTTTTAGATTTCAAAGGAGGACCCCAAACAACACCTGAGGGCATTTAGGCATTCATGTTATTTGATTGTCTACAATGATGCTCTCCTTTTTACCCTCCCCATGTCTTTATCCAATCCAGAACTAGATTGGTATAGTGTCATAACAAAACACTCTCTTTTCTTTCACCCAACTAGCTCAAACTTTTTTGGATCACTTTTCAATAAACATCTCCAAGAAGGTTTCCATCACTGACCTTTACTCTATCCAGCAATTTGATGATGAATCTATTGTTGACTTTGTAGCCCATTGGAGGAGCTTGATAAATCAACTTTCTTTCTCCTTACCCCAACCTGAGCTAATTGAACTTTTCACTGAGACATGTGCCAAACACATTTCTTCTACATTATGTGTTTAGAGCTTCAGGACCTTTGACGAAGCTTTTACCATGGCACGTAAACTAGAAAACAAAGCCATCAATGAAGGAAAGTTAAAACTGAGAAACAAAAAATTTACCTTCAAATCAAATGAGGCCTCCTCCTCTAAACAAAACAACCAAACCAACACCAACACTAAAAACAAGGGAACTACGAATGTAGATGTTCTCAAGACTGCTCCTCCACCCATTGTCAACCAACCTAACTTCTCCTATCAAAACACTAGGAATCATAACCGCAACACCTAGAAGCAATTTACTCTACTTGGGGATTCATATGCTTCGGTCTTGGAGAAACTATTGAAGGCTAATATCATACAACTTCCTTCGATCAAACCTCCACAACAATTTGATTCCTGGATGGTACAAGGAGAATGAGTTGTGTGCCTTCCACCGAATCATCGGGCATGACATTAGTAGGTGTAATACCTTCAAGAACATTGTCTAAATCCTCATTGACGAGGGGGAACTTGTGTTGGACAACCCAAACACACCTCTGAACTAATCACTCAACATCTTTAGACAACCATTTCCCAACCACACTCCTTCCACTAACAACCACAACAAAGTATAACCCTCTCATAATAATGAGGCCCACACTGTCAATATGGTTCTTGGTGAACTCATTGCTGAGGAAACTATTGACCAAATCACATCTTCCCCTACTCCACTTATTGAGGTAGTGGAGTCACCCACCTCTCCTTTGATATCCACATTAGAGGAGGCAACCATCACCATTTTACCATTCTCTTCAATCATACAATAGTCAACTCTCCCTTCGAAAAATACTCCTAAGGAAGAAACCACTATGACTACACTTCCCACCATGGAATTACCTTCCCAAATGGTGGAACCTTTTAATCATGAAAAGGATGAGGATCAATTCCTCCCTCTCAACCCCTGGGCTTATCCTTTGAATCCACTATCAGGGGAATCAAACCCATCTACAAACCTTTCTTTAGACTGGTTAAAAACTTAGACTTTAAATCCATACCTAACATGGATCAGGCCACCTTTTGGAAACAACTTGGACTCCCCTATATAACCAAGCAAGAGCCTTCTTTATTAGAACAACCCACCATTTCCCCTATCAAACTCACTATCATCTCAACCGCACCATTGGACACTTCTACCAACCAAACTGTGGCAGAATCATTAGAACCTAAAGTAACTAAATCACCCTCTATTGTTCCAACCAAACCCGCCAATAACCTAAGTGTATTTACAACTCATAATCTTACTCACCCATCGGTAAAGTTAGATCTAAGCCCACTAAACCTATCAAACAATTCCCAAACTAAGTCAACAAATAAGGCGAGACCACCAAAAAGCCAAAAGACCAAAGTTTTACCTCCCCTCTCAACCTTGCCCTCTATGTTGGGGTCTCATCCCTCTACTTTAATTGGGAAGCCAATTGTCCCAACCAATACCCAACCACCTCTTTTGGTTACACCATCACTTCTACGTTCATCCACACCCATTATCACCAAGCCATCCATAACCAAACTACATACCTTAAAACCTTCTACCTCCAACTTATCAACCTCTTTACCAAAACCAAAACCATCAACTAAGAATGCTCCTTTACCCAAAATTTCTACCATCAAACCTATTTCTAAAATGGCTTCCAACTCAACCACCAAAACCAAAACCTCTATACCCTTACCACCTTTAGCCAAGTCTTACTCAACCATTTTACAATGACTATTGCAAGATTCTTGCTTGGCCTTACATCCCATCAGACCATTTGACCCACTTGGTCCGAAACCATTCTGGTATAATGACCCCTTAGTGTGCTCCTATCATAGAACACTCGAGCATGACACTAAAAACTGCAAGGCTCTCCAAACCATAATCCATCGGTTCTATCATGAGGATGATTTATTATCAGATGAACCTCCTATGAACCCGATACCAATCCAAAAAATAACAACTAATGCCCAATGCCTACCTACTCCCCCACTCTCACCTCAAATTGAGGGGGAACCAAAGCAATCTCCTACCCCAACTTTTCCTTCAATCCATATTATCCATGTGGTCACACAATCACACACTCAACATAAGGATAAGGGGAAGGCAAAAGTATCCATCCCATGGATGTATCCTTCTTCCACCTCTCAACCAAACCAAATGCAAGCATCTTCACCTTCCGTCAAACCCAAGGTATCCATCTTGGGTACCTCTCAATCCAACCCCTCAAAATTGATCAAAAGAGTGGTTCTCAAACAACTTCCCCAAACACTGGCAAAGATGAGTCTATATGAACTAATTACTACCTCACCCCATCATCGCCAAGCAATGATATAGGCCTTGCAATCAATAGAGGTCCAATTAGAAGACCCTCAACCTCTAGTAGCCTTTGTTGGCGTTCTCTAACTTTTCGGCCTTGTCACCTTTAAGGATTCGTAAATACACTCTATCCATCTTGATGATCCAGATCCCCCTCTCTTTATCACTACATAGACATCAACCAAACAAGAGCTTCAATCTAAAATTGATATTTTAAACCCGTTTGACAAAATCTTCATTAGATGCACCCTCGCATTGCCCTTCTTGTCAAAGAAGAGCGTCAATGTCTCCTTTATATCAATTTCATCCAACCCATAGATTATCCCCA
Organism: Torreya grandis; assembly: GCA_037957365.1. Taxonomy (NCBI): domain Eukaryota; kingdom Viridiplantae; phylum Streptophyta; class Pinopsida; order Cupressales; family Taxaceae; genus Torreya; species Torreya grandis. The sequence continues at coordinate 2,860,205 of JARHVA010000355.1, forward strand.
ATGAGTTTCTAATGTTGTTCCCATCACCAAAGCTACAAGGGGACTTTGCATTTTCATGGACTTTCAAGACCTTAACCTGGCTTGCCAAAAAGATGACTTTCCTTTGCCAAGCATTGACCAAGTTGTTGATCTCACAGTCAAACATGAGATGTTATCTATTATGGATGGGTTCTTAGGATACAATCATATTTTGATTACCCTTGAATATCAACATAAAACTACCTTTATCACCTCTTGGGGGACTTTTTGCTACAGAGTCATGCCCTTTGGACTAAAGAACGTTGGTGCAACCTACCAACGTGCGATGACCTACATCTTCCATGACCTCATTCACAAAATTTTAGAGGACTATGTTGATGACCTTCTTAGTAATTCCAAACTTGAAAAAGATCATTTAGCTATTCTTAAGATTATCTTTGAGTGACTCATCCATTACCATGTCCACCTTAACCCCAAGAAGTGTATTTTTGGGGTCTTGTCAAGCAAACTTCTTGGCTTCATTATCTCTCTTCATGGAATCAGAGTCAATCCTACCAAATTAAAGCAATCCTTGGCATACCTCCTCTGATCAACCTTAAGCAAATCCATAGCCTATAGGGGAAGCTTCAATCCATCCATAGTTTAATCTCTCATCTATTCGACAGATGCCAACCCTTTCACCACCTTCTCAAGAAAGACATCTTTTAAGTGGAATAAGGACTGTTAACAAGCCTTTGACTCACTTAATAACTACCTTCTTTCCCCACCTATTCTCATCCCTCCAAAAGAGGATCAACGGTTTTACCTGTATATCTCTACCACTGGCCACTCTTTAGGGGCAATGCTTGCACATCGTGATGATAAGCATAAAAACAAATCCATCTACTACATAAGCCAAACACTTATAGAGTATGAAACTTGGTACACCCATATCGAGAAACTTTGCCTTGCCTTAGTCTTTGTGGTCACCAAACTCCATCATTACCTTCTCAACCACAAAACCTTTGTCATCACCAACACCGATCCACTCTAATACATGCACTCCAAGCCATACCAAAATCAATGTATGGCTAAGTGGATCATGCTTTTAGTTGAGTTTGACCTTGAGTTATTCCAGTAGAAGTTAATTAAAAGGCAAGTCATTTCCAATCAATTTGTCGAAGCAAACTTAGCAGACAACCAACCTCCTCCCCTTGAGTTTCCCATTGAGTCCATTGCAACCCTTTCTCAAGCCAATTTTACCTATCAAGTAACCATGTTTTTTGATGGATCAAAATGTCAACATGGTTGGGGATCTAGTATCATCCTTATTCCCTTTGATGGTGAACCTCTTCCTCTATCCTTTAAGTTTGATTCAAGTATACCAACAACATGGTTAAATATGAAGCCCTAGTCATATGTCTCCAAACTGCTTTAGCCTTAGGAGTTAAAAAATCAACATCTTTGGTGACTCCCAACTTATGGACAATCAAATCAATGACTCTTACCAATGTGATAATGATGTTGTGCAACAGTACAAGCAACTAGTGGATGTGTTATTGATGTCATTTGACTATTACCTTATCCAATCTACCCCACAATCTACAAACAATTTTGTCGACACAATGACTTCTCTTGATTCCTAGATCCCATCTACACCCTCTGACTCTAAACTATCGATCATTATCCATCAACTTACTGAGCCTTCTTATGTCAAATCAAACTCTCCTACCATCTTCAGTGTGGAGGAAACGCAACTCGACCTTTGGTATCAACAAGCCTTTGCCTTTCTCAACCTTGCCATCATTCCCTCTGATCTTTCTAGGAATGATCGAAGAGCGTTTATTCAAAGCACCTCTAGTTATACCATACTAGGGGAATCTTTTATAAACATGGCTTTGATGGTCTTCTCTTCTGTTGCCTATGCAATCATGAAGCCTCTCATGCTATCATGAAAACACATGATGGGATTTGTGGAGGACATTTTAGTGGTCTAATTATCAGTAAATGTATTCTTTGCCTTGGCTACTACTAGCCTACCCTCAACTAGGACTGTTGTGATTATGTGAAAAAGTGTGTTAAATGTCAATAACATGCCAATATACATCATGCACCTAGCCATAATCTTCAAGTATTCAAATATTTATGGCCCTTCTCATAATGGGGTCTAGATCTTATTGGTGAAATTAACCCCAATTCTTTGTAACAACATCAATCTATCATCACTACAATTGAATATTTCACAAAGTGGGTAGAGGTTGCCCCTCTCATTTCAACCAAGGACAAAAAGATCATTGACTTTATTAAGCATAACATCATCTGCCATTTTGGTGTTCCACACAAAATCATCACCGATATTGGTAAATATTTTAAGAACAAGCAAGTCCAAGGTCTTTTTGATGCATTTGGCATCAAGCTAAGTTTCTCATCACCCTATCATCCATAAGCAAATATACAAGCCAAAACCTCTAACAAAACTCTCAACAACATGCTAATTAAAATGGTTAATGCACCTGGTTAGGATTGGCATTTGCACATCCCCTTTGCCTTATGGACATATTGTACTAGCATTCAAACCCCTACAAGTGCTACCACATTCTCTCTTGTTTTTGAAGCCGATGTCATCTTGCCCCTCAAAGTCCAAATTCCCTCTCTTCACATATCCCTAAAAGATATCATTTCTAAAGATGATTACCATCAAGAACGTTTAGCCTAGCTTGAGCTACTCGATGAGCATCATTTAGTCGCTCTTACCCACCTTCATGTCTATCAATAATGAATCAAACACCCTTATGACAAGCACCTTTGAGTGCGAGAATTCAATATCAGATATATCGTCTTAAAGGAAAATCAACATGTCACCAATCTGGAGAAAAGCAAGTGGGGAAAATTTTCTTTCAATTGGCTTGGACCTTATATCATAATGCACAAGTATGGATCAGGAGCTTACTAGTTATCCTCTCTTGAGGGAAACCCAAAGCCTGATCCCCTCAATGCTTCGCATCTACACCCTTTCTTTTGTTAAAAAGGATCAGACTCACCTTTTTGTCTAACTTAAGTTCATCCCTTGCTTTCAAACCACATTCATCTCCCTATTTTAGGGGCAACCAATTAAAACTGAATCATGTGATTATCTATCGCAATCATAGCCTAATCTTGAACAAAGGGTACTACGGCTCTATGCATGATGTGATTCTCATGTTACTTTCTACCCCTATTACAGGATGGATTCCCATGGTCATTGTCACCTGAACCTCTTTACACCTAATCAACCTTCTTGTGCTTTTATTTTTGCCTTCATAAAACTTAAACCTTTAAGCCTATATAAGCAAGTCTATGTCAAGCAAAAATAAAAAAGAAAAATCAAAATCAAAATCATAACCAAAAACAATCATGGGTCATTCCTAGAATTCGCAAAATGCTCCCTTGAAGGACAACTACCAAAAACATATCAAAATTGCATAATATAAGGTAGACTGCTCCCTTAAATGACAACTATCAAAAGCAATAAACAAAGCACACACACTTATATGACTCCCTTGAAGGATGGTTGAGTACAACATTTGTCAAATAATAGCAATTTATTGAAAGCTTCTCACATCAATCAACTTCCCCAACCCTACCAAACAACAAAAAAATAACAAAAGAACCATTATAACACATCATCAAAAGGCAAAATAATTTTGAAATCCATAATCGACTCTCATGAGTAGACTTCTTGCATCAATCAGTCTACACCTTATATGACATGGACTTGTTTGAACTGTCTCTTTGGTCACCTCCAGAAGAGGCATTCTAGTCTCAAAAGAAGGTTCCATCTTCATCCATTTCCCCTTTATACACTATAAGCAAGGAATTTTTGAGCTTGCTTGACATTATGTGAGCAAGGCACCTTTTTAACCAACTAATGAATGCTAACATGAAGCATTCAAAGGACTTATGGTCCTTGAGCCAATCCAACTTTGGTTTGTTTTAGTCCTTGTCAAAGAAGAAACATCTTGCCCTCTTCTTATTTTCTCATACTGGTTGATACATTCACTTAGACGTTTGTCTCTTGATTATCTTCTCTTTCTCACATCTGGTTTTGTTATTTAACTTACTTTATTTGCTTCACCTTAATTTAAATAAAATGACCATAATCATAACCACATCACATAATATCATCATCATGTCATGAACAAAAATAGACATCATTAGCATGAACCATATCCATGAACATAATCCTTACCATCATCATCAAAATCATTATCAAAATCTAAAACAACATCATAGCATAAATCATCCATGAACAATGGGCAATAAACCATATTCACCATGTGTCTAAATATGAATAAGAAAGCATATACTCAGTAAATTTCAGCATGAACACCATAATCATTTAAATTTCATTAAATGATAACATCTAGGAACAACATCATCAAAAACCATAATCATAATGTCATAACGATCATCCTAATCATCAACAACATCACATAATCATCATAATCATCTATAACCATCACATCATAATCACATGAACAAAATCAATCCATATTATCATGAACATGAATTAAAAACCCATATCATCACATCTGTAGCTAGGTGAGTCCACATCCACATCATCATGAGCATAACCATAATCAATATAACATCATCAATAATCAACATGAACATCAAAACCATAAACCATAATCCATAAAACATTTATGTCTCATAAATAAACATCATCATGTATATAAAATATACATCTCTGAAAAATATATATCTCACTGCATCGACTTGCAAGCCAATATTCAAATCATATGGCATATCAAAATACATAATGTCTCATAATCAAATCTAAGAGCCTAAGGCACCACTACCTCCTATAGCCTATTCTCCTGCACCTGGAGCCTACCCTCCTACATATGCAGCCCACTAACCTGGTGTCATTGTACCTACACCTCCTACCATCCTAGATCTATATTCACCCCATCAAGGCTCATTTGAACAATGCTTGAATACCAAGGCCTCATAGTACCATAACCCCTCCATAGTTCTACGTATCTCTACATGGAAATCATACTTGTTGATCTTGTAGCTATAGGTACTCCACCTCCTACCTACCAAAGAGAGTCTCTCTCCTACATCATCAGGGCTAGCTGAGCCCTCCCCTAATCTCTATCACTTGTAATAGTGACCAACTGACCCTATGCTACTACCAGTGATGTCTATGACATTGCTAAGGATGCTTGTGTTATGGCTAGGGCCACTTGTGCTTGGTCCCTCTGAGTGGTCACTGCCTATATATATGGGCCATCAACCCCCTGCACTTGAGCCTACTAACCACCTCTCCCAACTAGGTCAATATCCATAGCCTATCGACCCCCATCATCAAGACCAATATTAGCTACAACATAGAGTGCTTGGTAATATGTAGGAGACCCATCTATGACACCTACATCATCTATCTCTATCCTCACCAACAACTCCTCATAATCCATGAATATATGAATTGGCTATGGAGTGGGCAACAAAAATTCCACATCCTCCCTCATGTACCTCAGGAACACCTTAGGTATACCCTATACCAAGCCAAACTACCTTTGTACCCTATCAAATGGTATCATCTCTATCTCACCCTCTCGTCTACCATAGATGCATCTATAGCTCTATAAAGACAATGTGTGTCTCGCATAATGAGCCCAACCTAATAACCTAATGTATGGTCTCCATATCACATCTCCAACAACCAATGCATCTAGTAGGTCTCTGAACCAACAAATGTCATGTACCCCTCCTTTTGGTCTTAAGAGGGCATAATCTTCTCTCCACCTTATGAAACCTACCCTAAAATCCATCTGAGCATAGCCCTCCCATGAAAACCCCATCAGTCATAGCACCTAGATGTGCTCATAAGCCTAACAATGAAGAATAAACCTAACACTGATACCATATCTCCTATGGGCTCAACATCCACACAACTCCTGATAAAATATAAACCAATAACACAAGCCCATGCGAATATTGTGTGACCCAAGAACATCTCACAAGTACCCCCAAAAACAAATAGGGGAATCTCCTATTGCTCAAATCAAGAAATGCATAACATGTCACTATTATCATCATCATCATGATCATCATCATCATCATCATCATCATCATCAGAAGCCACCTTGCCTCCCCATCCCTCTTATATAGTGGAGTGTAGTGAAAGCCTCCAAAGTGCCACCTCACAAAATCCATGTCATTTCCATACAACAACTCCATGAACTCCTCTTGCTCATCCCTCTTGATGTGGTAGATCAGCTCACCTCATATGGGTAGTTGCATAATCTTGTGTATGTCCTCAAGCAGGATGGTCATCTCACATGTAGGCATCAAGAAGGTATTAGTGGTAGGATCCCATCTCTCGATGAGTACCACTATCATAGCTGTGTCTCGAGGTACATGATGATAATACCTCATATCATCGAGACCCACATTCTCCATGTGCTCCCACTTAGCATCGATCATGCTTCATTGAATCTCATCAAAGATCTAGGGCACTCTATCCCTCATATGAATCCTCTTCCATGACTATAAGGTTCGATAGCAACAACCTTAGTATACTGACATACTTTGCCTACAAACTCTACCTATTACACCTAAGTCCTATTCTAATATATTCAACTCACAACATTTTCCTACTATGACCTATACCCACGGCTTATCTATAACATGAAAACCTTAAACTATCTTATATAAACCCTAAACAATCAACCTTTTACCTAAAATACCTAGCCCCAATTTTAAACTACTACCTATCAACCTACATCATTTGACCATTACCTGAACATCACAACCTTGACTTAACCTTACCCATTACCCTTAACCTTTAACATTCACCATTAACCTTAACTAATTTCTATTCACATAAGCTTTTATAAACATCTAACCATAATTTTAAACTTTTTACCGTAAACCCTAACTCCCTAAACTATTACCTACCAAACATACAACATTACACTTGCCCTCAATTTTAACCAAACATTCAAACATTACACTTTAATCCTTAAACATTGAACAAACTTTCAAACGTATCCAACTCTTGTCGACCATCGACGATCAAGGTGACCATCGATGGTTAGGAGATCAACTGTCGACGGTCACTGTATAGTGACCTACAATGGTCAATTATTGATCGTCGATGGTCGGTAACGACTGATGATGGTCAGAAATGACCATCTACAATCACTATGAAGTAACAGTTGATGATTAAGCCAAGCCCTAACCTCCCAAAATACCTACCCAAACACTATAACAACCTAAAATTTCTACCTATACCTACTAAATCCACCCCTATCTACCTTGCCTATCCAATTTTGGATCCAAACTAGCATATTCAACCACACAATCAACACAACTACCCAAATCCTAAAACTAGGTCACCATTCGACGGTTAACATTTTTAGGTATTCTCCTCCAAATAATAACTTTTCAAACAAATTTTTCACCAAACCAATCCAAGATGCCAACCAATGGAGATCACCTTCTCCGCCAACCACAACAAAATAATATCAACCTCACCATTGGCCATTTTGGCCCAACTAACACATATTTTGTGATGACCTTGCCTTGGTCCTTTTGACCGCACCAACTACATTGCCATGTTGAACATTTTGAATTGGTGCTACCTTGCACACACCTAACCAATTTGTGTCTTCCTATGAGCACTTCCTACCTTGGATACCTATTAGAACATTGACCTTGTCTAGGAGACTTGAGTGTACAAGTGTAACCCAACTGTCACATACAGTCACGTGGTCCACTTATCACTTGTCCTTCTAGTACTGACCTTAATTTTTACCAACCATGACAACTTAGTCAATGCACGATCTTGCATATCACACTTAATCATACTTTGTGCATGTGTTTGCACTTTAGTGCCTAACCTATCACCCACTTCATCACCAACTTAACCACTCATCAAACCTGCACCCGATTATGTTCTACCTCATCACTTCTCAATTTTAGGGGGAACACGTCCTCCCATGATTGGGGCAACCAAACTTTCAACCCATAATCCATTTTTGTTTTGTAACTTGTTGATGCAAACTACATAACAAAAAGGGATAATTGTAGACACTAGAAAACTACACACTATAGTTCCAGATGTTGAAACAACCCTAAGACCACCTCGAGAACTCCCCTAGGGACCATCCCCCAACCCTTCAATCACAAACCTGAGTCTAGTTAACTGACTAGCTAAATTGGCTCACTAACCCACCTTGACCAAACTTAACCTTTAACCCTTGATCGTTGATAGTCAACCTAACTGTCGATAGTTAGGCCTAACCATCGACGATCAATTTTCCATTGCCTGAACATTAAACACACACTTTAACTACAACTTATTTTTTTACAATTAGCTTGCCTGATCCACTCACAAATCAATGCATGTCAAAGTTAAATTTAGACAAGTTAAACCTCTTCTTGAACCTACACTTCTACCTCTCCCCTCCTATAAAAAGAGAGGAGCAGGAGGTGAAAATGATCCATAATTATCAAAAGCTTCTTGTATCAGAGTTTAATTTATAATTCATTTGTTCCAGTGAACCAGTGAACTAGCAAGTGTGATATAGATCTGAAGTGTTGCCATCCATCAGCTAACAACCAAGTACCATTATTGTTAGGCACCTAGAACAACAAACAGTTCTGATACCAACTTGTCAGGATCTTGCTCCTCAATTAGAGCACAATATGATTACCTCTGTATAAGCAACTAAACATGAAATTTAACTAGAATGATTAAGTAACTAGAAATATGAAACAACACAGGATATGAGAGACAATACACAATCTTGTATTAATACTCATTCAAAAGAAAATACAATAAAGAAGATGCCACACTTCTTCTTCCCACACCTCTAGAGCTCCCACACTTCTAGGGTTCACCTGTAATTCTCCTTCTTCACATCACTCTCTCATCACGGTCACAACAATCAACTCCAATACATAGTTGTTGTTCACCTCCACCAGTCAGTAACAATGCTGCCAGTACACCAAGTACACAACTGTACTCCAAGTAGATCTCCCTTTCCTTGCTCCCACCTGAAAATCAATAGACCTTACTTACCATGTAGATATCTATACGCCTTGAAGAACCCTTGTCCTTGCCTCACCAAGTCCTCATGATTCTTCAACCAGTACCCCGGTGGATCTCCTAGTAGAACTTGCACAACCTGCAACTCTCCCTGATCATACACACTCAACACCCCTTTGGAACTAGGAGGAGCTACTCTTGCTCTCTCTTCAAGCACAATGGCTTTCTAGCACACTTTAACAATACAACCCATGAGTCTATTATATAGATCTCATGCATACAATAATTAGACTTTCTTAATTACAATAATTAGACACGCAACTTCAAGACTATAATTAGCCTTTAACATGCAAACTGACAGTCCAAAAAATAGACCTATCCAGAACCCGCATGCAAACTGCATGCACACACAGGTGCTGACGTTGGCTCCTTCTTGACTGATGTCGGCCAACCATAACCGGCGTTGGTTGCTTTTGCACTGTAATATGACCGATGTCGGTTGATCAGACCAACGTCGGTTGCCCTGCAACTCGTTTGGCAACTCAGCAATCCTCCGCAACCTCAGCAACCTCCTCCATGTCTGCATCAGTGAAGCTTTTAGCTCCAAAACCTAACAATCTCCCACTTGGAGATAAATAACTGCATTATACCTATACCTATACATCGTCTAATTTGTTTTCGGGCTTGTATCCCTCTTCAAGTTCAATCCTGAAGACCAACCACCACACACCCTGTGGTGCACCTCCTGTCATCCAAGTAACCTGCCACATCCGAACCTACAACTCCATGTAGTGAAGACCTTGACCCTGCACAACAAGTTAACCTACTGCTAGTCCCTCTCAAATACCTGAGAATCCACCTTCCCCGAATTGGCTCCAAACTCTCTGACAACTCCCACTGCTTGGGAAAACTCAGGCCTACGCTAGACCTTATGTGATTTCGAACACTGTTCTAAGCTCAGCTTGAACTATCTAGCCCTTGGTGTGCTTACCGATTCTGCATCCTACGTATTGAACCCTGCCAACACCTTCTTCACATCAGCTCCCACTGGAGACCAAATCAACCTGTGATCTTCCATGTATCTTATGCCAAAGAATTTCGCTGCTCCAAATTCTTCATGACATACCTCTGAACTAACCTTATCTTTAGCTCAGAACTCCCTACATGTGTAACCCTGCAACAAGCAGCCACACCACATACAGTAACAAGATAATGCCGTGACTCATCATCCACTTGGTAAAATAAACACAACAGTTACACTGACATTGACTAAAGCCCTACTTTGTCATCCACCTGTCAAACCTGTACCACTGTCTTGCAGCTTCCTCAAGACCTTATACCCTGGCCTTCTGTCTCACGTATCCATCCACTCTCTTCTTTAACTTGGGAATCCATTCCTCTCTCAGTGCTTTCTTCCAGCTGACAACTCCACCAACAAACTCCTGTTTGGTTCTTCTCTAAGGAATCACATTCCTCATCCATGCCAAGCTCCCACTGTTTCCTGGATTCTACCTGCATTGCCTCTTCACGTCTTCCTAGTTCTTGACCATTAGTAAGCAACAATAAAGAAGGTGAACAATGAATATGAGGTTCACTTACCCTTTTAGTCCTCCATATGGGCATTTGAGACTTTTTGACAGCTTGTTGTCCGCCCACATCCGTTCCAGTGACCGATCTCGGCCATCTCCCAGTCTGCACCCGACTGATGTCAGTTCCTGTGACTAACCCTTACTACCGACGTTGGTTCTCTGACTGACGCCAGTGTCCCTTATACCGACGTCGGTTCTTGCTGCTCGACACCATCGACTCTGCTAATCTGCACATGACCAACATCGGTGCCTGTCTGTTCGACGTTGGTTCCTCCTGACCGACGTCGGTACCTATGAGTGATGACTTTTTACCCGTGAGCTCCTTTTGGATCAAACCCTTGTCCATATTAACACAACCCTGCTCAGAATAATTCAATCCCCGCAGCTGATCTATGTCCATCATCTCCTCCATGAACACCAAGGCTTTCCAGTTCTTAAGTTTGTCAAAGATAACTGTCTTCCGCTTAAGAACATGCATTCCCTTCTTACATATGTAACCAAGCCTACAAAGCCACATCTCTGCAACAGAAGGTGAATCAGTAATATAAGTAGATAGATAAAGGATACCTACTTTCTTACCATTGTCTAATTCAAGTGCATCCATTGTGAGAGTTACTGTGCATCTCTCATCACCTAACTTTCTTGAAGAAATTAGACTCATCTCCAAGACTGGTACCTGCATGACCTCATTCAACACCCATGTGTTATCTGTCTGCAATTTCAGCTTCACTTCCCCTTTGCCAACCATTTGACAAGGCTCACCAACCCCTAAATAAATCTCTCCAAAGTCTCCCTGGACATACTCTTGAAAAGATGCTCTATTTTGGGCTACATGGAAAGAGGCAACATAATCTATAGACCAAGATTCTACTTTATCCAGAGCAACCTATGCAACAACACCTGCAACATCTGCTTCTACACGCTGATCTTCTACCGACCAACAATCTTCTTTTACCTACTCTTTCTTTCCATCAATCTGACCATTCGTGCTATTCAGTTTCTCCATTCGTAGCTTACTTTTTTCTGCCATTGCTATACTCCCACTCAATCTGAAACCCCTGTGAGTGACCTGTAATCAACAAACACTAACTAGATCTGAACGACCTGTTAGTCAACCCAACCAAAAGCTCTGATACCACTTGTCAGGCACCTAGAACAACAAACAGTTTTGATACCAACTTGTCAGGATCTTGCTCCTCAATTAGAGCACAATATGATTACCTCTGTATAAGCAACTAAACATGAAATTTAACCATAATGAATAAGTAACTAGAAATATGAAACAACACAGGATATGAGAGACAATACACAATCTTGTATTAATACTCATTCAGAAGAAAAAACAATAAAGAAGATGCCACACTTCTTCTTCCCACACCTCTAGAGCTCCCACACTTTTAGGGTTCACCTGTAATTCTCCTTCTTCACTTCACTCTCTCATCACGGTCACAACAGTCAACTCCAATACAGAGTTGTTGTTCACCTCCACCAGTCAGTAACAACGCTGCCAGTACACCAAGTACACAACCATACTCCAAGTAGATCTCCCTTTCCTTGCTCCCACCTGCAAATCAACATACCTTACTTACCATGTAGATATCTCTACACCCTGAAGAACCCTTGTCCTTGCCTCACCAAGTCCTCATGATTCTTCAACCAGTACCCCGGTGGATCTCCTATTAGAACTTGCACAACCTGCAACTCTCCCTGATCATACACACTCAACACCCCTTTGGAACTAGGAGGAGCTACTCTTGCTCTCTCTTCAAGCACAATGGCTTTCTAGCACACTTTTACAATACAACCCATGAGTCTATTATATAGATCTCATGCATATAATAATTAGAATTTCTTAATTACAATAATTAGACACGCAGCTCCAAGACTATAATTAGCCTTTAACATGCAAACTAACAGTCCAAAAAATAGACCTGTCCGAAACCCACATGCAAACTGCATGCACACATAGGTTGCTGACGTCGGCTCCTTCTTGACCGATGTCAGCCGACTCATAACCGACGTTGGTTGCTTCTGCACTGTAATATGACTGATGTCGGTTGATCAGACTGACGTCGGTTGCCCTGCAACTCGTTCTGCAACTCAGCAATCCTTCGCAACCTCAGCAACCTCCTCCATGTCTGCATCAGTGAAGCTTTTAGCTCCACAACCTAACAATTATTCTACCAAAATTACTCTAGACTCCATCAATGAGTTTCTTAGATAATCACATCAACCATTCTTCAGATCAACAAGCTAAGTATCTATTTTCAGTAATTAGTTGCTTTATTTCTGTTTCACAATCAACCCAACCCAAACCCACTTTTTAGAATTCCATTATGTAACCTCGTCAAACCAGACTTCTTAAATGCACCCAGAACCCATAGTAACCATCAACGGTCACTATGTGACAAAATAACAACAAACTATTTTCACCCACCAGACCTCAACCAAATCCAACTTTCTTTCCCCTTGCCTGATCATAGAGCCTCACCCTATTTTATGTACCATACCTGATTCATTTAACATTAATATCAATGTACTTATTGTTATAATTATTCAAATTCATCCATTCTTTTATCAAGCACTTCTTGTATTTAATTTCAGTAGCTTATGTTATATATGTAAGTACTTTATCTTTCATTTTCTAAACTTAATTATTTAAAAATTTGGATTGATATCCCCCTAAAAAGTGTGTGCTTCCCAGATCTAGCTCACGCTAGGCAATCCACCCAGCTACCCAACTATTCAACCATTTATTTCAATGCTTTCTTATCTGTAGGTCATTCCTCCCCAGACAAAGAGAAGTCTCCATAATCATCTGATTCAACGTGCACACCACCAATGTGTTTTTCTAACATACCCTTATCGAGTTTCTTCTCTCTTTCTTTCAATAATTATAAGCAAAAATTTACTAAAATAATTTCAGCTAGATAGAGTTCGGTTCATGATCAAGGATCCTTGGCTTCTTTAGTCCATATTTGCAACAATTGGATATATCTACTTGTACAATAAATCTCATCATTTTTTGGAAAGCATGTCTCATAGTGGGAATTCATTTTATCAAATGATGAATTGGTTTATGTTCTTCTGTATTACTTGAACCCTTTCAAATAACTTGGACCTTTATGCCTCTATTTTTTTTTTTCTAAATTCAATTTCCTTTCAACTAGCAGAGACATATTGAAATGACTCTTTTTTGGAAAATTATGAATTCTAATTTTTTTATTAAATTTTTGAAATTCACATTCAGGGTGAGTCTAACGTATATGCAACCATAACAATAAAAACTTGAATCCTAGTCTTTATTTTAGTCAAAACACACATGAATAACACTGAATACAAAGTTACAACAACAACAAATAAAGGTACAATAGGTTATAACAATAAAACCTAGTTGTAAAAAACCTTAAATAATAAATTTAACAATAAATACCAAGGTAAAACAAAATTTGATCTTCTTGTACAATAACAACAATAATAGTAAATAATTTCCTCGTAACCCCATTAAGTACAACAAATGGTATATGGAAGATGTTAGCAGCGTAAATGTAGGTACATCAGGGATATGATAGGTTGTATGACCATATTCAATAATAATAAAGCCTCTAAAATAGCTAATGCAACAGTCTAGAAAGTATTTCAAACCCTCAACAATGTCACACACATTAAAACTAGAATTCTAGTCTTGATTTGAAGAACAATAAATGATTCCTGCATAGAACCACCTAACATAGACAAGAGAGTTTTCTTCCTCAAATCCAACCTTGGAAACCAAGAGGGTTTTTGTCCTCCAAAATCTCGAAATAGTCAATGGTTTTCATCCTTGGATGGGAAAAATTGAACTCAAAGCTCAAACTTCATATGTTGAAAGATGAATGACAAAATACAATACTCTCCGAATGAGCCTAACACCCCTTTTATAATTTCCCTTTCATCTTTTCCCTTCAAAACCACCAAAATCAACTTTCCCTCCAAAATCCTCAAAAGCAACATTCCCTCCAAAAACTTTCAAAAGTAACTTTCCCTCCTTTAATTCTATTCTTGAGTTGTATTTAAAAAAAAAAAAAAAATTAATTATGAAATATAAGTTGCCTATTTAAAAATATGACATAAAGTTACTTTTAGGCCAACTTAATAAAAATTATTTTTTGACCCCTTTAATGAATGTTATTATTTGGCCCCCTTCATAATAATAATACAATAGTGTCATTTTCCTATGTTATGAATGTTAGGATAAAATAAATTACAGATTTATCCCCAAATCACATAAAAGAGAAACTATGAAATGAATCAATTAAACATATATAAAATAATCATAAACATGCACAAAATAGGAGACACTAGATTTAATGTGGTTCACCCAAGATGGGCTACATCCACCAAACTTGTCCAATATATTAGTTCCATCAATACAAGGGAGAAATAAATCTTGCAACAAAACCTATTACACCTCTCTACCTTTTCTACCTCTTCTCTGTGTACAATAATCTTCTCATACCTCTCAGCCATATCTTAAATCACTTTTAGGGTGAAGAACACCTAAACATAACCTCTACCATTAGATTTGGAAACCTATGATCAATGGCCTAGATTGACTATGAAATTACAATTTTACAAAGCAATTTTAATAAAATTTTCCCTTTGGGGGCATGGCCCCTAAACCCCCACCAGGGCACACAGCCCCCAGACCCCCCGTTGAGGGGGTCATCACCTCGTAAGGGGGGTGAAGCCCTCCTTGCAACCCCTATCGCCATCACAGATACAAAGAATGGGATCCAAAACTCGACTAAAATAACATCAAAATTTTAACCTCTGATCCTGGAAGACAATCAGGCTCCACACCTAACAATGAAATATAGTGGCTTAAGACAACTTAATGTATTATCATCAATTTATTTCCTTCAATTAATTCTGTAGCCTACAGGAAATAAGAATAGACTTCTGATCCACTCCCATTTAGTTATTCTAAAAAAGAGGACATGACAGTCCCCCCTTCCCAAAATGCTTGTCCTCAAGCAATGCAACCCTGGGAGTCTCTGACTCTTCACCTAATCTAATCATCTCTTTGATACCTAGATCCCAACTCATCCTTGGGAATTTGCCAACTTGCTTAAAATGCATAAACTTGTAGTTGTTAATGACTGAAATCATAACAACTAGCAATATGAAGATGATATAATAGCTACAAAAATGATAAATATGTGCAATAATCGATAATGTGAGCAATGTAGAAGCGGTGGGTGGCCATGTAAGGGATGAAAAATCCCCATTAATAGTCCCAAACTAAAAAGTACTCCTTCCCATGTCTAGAGATCCTGACAAATCCACTTGTATGAGTTTAAATAAAGTAATGTGGTGGTTGATAATGGTGATGACAACAACATTAAAGCTCTGAAGTTGGTCTCATAAAAGGGACAAGTGCCAAAACTAATGCCTAATGCCAACTATCATAGCATGCAAAATAGATAGACATAGTAAGGAGTCTAAAGATGAAGGATATAGTAAACTCAAAATTATTGGCTAAAGGTTGTTGCCACCATAATTGCAGTTGCACATCCATAAGGTGGAGATTATAACCAAGAAAATAGAGAGCATCTAGACATGTTGTTGCAAAATACTAGAAAGCTATATCAAAGACACTTCTACACCATTCATGAATTATTTAGTAGACATGTTGCCATTAATCATAGATGCATATCAATCTAAAATAGCTTATGCTCATTCCCAATTGAAAAAATCTAGTAACTAAGACAATAGATCATTCAAAATAGTTGTTTCACATAATGAATAACTAAATACATCAACAATATTGAAATCTTTAATGCTCAAACACATAATTGGATAAGAAAATGCATACAAAGACCAACTTACAAAACACTCCAAAGTTTCCTTTGGTGTATTGAATGTTGTATTCTCCTTTCCTTACAATTGAAAATTGCAAGTTTATGTAGACTTGGGGAAGGGGTTTTCTCATCTTCCAAGTTGATTTCAAATTTGAAATCTTGTTACAATTTTGTTTGAATCTAAGTCTAAATTTTAATTCAAGTTGCAAGCTTTGAGCTTGATTTCAGACCATGGTTACAATTTTGTTGAATCCACTTGACTTTGGCTTTTGCAAGTTGAAGGCTAAAACCATAATTTGTTATTGGTTTCAAGATCTAGTGGTTCTATTTTAATAATACAATGCAAGCTAGATTATGTTGACAATCTTAATCCACACAATTATAACTATTTTATAGATCTTGGATCTAAGTCTAAATTTGAATAACCCAATTAAATTTTCCAAAAATCCCTTTATTAGGCTTTCGAATTGCCTAACTGAATTTGTCCATGGATTTATTTTTTGTTATTGCCAAATTTCCTTTTGAATGTCATTTCCACTTCTTTGTATTCGACTGCTTTGTATTCAACTTTCATAGTTAATTTTGGCTATGACATTGATTTTTACATTTTTTTGTGTATTTTGACATGGACACAATCATCAAATTTAGCCCCATCACATTTTGCCTTTGAAATGCATAGAATTGTGACATTTGGTAGTCTCTCAAGCCTTCTCTTTATAGTCTTAATCACTAGGACCTATCACTAACCGTCGATCCAACTAATTTAATCATTGATTGCATCACAAGCTCACTATACAGTTCTATGTACTCTCCATAGTCCTGATCCCTAGGATGGTGCCATGTGGTGTCATCACGTACCCTCTGAACTATTGGGCATTCAGTCTATTGACTTTGGGCTCTGAGGTTCTAAGTCATCAAATGATTGCCACATGGAAGGTCGATGACATTTGGGGCCTCGAAAGACTGTTCCACTACATGGATGTAGACCATGACTCTGAGCCACTAAAATGCAACCACGTGTTGTAATATTGTGACTTGAAATATCTTTATACTTAGAAAATTTAATGTCGATAAATCTGATTGTTGAAGATGGGACACATGTCATATGCTAACTAGATGACACATGGCAAGTTTTGATTGGTTGAATTCTACCATGTGGATTGACAATGGGACATGTGTCATTCGATGATTGATCAATCATTGACACGTCTATTGTCCTTTCACTTGTTTTGTTCAACGTGATCGAGACACATGGATAAATCTCAATTACTTAGGCCATTCAAGACTATACTTCCCTCCACAGACCTTGATTTAATGATTTGTTACCACATGGGTGGCAGATGAGCTTCGAAGACTTGGGGAACTATGACTATGGTGTTGTTGTCGTGAAGCTCTAGGTTGATGAAATTAAGACTTTTGGATAGTCCACTGGGCTTGCAACCTCGAAGGGTTTGGGGACTAACTGTGACATTATTGTCGTGAAGCTTTGGGTTAACAAGATTAAGACATGTGAATAGTCTATGGAGCTCTGGAGGTTCAAAAGACTATAGACTCTACAATAAAATTGACGTTCAAGAAATCATCTGTAATCACTAAAAATAACTCAAAATGGGATTAATATATTAGTCTAAAATTGATATACGAAGCATCTAAAGCACATACCAAGATCATGAAGGCCAATACATGTGCATAAGCTTTAATCTATCATTCAAAAAGTATGGCATTCATGGTTTTGACTACACATAATAGAGGTCAAGAATAGAATTGTTATCTTAGACATTTGAAGAATATGTTGAGCAAACACATTATAGATATATATCAATATGAGCTTTTGATCTAGCATAGGGAAAATGACATTACACATGAGAACATATCAATCGATACATCAATGCCATATACATGATTCCATGACACTGAAGCATGACCAAATCTTAGCATATAATTTAAAAACACATTATCAAGGTCTTCTAAGGTTTATATGACCGGTCAAAACACCTCCGAACAATCATTGGTCTATATTTGCAAATCTGAAAAATGGGGGGGTGTTGAGAAACAGCAATGCCCATCTGTTAATTTGACTTATTATCAAGTCAACTTGGCCTAAGACAATGAATTAGATGAGGAAGTTTAAGATGCATTATTTGGTCTGTATTTCTGAACCTTGAGTGTGGATGGCTCATATTTATAGTAGCCATGTGCTTCAACATAGTTCGTACATGCATGTGAAATCTGGGAGCTTATGAAGGCGCTCAAAGTGTTTGGCAAAATGCCTCAAACAATTTTTTTGCCCTAGACTGCTTTTAATTCAACATGGAAACCCTTCAACTTACTATTTGTTGTCTCATATTTTATCTTAATGGATAATTGAATTGCATGGTCAAATAACACTACCATATCAATGAACTCAATTCCTCCATAGTATCTTGCACAACGATAGCCTTCACTATATTTAACCATCCATTTTCATTCAATGCTAATATGGTGACTTATTTTTGGCCCCAATACTCTTTTTTTTTTGGTTGTTGACCACTACTTTACACAGTGATCTTAAGCTAAGAGCCAAGGTCTAAGGGGTGTCCATTCCATCGAAGTTGTCCGGGGCACAATCCCAGCCTCATCCCTTTTATTGTGTCAGGATTTGCTAGCAGCAAAAATTGATTCCTGGTGGACTCTTTGTGAACCAAACAACTTCATTAGTTGAACCAACAACTGTTCACTCCCCAATACTTTATTATCACACAGAGGCCTTTTGTTAGTAAATTCCCCACATTGTATTACCTATACCCACTAAGACATTCAGTGCTTGGTTCATTCTTTACTTCCACATGAGGAGCAGGATTTTCCACACAAACTTTTGTTCTTTGATTTTGAAAATTAATTTGATTGTGTGGTGTCATGAAAAAAATATTGAATGGTGTTACCAGTGCCTTCTTCAATGATTGGGTCATGAGCAAGAGTGAAAATCATTAAAGAGCAAGCCTCTCTCATACCATAGGCTAAAAAGATTTGAGCTCTTGGAAAAACTTCAATGGCATTCTTGATAAGTTATGGTGACATTCTTCCAGCTCCATTGAGTATATTCTTGAGAGTTGAAAATCTTAGCCTAGATCCCTCTTTCTTGCTTGAATTGATGTAATATGTAAATATAACATAAAGCATAGTTGTTACAATGATCATTACTAATACAGAGTGTCTCTATTGCATATAGAGCATAAGTTGCTTCAAACTTGGCCAAAGACATCACATCCTCTTGCCAGTACAATGGACATTATCGAAGAGATTCCATTAACATGAGAGCGTGGAGATAAACATCATTGTTGTGCTAGCCTACCAATGTAGTCTTTGCTTGTGTCTGAACTATTATAAACTTCAAAACCTATTTTGATCCCAATGAACACTAGCAAACAATTGAAGTTGCACATTATATTATTTTTCTATATATGGTCATTTAAATGGGAATGAGAGAAGGGGATTCAGAGCTATCTTCATCCTATGATCTTTGCTTAATTGTACAAATAAATTTTATTACTTCAGCTAGACAGAGTTTGGTTCATAATCAAGGATCCTTGGCTTCTTTAGTCCATATTTGCAACAATTGGATATATCTACTTGTACAATAAATCCCTCTGTTTTTTGGAAAGCATGTCTCATAATGGGAATTCATTTTATCAAATGATGAATTGGTTTATGGTATTCTGTATTACTTGAACCCTTTCAAATAACTTGGACCTTTGTGACTCTAATTTTTTTTTTCTAAATTTAATTTCCTTACAACTAGCAGAGATGGGTTCTGAGTGTAGCTCCATGTTATAAACAAAATGCTTAACAACAAGGGTCAGTTCTTGGCATCGGTTTTTCCCTGAAATGATTTGAGATAAGCAAAGCATTGACAATCATGAATTCCAAAACACTTATGGAAATAATTCTTTCAGTCCACAATTGATAATTGTCATCGCCATTTTTATATTATCTTCAATCCTCGTATCCTGACTTGAAATTCAAACTTATATCTGTTATATCATTTCTTCCAGACATGATCGAATGTAAATCTAGAGAGATCTTCGAAATTTTTAAACATGAAGTACCAGGGCTTTTGTACAATCATTTTGGAGCACTGCATAGGAATGTTTCTAAAATGTTAATGGATCTCCATCTCTTACAATCTATTTCTGCTAAAAAAACACCTACAATGGGAAAAAATGTAATAATTATTTCTAAAATATCATCTACAATAAAATAATCAATGCTCAACATAAACTCCTTCCAGCGAAATATGCTATATGACATGAGTAAGAACAACAACATTATTTTAATTGTATCCATGGAAAAACATGAAGCATGGGCAAGAAAATAGATATGGACTCAAATACTTGATCATTAAGAACACAATTACAAACAGTACTTGCATCCATGAAATAACACATGACATGCATATTTTTCTCATAATTACAATGAGTATGCTTCAAAATTAAATTTGGAATGCAAACAACATGATACATAAATCCAAAATCTTGACTTTGTGGTTGCTCTTATGGATTTTCTACCATGAATGGCTTAACCAAGTCTTCTCTAGATGCCTCCAAAGGTGGGCTTGGGACCAAAACATTATGGTAGTCAAAATTTTCATTTTTTTTTTTTCTGATTGTTATTTGCTTCTTCTTCAACATTTTATCTATACTTGGGCTCAATCACATAACTTGTCTCCTCTTCAATGGTGCGTAGTTCACTATGTTCATGATTCGTCTCATGTTCTTAGAAGGAGGCTAAAAATGGATTGTCGAAGCACTCTTCCATGTGTTCTTTTTCTTGGGTTGGATTATCAAGATCCTCTTTGTTTTGTAATTGCTTCACCTCTTGCAAGTTTTGAAGCTGGAAATTTTATTTTTACTTGATTTGTACCACTCCATAAAAATCTTTCAAAAATTACACTTTCTTGGGATCATCAACAATTTCACAAATTGGAATTTATTTGAAAACAAAGATAAAAAGTAAAAAAAATCATTGTATCATCATTTGTAAGAGCCCAATCAGGGTTTAATTTGTATTCTTTTAAAATATTTTTCTTGTTTATTTCTTCTTTTTGCCACCATCCATGCTACCAATTTTTGTAATCATGAATTGGACTTTGGGCAATGATAACAAAGCTTAAAATATCAAAAAGATAGGTTGTGTTTTATCATTTATGAGATTCATTTCAACAAATTTATCAAATTTATTTTGAAATGAGAATATTCTTTTCAAATTTTTTAAATCAAAAGCATCGTTTGACTCCTAATGGTGTCACCAAAAATATTGAAAAAAAATATGTTGTTTATGTTTTTATTGGTTTTATGACTTGCCCCATGGGAAGCAACACAAATTTGATAACAAATAGATAAATCACTATTGAGATGGTGATTTTTCTTTTCTTTTGAGAGGGTTCTCTCCTTCATATGATTAGGTGCTCTTCCTTTTGATGTTCTTTTACAAATACTTCGGGTGAAGTCCTTTCTTCTCCTATTCTCTATTTATTCTTTCTATTTGTACATGAGTATCTAACATGGCCTAGTCGTCGGAATCCATTTTCTATTTCTCCATAATTATTTGCTTACACAACGACATTAGAATATTACTCTTAAAATAAATTATAATTAAAATTATTTAATAATAATTTGTGCACACTTAATTATTAATTATACACTTAATTATTAGTTATATGTAACACTTATCACACATATTTGGAAAGTTCTTTTCTCATATAAATATTCTAAAAAGAGAAGCTTCTTGATATGACACTTGTTACATAAAACTTTTAGAAGTAGATGTTTCTAACTTTCTCTCCTACTCTCTCATATACCTATTTATTAGCACCAATGTGATTGTATAGAACAATGAAGAAGAGAAAGATCTCATATGTAATTGAACATTACTTGAGCAATATAATCAACTCGTTCTTTGTCTTATTTGAATGTCGTTTCTTGGCCACTTGAGTTATTCTTCCTTGTGATTGTCTCTAGCTAGATCTTGTCAATGTTCATCACCCTTTCATGATATCAAAGCATATGGGTGCATCCATGAGCCAACACCAGTAGCTCTATGCCCACACTCAGGTTTTTTTTAAAGAAGCATTTTTGGGGTCTTTTAGCATCATCGCTTCGGAAACATGCAAAACACAGTTTTGTAATAAGCACACTCTTTACGCTTAATAAAAAAATCATCTTTTTCGTACAGAATTTTTTTGGCAGATTATTCATAGTTTGAAGGTCTTATTGGTTGTAATTCATACACAAGATTTTTTTTCAGCCATACTCCCTGGTTTTGTTCTAGTAAATGTTTGCCCTTGGCACTAATGCTATTATGTTTGGCATTAACATGTGTTGTATTTAGCTTTAGACCATGGTGTATTTTAAGAGAGAATGATTTATTATTTGTGAGTGATTTTTTTAGGATGATTTATTTTATGAATAAGCTTATCCAATACTCATAAACTCATTGATTGTAGTTGAACAACCAATCACAATTTTTTTTAACGTTTAACATTTTTTTAACCACATTATGAATTTTTTGATTAGCTACTTTCTGATTTGTTAGAATCTACTTTCAACAGCTGTATTAATTCTTGTGATTTGACTGCGAATAGTTGGTTGGTTGTTGAACACTCAAGTGCTGCACAGATGCATCCGCCCAGGCCCAACCCGGGCTCCCATCTCTTTGATAACATTCTGACCTCTTTTTTTTTTTTTGACTGCTAGCAAATTAATTGGTGCCACATAGCAAGGACAGGGTATTGAGCTGTACGTGAAATTGAAAATATGTGTGTGCAATAGGGGTTAAAATGCATGGAATCTTGTACGGCTGGGCTGCTTCAATGTGCGCTCACGTAGCTGTGTTCATCCTCATATGCGCAACACTTCAGCTACGTTTTGTCGTGCCTCTTGATTCTTCCACCTGTTTATTGTGCATCCAACTGCCTCAAAAACTACCTTCTTGTAGTTTATACTTCAATCAAAAGCTTCAAAACTTGTCTATTCAACTTATCAACAAAAATAACCTTTTTTGAAGAGCGTCATTTACCATTTGTTGTACAGAACTTGTTAATGCTTTAATTCGCCATCTTTTGGGTCTACCCTGTGTAGTTTAAATTTTTTTGATAAGTTTTCATGCGAAGAGTTTTTTTGGCGTCATTTATTACAGATTTCTGGAAGTCAGTGATTCGATTTGGTGAGGTTTGAGCCGTATTACACCCAATGTTAAGGCAGAAACGTGTGCTACCAGGGCAAGGGTGTTGGTGTGTTATGCCTCTATCTTGGCTCCTGGAGGTTGGGCCACACAGCAAATAAGCAGCAGACGTGATTCTGTTTTTCTCACTCAGCTGTTAGAGGCGCATGGTGTAGGTCTGCTTTGCCTGGCATTTATGGTAAAAATTGAAATATCTGGCATTTCGAAATAAGATAAGTGATCCAAAATAAAACAAAATCTCCTTGCATTCAAATTCAAGGTGAAATATCTTGACAGAATTCCCCCAGGGAGTTTTTCTTTTTATGACTTTTTGTATTAACGGATTCTTCATAAAGAGGGGGTATTTTACTCACTAAGCCAGATTTTTTTTTTTTTGTTTGTTTGTTTTTTAATAAATATTTATTGGTCTAATACAAAATAATCTTAGATGTATTTTTGATGGTGCTTGAAATCTTAAAGGCATCATTATACGCTTGTTTCGCCAGTACTTAATATTCGTCAAAACTTGTTTTTGTGAACACTTGATAATGTTTACCTCTTCCATTATTGACATACGCTTGTTTGAGCCATCAGTAGACGGCTCCTTGTCCAACGATCTTCACAAATCTTTAAGAGAAACCTGCGACAAGAGGCAGGGGCCGAATGGCTACGGCTTCACTATTTCACTCAAAAATAAATCCTTACAAACTATTACAATATCCTTGTTTCAATTTCTGATTCACAGGATCCTTCGAAAAGGGCAAGTGAAGAGCATACTCTTTTACAAGGCTACTAGATTTTCACAATGAAAATTTTTCGATGCATAAACTAAGGCGGAAAGGCTTATTTATAGCATTAGAGAGGTCCTGCCTGCTTGCTGGCAAGGCGGTGTCTGTCTCGTCATGCTTTACAGCTCATAGCTACAGTGAGATGCTATTGGACGCATTAGACCCACATGATGGTGTCGGTGATGGTGATGAAGGAATCATGGGTTGTGGGCCCAACATGTCTTCCACTTCGTCGAGTAAGTCATCTTCGGATATAGGTTGAAAAAGGCACCTTATCTGAAATGTGCTTTGTAGGTACCAATGTCGGCAACGGCCAGTGTCACATGGCATATGGCGCGGAGTGCAATGAAAGTGGGATTCCCACTCAAGCTGTCTGCGAATTATTGTATGCACCACCGTATCTTGGCTATGATTTTGTTCTTCATGAATGCGGTGCGGGCCATGTCTTGCTATCCACCGATACAGGTGTTCATTATGTGCCGATCTGATCCGAATTCGCCACGTCTATAGTGGTCGTTTCAACAAATCAGTGAATTGATTGTAGAGATATTCACTGTTGAGTCGTTCTATGGTGATGACTCCAGAATTCTATCTGCGGTTAGCTTGAATCGTCACTGCTGCAGACATCTATAGATCTTGGGCTGCTGCATAAGAAATCCTCGTGAAACGGGGATGCATGCCTTCTCTCAAAATTTGTTCTTGAATCACAACACTCAAAGAATCAAATGCTTGATTTAATATCCTGGTTAAATTGAATCCAGGTGCTGGTTGATGCATGAGAGTAGCTGAAGGATTCCTGCTAAGCCAATCTGCTATAACATTATTCTTAACTATAATATGCTCTACTGAAAACTTAAACTGATTGAAAAATGCTTGCCACCTAACATACTTTCCGCGACCATCTTTCCTACCATGATCCTTTTCTCGGAAGGTTAGGAATCTGGTACAATCGGTTACAACAATGAAATGTGGCAGATGCAGAAGTTTAAGCATAAACTTCTCTAAGCATTTTTTAACAGCATAGATCTCTTTATCAGAAGAGATCCATTTCAATACATCTGAGCTAAAAACTCCACTAGCAAATTCACACACATATTCAATATTATTTACAAGGCAAACAAGTACTCCTCCCCATGAGAGGTCTGAGGCATCGGTATATACTTTCATATCTTGAGATTTTGGGATGTGCAATTTTGGTAAGGCAGCAACCTTGGCTTTAATCTTCTTGACTGCATCTGTATGTTGTTTTTCCCAACGGAATGCTTTCTTCTTTTGGAGAAGCTCTTGTAACAGAAATCTGTCTTCACCAGCGTTAGGATAAAAACTATTTAAATAATTCAATAATCCCAAAAATGCTTGCAACTTTGGTTTATCAAGTTGCTCAGGAAAACCGATAACCTTTTCCTTGATGTGTGGCTAGATCTGCAGTTTAGAATCTCGGATCACCATTCCGAGGAAGTTGCATTCAGTTGTACACAACTGAATCTTTGTTTCTGACAAGACTATTCCTGCATCTGAAGCCAGCTGAAAGAATGTGGAGAGATGAGCAGCATGTTCATCCAAAGAATTACTAAATATAAGAATGTCATCTATATATACACACAAAAATTGAGAAGTACCTTCAAATATTTTATCCATATGCACCTGGTAGTATGCTGGCGCATTCATTAAGCCGAAAGGCATGACAATCCATTGAAAGTGGCCGAATGGCAAACTGAAAGCTGTCTTGACTCTATCTTCTTCTTTGACTCTTATTTGATAAAAGCCAGATTTGCAGTCGAACTGTGATAAATATTTACAGGCTGCAACTTTCTCTAGCAGGTAGCTTTTATCAGGAATGGGATATGGATATGGTTCAGTAATAGCATTTAATGGCCGATAATTGATGACCATTCTTTTCTTACCCCTCTTTTGCTCAGAATGCTTGTTAACCATAAAGGCATAACAGCAATAAAGAGAGGTAGATCTCTCTATAAAACCATTAGCTTCCAGATCTTTGATCTATGCTTCCATATCATTATAATCCATTGCTGGAATGGGAATCTTTTTCCCAATTTTCATGTGCTTGCCTTCCATGATTTTTATTTCCATCTCTAGCTTTGGACCAAAACTGTTGGGGATTCTCCGAACAGATAGAGGACTTGATCCTTTCACCAATTTCTAGGATTTCAGTAGGTATTATCTCAGGACTTTGAGTCATGGCACTTGGAAATTGTTCTGTGGCGTAAATGAGCCTGGGTATTCTTAGCCTTTCATTCTCTATGGTGAACATTATACTTTTTGCAGTGGCACCATAGGGGGTATATCTGTCTATGAAAGATCCTCCTAAAAGGATATCTATAGGCATCTTCTCTAAAGCAAAGAAATCACAATGGAAGATTTTATTCTGAATTCGTAGGGGCTGCTGGTGTTTATACTTATTACAGGTAAAACTGTTCCCCTGTATATCTATGCTCTTGTAAGCAAGATTCTCATCTAGTGTCTTCCAATCACTAATGAGTTGAGGTTTAGCAAAGGATAAAGAAGCTCCTGTGTCTACTTGTGCATCTACTAGTCTGCCATTTATTTCTAAAGTGAAAAACTGGGCAAATCTACCATTAATCAAATGATTAAGATAGGCAGGCTGTGGTAATTCCAGAGAAGGGATGCTGGTACATACCAACTTTTGTCTTCCTGGATCTTGTACGATGATAGGCTCTATGTAGACATCTTCTTCAGGTTCTGGTTCTGCTTCTTCTTCTTGATGATTACTGCATTCACCAGGACAGTAATCTTGGTCGGAGTAAAAGATACTGCCGACTTCATCCTCTTCATAGCCATCGTCCCATCTAGGGTCTGCTGCCAAAACAGGTTCTTCTACAGGCATGATTTGTTTCCAAATGGGCTCTCTGATTTCTTTTGGCAGCTCTCTGCTGGTGAACTTATTCTTTAACCAGGAGTCGCTAGGCTTGAATTGACTTGGATAATGCACAGGAGGATGCTGTGGTCTATGCATCATTGGTGGTTGTCTTGGCTGCGAGGGCTGTCTCCCTCTGGATGACTCTCCTCTAGAAAATCCTCTTCCTCTAGGCTTCTCTGGTCTTTCAGAAACTTCATGATATTTCGTGACCAGGGTCCATATGCTTCATATGAGGGATTGCTTCGGCTTGGCCTGTAAGGACGAGATCCTCGCTGCATGTTTGTCATTGGCTGCTCAAGATCATCAGCAAGTGATTCTAGCTCTGCTGCGTCTTCATCATCAGATACTTCATCTGAAAGATCATCAAGAGTTGACTCATAAATATCTTCTTGGAGATAAAGATCTTCATCTGTATCAACTATATCCCACCACGCTGCTGCGTTAAAAGAAAAAACAGCTTTAACTGCGAGATTTTTGCAGGAGCAGTTAGGAGCGATATGACCAGGCTTACGGCATATATAGCAAATGGGTTTATTGGTCGGAGGACGAGCTGTATGACGTTTCTTGATGAAACGATGAGGAGCATAGGAATGCTTCTTAGGGAAGGAGCGACGCTTATAAGTAAGATGCCAGCGACACTGCTTCTGGTGTCGGCGTGGTTGCACATAAGGTCGACAGCCAAATGGGGCTGTTTCAGGAAAAACTCGAGCGATTTGGGCGGCTTGGTGCTTGCTTAGCTTCTGCATGGACTTAGTCTCAGAGACTAGAGTCATAATATTCTGCTGGGTGAAATGAATGACATCTGAGAAAGCAAGTTCCTCAACCGTAAGACCTTTTAGATCTATATAAGAAAGAACTCTGTCAATCAGATTATATGGCATAGCATGCAGGAATTTCAGTTTCACTTCTGTAGAAGTAGAACAATGACTTTTATATGCAAGCTTTCTAAATTGTTTAGCAAAAGCCTCAAATTGCTTAAGATCACAAAGTTCCATTTTTAGCAACCATTTCTTGGATTCTAGTTGGCGATTGCCGACAGCGGAGCAAACTCATTAATCAATAATCTAAACAATGCATTCAAAGAATCTGTTTGATTATGTACACGATCATGCTGCTCAGCTTCTGGGATAGCATCCCACCAAAGACTAGTGATTCCCCATAAAAACTTTACTGCAAAGCAAGTGCTGCCTACATTATCAAGATGGGCCTGTATTGTGAGAACTCGCATGGTGTTACACCAGGTGGCTATTTCATCTAAAGGATTTAACAGGTCATCTATATTAAGATACCAAGGCTGCAAATGGACATGAGTGCGTTGCATAAGGGAATGACTGGGTGACTTTTTAATTGTTTTGAAAGAAGGGCCAAAAGATACTGAACAAAGAGGTTTGGATGAGGATTCGGCCTTTTGGTCTTCTTTAGATAGCCAACTAAGACTATCATCTAAGCTATCAAGCTTTGAATCTATAGAATCTATTTTCTTCTAAATAGTATTTACAGTATCCCTAATGGATAATACATCTCTACACAGGTCATCAAAATTTTCAGAGAAATGAGAATTGAACCTGGATACATAGTTTCTCTGTCGGAACTCATTAGAGGGAGTATCATATGCAGCTGAAAAATAATTCAAAATTCCTGCTGGTTGTCTATGGACACCTTTTGGCAGCGGCCATCTTCCACCTCTATATAAAGTAACTGTATCTTCTGTGTAGAACTCAAGGCTGTCTTCTCTGGGAAGACTCATCAGCGTTGGGGGTAAATCATTGCCGGGATTTACCTCTTCATCTTCTATAAGAATATGACCAGTCTTTACAGATCTACGAGATGAGGACGTAGATGGTTTGGTAGGAGAAAGACAGGAGGATTGCATGGATAAAGATCTAGGTAATATATTTACAGATCTGCCATCACTTTGGTGGACAGTGGCTTGGCTTTTCATTCTGGGAGAGACATGTTTAAGCCAATCAAGTTTCCATTCTGAGGGAACTTCGACTGTCTCTATGTGTCCTTTTTGCAACTGGACTGTACCACTTAGTCTTCTGGCATAAGGCAGATTTTCTAGGATTTTGGGGTGGTTAGTATTGGTCATACTATACAAAATAGAAATGTTTATAGATGCATACTGGAATTCTCCAAACATTTCAATACCAAACAAAGAAGTAAATAAACCCCAACAATCAAGAGATCCATGCTTGACTTCTTTACACCCTTTGTTGCGGACTACAACAGAAAGGTTCGGACAAAACTCAAAACATATAACATCATCATTCAGTCGACCAAGGCTAGATAGTTGACAGGAATGTTTGAAACTAACTTGGCGACGATCACACAAAGCTAAATACAAAACTGGTTTTATATTGCTAGGAATCAGAGGTCTAATATGTATTTTAATTAAACCAAAATGGACAAACTTTACATCTTCATGAGACCTGATATAGGTGATTTCTTTCTCAGGCAACAGAGAGAGTAAATTTGTTTGATAAGTCTTTTTGGGTTTATAACAGAGTGTTAACTCTACAGACTTGATTCTAAGTTTGACAAATGAAAGATAAGTAGATGTATATAAGAATTTAGACTTAACTAACTCAGACTTTTTATAAACACTAGAAGCCTTAATAGCCGGAGGCTTGAACATACTGGTTTCCTTTTCAAGGTCTGTTTATGTGACTTCAATGTCAGGACAATCGGTCATCTGATCTGGGACAAATGGAGGTAATTCATACATACCTTCAAATTCAGACTCATTAACAAGTTCAACAATAGATGTGGATGGTGCTTTTCCGAATTCCATTGTGGGGAGATTTGGGTTCTGGAGTGCGAGAAATTTCTGGTCAGGGAAAAGGATATGCAGAGATAAAAGTGGCCTATGACAATATGGGTAAACGGCCTGTGACTCGATGCAATGACTTCCCAAAGAAATTTGCAGAGCAGAGAACTCAAAAGATCTGATCCACGGAATAGGAAAATAAATCACAACTTACAGTATATACTTGAAATTGATTCTAAATCTTTATGGTGGCTCTGATACCAATCTTTTTATCGCGTCAGTAGACGGCTCCTTGTCCAACGATCTTCACAAATCTTTAAGAGAAACCTACGACAGGAGGCAGGGGCCGAATGGCTACGGCTTCACTATTTCACTCAAAAATAAATCCTTACAAACTATTACAATATCCTTGTTTCAATTTTTGATTCACAAGATCCTTCGAAAAGGGCAAGTGAAGAGCATACTCTTTTACAAGGCTACTAGATTTTCACAATAAATTTTTTTTGATGCATAAACTAAGGCAGAAAGGCTTATTTATAGCATTAGAGAGGTCCTGCCTGCTTGCTTGCAAGGCGGTGTCTGTCTCGTCATGCTTTACAGCTCATAGCTACAGTGAGATGCTATTGGACGCATTAGACCCACATGATGGTGTCGGTGATGGTGATGAAGGAATCATGGGTTGTGGGCCCAACATGTCTTCCGCTTCGTCGAATAAGTCATCTTCGGATATAGGTTGAAAAAGGCACCTTATCTGAAATGTGCTTTGTAGGTACCAATGTCGGCAACGGCCAGTGTCACATGGCATATGGCGCGGAGTGCAATGAAAGTGGGATTCCCACTCAAGCTGTCTGCGAATTATTTTATGCACCACCGTATCTTGGCTATGATTTTGTTCTTCATGAATGCGGTGCAGGCCATGTCTTGCTATCCACCGATACAGGTGTTCATTATGTGCCGATCTGATCTGAATTTGCCACGTCCATAGTGGTCATTTCAACAAATCAGTGAATTGATTGTAGAGATATTCACTATTGAGTCGTTCTATGGTGATGACTCCAGAATTCTGTCTGCGGTTAGCTTGAATCGTCACTGCTACAGACATCTGTAGATCTTGGGCTGCTGCATAAGAAATCCTCGTGAAACGGGGATGCATGCCTTCTCTCAGAATTTGTTCTTGAATCACAACACTCAAAGAATCAAATGCTTGATTTAATATCCTGGTTAAATTGAATCCAGGTGCTGGTTGATGCATGAGAGTAGTTGGAGGATTCCTGCTAAGCCAATCTGCTATAACATTATTCTTACCTATAATATGCTCTACTGAAAACTTAAATTGATTGAAAAATGCTTGCCACCTAACATACTTTCCGCAACCATCTTTCCTACCATGATCCTTTTCTCGAAAGGTTAAGAATCTGGTACAATCGGTTACAACAATGAAATGTGGCAGATGCAGAAGTTTAAGCATAAACTTCTCTAAGCATTTTTTAACAGCATAGATCTCTTTATCAGAAGAGATCCATTTCAATACATCTGAGCTAAAAACTCCACTAGCAAATTCACACACATATTCAATATTATTTACAAGGCAAACAAGTACTCCTCCCCATGAGAGGTCTGAGGCATCGGTATATACTTTCATATCTTGAGATTTTGGGATGTGCAGTTCTGGTAAGGCAACAACCTTGGCTTTAATCTTCTTGACTGCATCTGTATGTTGTTTTTCCCAACGGAATGCTTTCTTCTTCTGGAGAAGCTCTTGTAACAGAAATCTGTCTTCACCAGCGTTAAGATAAAAACTATTTAAATAATTCAATAATCCCAAAAATGCTTGCAACTTTGGTTTATCAAGTTGCTCAGGAAAACCGATAACCTTTTCCTTGATGTGTGGCTGGATCTGTAGTTTAGAATCTTGGATCACCATTCTGAGGAAGTTGCATTCAGTTGTACACAACTGAATCTTTGTTTCTGACAAGACTATTCCTGCATCTGAAGCCAGCTGAAAGAATGTGGAGAGATGAGCAGCATGTTCATCCAAAGAATTACTAAATATAAGAATGTCATCTATATATACACACAAAAATTGAGAAGTGCCTTCAAATATTTTATCCATATGCGCCTGGTAGTATGCTGGCGCATTCATTAAGCCGAAAGGCATGACAGTCCATTGAAAGTGGCCGAATGGCAAACTGAAAGCTGTCTTGACTCTATCTTCTTCTTTGACTCTTATTTGATAAAAGCCAGATTTGCAGTCGAACTGTGAGAAATATTTACAGGCTGCAACTTTCTCTAGCAGGTAGCTTTTATCAGGAATGGGATATGGATATGGTTCAGTAATAGCATTTAATGGCTGATAATTGATGACCATTCTTTTCTTACCCCTCTTTTGCTCAGAATGCTTGTTAACCATAAAGGCATAACAACAATAAGGAGAGGTAGATCTCTCTATAAAACCATTAGCTTCCAGATCTTTGATCTGTGCTTCCATATCATTATAATCCATTGCTGGAATGGGAATCTTTTTCCCAATTTTCATGTGCTTGCCTTCCATGATTTTTATTTCCATCTCAGGCATAGCTTTGGACCAAAACTGTTGGGGATTCTCCGAACAGATAGAGGACTTGATCCTTTCACCAATTTCTAGGATTTCAGCAGGGATTATCTCAGGACTTTGAGTCATGGCACTTGGAAATTGTTTTGTGGCGTAAATGAGCCTGGGTATTCTTAGCCTTTCATTCTCTATGGTGAACATTATACTTTTTGCAGTGGCACCATAGGGGGTATATCTGTTTATGAAAGATCCTCCTAAAAGGATATCTATAGGCATCTTCTCTAAAGCAAAGAAATCACAATGAAAGATTTTATTCTGAATTCGTAGGGGCTGCTGGTGTTTATACTTGTTACAGGTAAAACTGTTCCCCTGTATATCTATGCTCTTGTAAGCAAGATTCTCATCTAGTGTCTTCCAATCACTAATGAGTTGAGGTTTAGCAAAGGATAAAGAAGCTCCTGTGTCTACTTGTGCATCTACTAGTCTGCCATTTATTTCTAAAGTGAAAAACTGGGCAAATCTACCATTAATCAAATGATTAAGATAGGCAGGCTGTGGTAATTCCAGAGAAGGGATGCTGGTACATACCAACTTTTGTCTTCCTGGATCTTGTACGATGATAGGCTCTATGTAGACATCTTCTTCAGGTTCTGGTTCTGCTTCTTCTTCTTGATGATTACTGCATTCACCAGAATAGTAATCTTGGTCAGAGTAAAAGATACTGCCGACTTCATCCTCTTCATAGCCATCGTCCCATCTAGGGTCTGCTGCCAAAACAGGTTCTTCTGCAGGCATGATTTGTTCCCAAATGGGCTCTCTGATTTCTTTTGGCAGCTCTCTGCTGGTGAACTTATTCTTTAACCAGGAGTCGCTAGGCTTGAATTGACTTGGATAATGCACAGGAGGATGCTGTGGTCTGTGCATCGTTGGTGGTTGTCTTGGCTGCGAGGGCTGTCTCCCTCTGGATGACTCTCCTCTAGAAAATCCTCTTCCTCTAGGCTTCTCTGGTCTTTCAGGAACTTCATGATGATTTCGTGACCAGGGTCCATATGCTTCATATGAGGGATTGCTTCGGCTTGGCCTGTAAGGACGAGATCCTCGCTGTATGTTTGTCATTGGCTGCTCAAGATCATCAGCAAGTGATTCTAGCTCTGCTGCGTCTTCATCATCAGATACTTCATCTGGAAGATCATCAAGAGTTGACTCATAAATATCTTCTTGGAGATAAAGATCTTCATCTGTATCAACCACTCAAAACATCTAACTACCACATGTGAAACCAATTATGCAGCAGATTCTTCAAGCAAAAGGATTTTGGCATATCGTAAATGACACTTCCTTGACTTTCACATCAAATGAGGACTGCTACTTGGTCACGTGCAAACATGATGAGGTGATTGGATTGATTGGCCTACATTAATATTATATTTCATATTAATGATGCTAAAACCCACAAATAATCCTGGGACAAGATTGACGCTCTCTTTGGTAAAGTAAATGAGTTTAAAATGTTGCACTTAGATGTAAAACTATCCTCTCTTTCGCCATCTAATTTTCGTACTATAAAAAAAAATCTTGCTAAATTCAAACATCTTAGGTCAAAATTTACATGCAACCGGTAACGACAAGACTAATAAAGAAGTTATTTTCCTTATTTTTCAAAGTTAAAGTGTCCTTTTAGTTTCTTTATCTCTACCTTTTATTCCACCATGGATGTTTTGAGTGATGAGTTTAAGTGGCCTTATTTTGAAGTGTTTTATGAGTGATTTATTAGGGAGCGGGCTAAGCTCATAACTTAGGGAGTAGGGTAAGCTCATAACTATTGATGCACTTCCTATCTTGAGTCATGTGCTTGTTGCTAGCACCTAAAAAATTCAACCCAAATTTAAGCCAAATATTACACCCTCCATCCGGCCTAAAGAGCCATTCTCTCAAGCTTTCCAGTCTTTCAAACCATCTAAAATTTTTAAACTTGTTGAGTCCTCTAAATCTTCGAAATCCCCTAAACCTATATAATAGTGGTAGCATAAGAAGACTTATGGACCTTGTAGCTATTGTGGTATGATCAATCATTTTGAGTCTCTTTGTTTTAAGACAATGGAAGCATTAGAATCCACAATTAAGCAACAATTTTTTTTTGTTCCTACTCCTTTGACTAGTAAAGGGAAAGCACTTAGTGTAGAGTCATTCACTGCATCACAAAAGCATTGGATTTTTTATTCAATAGCTTCACATCATCACACACTCTCAAGATATTCTTTCTTCATTTTCAGATTGTAACACTTCACAAATTGAGGTGGGAAATTATTATAGATTTGGTGTACTAGCATCTAGTACAGTCCAATTGTAGGATGGTAGTATCAATTATGTACTTTTTGTTCCAAAAATTTCCACCAATGTTTTGTCAGTGTATTAATGTTTTTACTCTTGCACAAGGAAGATGGTGAAGTTTACTCCACAAAATGTTATAATTTGAGAGTTTTTTTATCCACAATGTATTGTTGCTATAGGTGATGTGGATGATGATTCACATCTTATACATTTCGAGGATTTGAACCATCCATTAGATATTATTTGATTGCTCATGGCAACTCACTCAATAAATTATGGCATGAATGATTCAGGCATGTTGATTATATATACATGCAACAAATGAGCACACAAGATTTGGTGATTGGCCTTTGAAAGGTATATTATATAGATGAGGTTTGTTCTAGTTTTATGTTAGGCAAACATCACTAGACCTATTTTTGAAATGTAAGGCAAATTAATGCCCCTCTTGATCTTGTACATAGTGATCTAATGATATTCCCCACTCACTCATTTTCATGTACTAAGTATGTTCTTACTTTTATTGACGATTACTCCAAGAAGACTTGGGTATACTTTCTCAAGTAAAAGAGTTTGATACTTGAGAAATTTAAAGCCTTTAAGGCTTTTGTGGAGAAATAGTCTACTCTTCCTCTCAATCAAATATGCATAGACAATGGGGAGGCGGAGTGGAGGGGAAGGGGAATAGGGGCGAAGGGAGTATGTCTCTAATTCATTTTGAGACTTTTTCACTCCACATGGCATTTTTCACCAGTTCACAAATTTGTAGACTCTTCAATAGAATGGTGTTGCAAACTGGAAGAATCATGCTTTGAAGGAGATGGTTAATTGTAGGATTTATTCCAAGGACATGGATTCTTAGTATTGGGTGAAGCTATTAATTATTCTAATTAAATTTAAAACTGCATTTCCCACAAGGAAGTGTGAAACTTGACTCCTAAATAAGCTTGGTCCAAGATCAAGCCTGATGTATTTGGTTTTCATATTTTTGGGATTACTATGTGGGCATTTTTTCCTGATAACAAATGAAAATCTATGGAGAAGAAAAGTCTACCTTTGATATTTTTTGGATATTATGATGATGCTAAGGCATATCAGCTACTTGACCCCACCAATCATGATGTTGTTTTAGACAGGATGTCAAATTTGATGAGACTAATGTTCCAGTGGAGCCCTCGTCACCTTCTTCTCCACCTACCTGTGATATTCTCCTTCTTCTACTTTGTAGGACTCCCTTATGGACATTGATGATAGCCATAATGCACCACCATATCCTCCACCTACTTCTCAGCCTATGCCCAAATGGGCAAAAATTACTCTTGAGATATATAGTTCTTCATTAGGTTATCCTTTAGTTCTTTAGTATACTTGATCAAAAACATCTAGCACTACCCTATTGAGTCATGTAATTTCAAATGATCCAGTATTATTTTCCAAAGCTTCAAGTAAACCAGAGTGAGATGATGTTATGTAGGATAAGTATTCTTCCCTTATGAAGAACCACAGTTGGGATTTTGCATCCCTTATTAAGGGAATGAAACTTGTTTGGTGTAAATGGGTCTATAAGACCAAGTATACAACAAATGGTTTACTCTACAAGTATAAAGCTCATTTAGTTGAAATGGGGTTTTCATAGGTTGAAGGTATAGATTACTCTGAGACCTTTGATCCTATTGTAAATGTGCATTTAGTTTTGATTGTACTCTCTCTTACTAAAATAGGTGATGGTTGATCTACCATATGGATGTGAAGAGCACCTTCTTCCATAGTGATCTACATGAAGAGATATACATGGAACAACCTCTAGGTTTTGTGTAGGACTCTTCATTAGTATGAAGATTCCATAATTCTCTTTATGGGCTCAAACAAGACCCATATGCATAGTACTACAATATGGATTCTTTTCTACTTGCTTTTGGTTTCTCTCGATGCCATTCCATCCCAAATGTATATATCCAAACACATGGGGATCAAATTTTTGTACTTGTATTGTATGTCGATGACCTCATTCTGATATGAAATTCAAACTTTGTGATCAAGGATATTAAGATTAAGTTGATGAAGCAGTTTGTTATGATAGATCTATGTCTTCTTCATTAATTTCTTGGTCTTCATCTTTGTTAGTTAGTTTATGGGATCTCTCTTGAATAGTATTAATTATGCCACAAACTTGCTTCATCGGTTTGATATGGTTGACTATAAGCCAACCACTACTCTTTTTTAGTCAAGTTTTGTACTCATTGCTAGTTGTACGACTCCTAAAATTTATCCCACATTATATAAGAAACTTGTATGTAGTATTTTATACTTGAGTCTCGCATATCTTGATATCACCTTCAATCTCAACCTTGTCTGTCGATTCTCCCAAGAACCACATGAGAGTCATAAGAAGGAACCTAAGAATATATTGCACTGTATTCAAGGTATTTCTCACTTTGAATATCAAGGGTTTCACAATTTATTCAAGAGGCATTGTGGCTTCAACAGTTATTGGATGAATTTGGTTTTCCATAGCATAGCCCTCATAATATTTAGTGTGATAACCAAAGTTCCAAATTACTATCTCTAGCAATATTTTCGAGTGGCATTGCACTAAACATATCGAGATCCATATGCACTTCATTCATTAGTTGATGTAGGATGGAGTTATCAATTTGAATTTCATGCCTATTGCTAAGAAAGTTATGGACATATTCACTAAACCCTTGGTTTCTCTATGTTATCTTCAATTATGAGCATCACTTGGGGTGAAGGAAGTTTTCTTTGAGGGGTATTTGGGGTGAAGTCCTTCCTTCATTCTCCTTATTCTCTCTTTCTTATTTCTAATTGTACATGGGTACCTAACATGGCTAGTAGCTGGGACCCATATTCTATTCCTCCCTAATTATTTGCTTACAAGAGGGTATTAGAGTATTAGTCTTAGGCTAACCTCCAATTATTATTATTTAATAATAATAATTTGTGCCCACTTAATTATTATTTATGTGTGAAACTTGTCACAACACATATTTGGAAGGTTATTTTCTCTATGAATATTATATAAAGATAAGCTTATTGATGTGACACTATCACATGAACCTTATAGGAAAAATTGTTTCTAACTTTATCTCCTACTCTCTTATGTGCCTATTTATTGGCACCCATGTGCTTGTACAGGACAACAAAGAAGAGAGAGCCATGTAATTAATTGTGCTTTCCTTAAGTAATATAATCATCTAGTCCCTTGTCTTATTTGAGTGTCATCTCTTGGCCACTCGAGTCATTATTCTTGGTGATTTTATCTGGCTAGATCCTATTAATGTTTATCACCCTTTCATGTTATCAGAGAGTAAGAGTGTGTCCACGAGCCAACAGGGGTAACCCTACACCTGCAATTGGAGGTATTTTAATTAAGAATCATTTTTGGAGTTTTTTAGCATCATTACCTTAGAAACCTCCAAAACATAGCTCTTGTTGTAAACACACTCTTTACGATTTTTTTTTAAAAAAAACACCTTTTGGATGGAGTTTTTTAAAAATTATTCAAGGTTGAAGGTTTAATTGCTCATAAGCCATACTTAAATAATTTTTTCAACCATAGGGCCTGGTTATATTACTTGGATCTCTATTTAATGTAAAGCTCTAATTAGGATCTTATTTAATAATACTTTCTACACACTCAATTATTAATTGTATTATTAGTTGTGCACACTCGATTATTAATTATCAACTAGTTATGTGTGACACTTTTCACAACACATATTTGGAAGGTTCTTTTCTCTATAAATATTCTAGAGAGAGAAACTTATTGATGTGACACTTGTCACATGAACCTTATAAGAGTAGATGTTTATAGATTTATCTCCTACTCTCTCTTGTGTCTATTTATTGGCAGAAATGTGCTTGTAAAGAACAACAAAGAAGAGAGAGAGCCATGTATGTAATTGTGCATTCCTTGAGCAATATAATCATCTAGTCTTGGTCATTTGAGCTAATACATGGTGATTATCATTAGCGAGATCCTGTTAATGTTCATCACCCTTTCACGACTTAATTAACATTAATTAACTCTAAAAGAATTGATAATTTAACTAAGTAATTTATTTTTATCTCGATACCACAGACATAAAATTCACAACTTGTTCAATGTAAATTTGCTTATAGCATTGCCTTTTCCATTAGGTTATGGATTCATCACAAAGAGTAGAAAGAGAAACATCAATGAAATTAAATAAAATGGGTAGTGAAATATGGATGGCAAAATTTTACTACAACATCATGATAGGCTTATTGTGGTTAGGTGTGTACAAGACATACATGTACATCTATGTGAATGTCTCACATAATAGTATAGGTCTAAAAAATTAGGAGCATGTCAAATATAGTCAGTATAGTCAGACTACAATTTTAGGTTCATAGAATAGTCAAAGTCCATGCTTTTTTTAACCTTTTTGTCATTTCATTGCTTTTATTTAGCTTATGTTTATGACACTTAGGCTTGTTTACATATTTAGCCATCTTAAGTAGGTTTAATGTTTTGTTTTAATTGTGTATGTTTAAATCTACTTAATTTTTATTCTTTTTACTCTTATTTTGTGTAAAAACTAGAACTAGGGTAAGTAAATACTAGTAATGTTATGAAGATAGTAGATAACAAACTAAATCATTAAAAATTGAAACCCATCCTACATATGTACTATATTTTTTTCTCTTTCTTTTGATTTAGTTTGGGGACTGCAATTATTAGTTAGTTTTATTCAAATTATAATTAATTTTTATTATAAATAATTTATAGTTCTTTCATTCTTTATATGTTTAATATTATTATATGTAGTTTATTCAATATATTATTTATAGTGTTTAAATGTTATTGTTTAATTTATTTTTTTAGTTATAATTTATTACTTTTATGATTATTATTTTCATATAATGAACATTTATGATAGACTTACATTGGAATTATATCATTTTTATGTAAAATGTTCATCACATTAATGACACTATTATTTCGTTATGCCATCATAACCTGTGTCATAATCCATGTGAGTGTGTGTGTTTCATAATATAAATTTTGTAAGGATTGAGGAATATGTTTTCAAGTTCTATCTTCTTTTTTAGAAGAATGCAAGGATCTATGTGAGGTAGTGGCTCCTTGAGGATGTCATTGTGTTTTTTATGAGTGAGAGAAATAATTCTATGTAGACATGGAAAAATATATGGGTAAGAATAAGCCAAAAAGAAGGGAAATGACCGTTTCAGTTCATCTAACAAGCTTTTTTGCCTGATTCCACATTTTTTAGAAAATCAAGACAAGTCACTTGATTTTTCTTCAGATGCAAAACTTGTTATAGTTATACGTTTGTTATTATAGTTTGAGGTGAGTTGTCACTAGAATGGGGAAAGATGAAGGATGATTTGGCATAAGGAGGTTTTGTCTTGTCCTTGTCTTAGAGCTTTTTGATTATTTTCTAGGTCATGAATTTGCCCCACCAGGGTGTTAATGAGTTGATTCGACCCCATGCTGGTATGGGGCTCTAGGATTCTGGTTTAGGGAGGGTAGATTCCTAAGATGAGGCCATATGAGGGGGTTGGTTTGGGGAAAGATCCCCAGGAGTAGTGTTGGTGGTGTTCATTGGTGGGTTAGAGGCATCCTAATTCTTACTAGGAGGATACATAGCGGCTTGCATGAGATTGACCTCATCCTCTAAATGATGAATCCTTCCTAAATAATGACCATATTTGGTGATGATTTCTATGTTTGGGATTTGAAAGTTGATAGATGGCTTGGTGGCCATGTAAGGAGTGATTGGGCCTCCACTTATAAGAGTCATGGTGTTAGAGTCAGAGTTATTACTTGTAATTTATGATATGTCACATATCTCTTAAATGATAATTTGGCTCCTTTTCTAAATGTCAGGAAGGGAGGAGTCATAAGATTGGTGTTCTACATTAATGCCAAATTTTAGGTTGTTCCAACTCATCAACGATGGTTTACTAGAGATAAATTGGCTTCTCCTATAGCCCTCTAGGCTAAGAGATGTGTCGATGTCCTATCTAGACATATTTTGGGGATATATGGATACCCATAAAATAAATGAAAGGAGAGAAGATGGAGAAAGGAAAGGGCAAAGAGAAGGAAAAGGGATATTTAAAGGATGAATTCATTCATGATAGGTTCACCTATTTGTATTTATGCAAATTAACACTCGCTAACCTATGCACTTAACTCCCCAAGGTCTAGCTAAGGCAACTGACATAATGAATGGACTAAGGGTTTGGCTAGTTGTTGGGTGGAATGGGATTTGGGATAGGTGACAGTAATAGATGTGAGGGAATATAGAACATAAATGCTCTGATTCTAACTTGTCAGGATCTTGATCTTCAATAAGAGTACAATATGATTACCTTGTATAAGCAACTAAACACGGAATTATACCAGAATGAACAAGTAACTAGAATTCACAAATGAAATAGAATATGAGAGACAATACACAATCTTGTATTAATACTCATCCATAATGAAAATACAATAAAGAAGATGCCACTTATTCTCACACCTCTCAGAGGCTTCCCACACCTCAAGGGCTCCCAGTAATTCTCAATCAAGAGTTCACTCTCCTACCAAAAATGGTCCCAACAGACAACTCAAACACAAAGTTGGTGTTCACCTCCAACCAGTCAGTAATAACACTGCTAGTACACAAGTACTCAAAGTACTTCAAGTAGATCTCCCATGAACTTGCAACAACCTGCAACTCAAATGATCTTACTTACACATGTAGATCTACCATGAACTTGCAACAACCTACAATTCAAATGATCTTACAATTGGAAGGATCTACCTTGCCTTCCTCTATTGCTCTAAAAACAATACATGCCAATGGGTCTATAAATAGATCCCATACTAAACAATAACTTAGACTTCTAATTTACAATAATTAGACACGTAGCTCAAGACTCAAAATAGTCTTTACATGCAAACTATCGGTTCAACAAACTAACTGTTTGTGCAACGAATAATTTTGGAACTGCACAGGCGATCGACATTGGTCCTTGTCTAACTGGAGGTGACTAACGTTGGTCGAATCCTGTCGATGTCAGTTGCCCTCTACACTGTAGATGACCGATGTCAGTTACACTGCTGACACCAATATCCCTGGAACTCAACAACCTCCTCCATGTTTGCATTGGTGAAGCTTTTAGCTCCACAACCTAACAATCTCCCACTTGGAGATAAATAGTTGCACCTGTACCTGTACCTGTACATCATCTAGTTTTTTTCCTGGCTTTGTATCCCTCTTCAAGATCACTCTTGAAGACCAACCACCACAAACCCTGTGGTGCACCTCCTGTCATCCAAATCACCTACCACATCCGCATCTACAAACCCATGTAGAAAAGAACTTGACCCTGCATAGCATGTGCACCTACTGCATGTCCCTCTCAGATATCTGAGAATCTATTAAACTACCCTCCAGTGCTTCTTTCCTAGATTGACCCCAAACTTGTTGACAACACCCACTGCTTGGGCAAACTGAGGTCTAGTACATATCATGCACTTAACCTCATCATGTGAATCAGGACACTGTTCATAGAACTGTCCAACCATTGGCATGCTAACTAGTTTCACACAATCATCTGAAGACAAAATCAACCTGTGACCTTCCATGTCTCTAGAACACACTCATGCCAAAAAATCTTGCTGCTCCCAGATTCCTCATGACACACCTCTGAACTAACTTTACCTTTAGTTCAGCAACTCCCTGTATGTGTAACCCTGCAACAAGCACACAATACAATAACAAGATAATGTAGCTAATATTATCCAACTTGGTAAAGAAAACACAATGGTTAAACCTCCATTGTCCTATAGCTTACTCAAGACCATATACCCTAGCCTTCCGTCTCATGTGTCCATACCCACTCTTCTTTATCCTGAAACTTCATTCGTCTCTCAGTGCTTTTTTCCAACTGGCAACTCCACCAAAAACTCCCATTTGGTTCTTCTCCAAGGAATCACATTCCTCATCCATGCCAAGCTCCCACTATTTCTTGGATCTACCTGCTCTGCTTCTTTAAAAACTTCCTGGTTCTTGACCATCAGTGAGCAACAAGTAGTGTAAAGAAGGGAAATGACAAATTTGAGGCTTACTTACCCTTTCAGTCCTCTATATGGGCACTTGAGACTCCTTGACAGCTTGCTGTCTACCCAAAATCTATCTCAGTGACTGATGTTAGTCACATCTCAGTCTGCACTCGATTGATGTTGGTTCCATGCGACTGCCTCATCACTGACATCGGTTCCCCTTGACCGACGCTAGTGTTTATTGGTCCTTGAGTCACCGATGTCAGTCTGCACATAGCTGATGTTGGTCCCTGTTTGGACATCAATGTCAGTTTTCTAACTGACGTCAGTCTCTTTGTTTTACTTGTGAGCGATGACTTTTACCCACGAGCTCCTTTTGGATCAAAACCTTGTCCAAATCAACCTTGCTCTACTCAGAATTTTTCAGCCCCTTAATCTGATCTCTATCCGTCATCTTCTCCTTGAAAACCAAGGCTTTCCTGTTCTTGTCACAAACATTAGATTTCTTCCTCCTGCAATACTGTGATCCTCCAACAAAAGC
This sequence comes from Torreya grandis, assembly GCA_037957365.1. Taxonomy (NCBI): domain Eukaryota; kingdom Viridiplantae; phylum Streptophyta; class Pinopsida; order Cupressales; family Taxaceae; genus Torreya; species Torreya grandis. The sequence goes on from JARHVA010000355.1 coordinate 2,903,780, forward strand.
AACCACCTTCTTCGTTGACCCAGTGTCAAGAAACGTCACTTTCTTCTTTTGCTTACAGAAATCTCGATCCATGGTTTTCAAATCCAAAAGCATACCTTTTGACTCAAGAACATGCATCTCCTTCTTATTCATGTGACCAAGCCTATTAAGCCACATCTTCAAATTTACAACTGAAGTAGATAAACCAGAAAGAGAATCAGTAATACAAGTAGATAGATAAAACATACCTACTTTCTTACCTCTTGCTACAACAAGTACACCCTTGAAAATTTTCCAAGAGTCCGCTATGAGAGTTACTGTGCAACCCTCATCACCCAACTTTCCAACAGAGATCAAATTCCGCTTCAGGATTGGGATATGCATGACCTCCTTCAACACCCATGTGTTTCCTGTCTGCAATTTCAGCCTTACTTTCCCTTTGCCAACCATTTGACAAGGCTTACCATCCCCTAAATAAATTTCTCTGAATTCTCCCTGGACATATTCATAAAAAAATTCCCTATTTGGGGATGCATGGAAAGAGGCACCAGAATCTAAAACCCAAGATTCTACTTTATTCGAGGAACATACCAGAGCATCTTGTGCAACAAAATCTACAACATCTGCTTCTTCATGTCTTTCATGCTGATCTTCAACTGACTTGTAATCTCTCTTTACATGCCCTTGCTTTCCACATTTCTAGCAGGTTATTCTACCATACCTAGATTTGGATCTCCTACCTATCTTTGACCTTGATCTCCCATGCTCGATCTTCTCTCTTTGCCTTCCCCTACTTCAACACTCAAAGCATTCCCTGATGATTCACCTGTGCTTTCTTGCGAATTTCTTCATTCAAGATTACACTCACAACATCATCAACTTTTAAGATCTTAGAAGCAGATGCAGTATTACTAATTGCCATTACCAAACTCTCCCAACTTTTAGGTAATGAGCATAAGATTAAGAGAGCCTTAATTTCATCATCAAAAACAATATTGACTGAATCTAACTAGTTTACCAAACCATGGAAATCACTAAGATGACTATGTACAGATCCACCTTCCAACATTTGCAAATTAAATAATTACTTCATAAGAAATACCTTATTCGAAGCTGATGGTTTTTCATATAAATTTGCCAAAGATTCCATCAACTGTACCATTGTCTTAGCTTGTGATAAGTTGGAAATCACAGACGATGCAAGGCTCAACCTTATAGATCCCAGAGCCTTCCGATCAAGAACCTCCCATTCTTCATCCTTCATATCTGTGGGCTTGCATGCAACCCCACCCAACAGTAAGTACAAATCTTTTTGATACAGATAATCTTCTATCTGCATCCTCCATAATTGATAGATCTTGCCATTAAACTTTACCATTCGTAGCTTACTTTTTTCTGCCATTGCTATACTCCCACTCAAACAAAAACCCCTGTGAGTGACTTGTAATCAACAAACACTAACCATATCTGATACAACCTATTAATAACCCAACCAAAAGCTCTGATACCAATTGTGAGGGAATCTAGAACATAAATGCTCTGATTACAATATGATTACCTTGTATAAGCAACTAAACATGAAATTATACCAAAATGAACAAGTAACTAGAATTCACAAATGACACTGAATATGAGAGACAATACACAATCTTGTGTTAATACTCATCTAGAAAGAAAATACAATAAAGAAGATGCCTCTTATTCTCACACCTCTCAGAGGCTTCCCACACCTCAAGGGCTCCCAGTAATTCTCAATCAAGAGTTCACTCTCTTACCAAAAATAGTCCCAACACACAACTCAAACACAGAGTTGGTGTTCACCTCCAACCAGTCAGTAATAACACTGCCAGTACGCAAGTACTCTAAGTAGTTCAAGTAGATCTCCCATGAACTTGCAACAACCTGCAACTCAAATGATCTTACTTACACATGTAGATCTACCATGAACTTGCAACAACCTACAATTCAAATGATCTTACAATTGGAAGGATATACCTTGCCTTCCTCTATTACTCTAACAATAATACATGCCAATGGGTCTATAAATAGATCCCATACTAAACAATAACTTAGACTTCTAATTTAAAATAATTAGACACGTAGCTCAAGACTCGAAATAGTCTTTACATGCAAACAATCAGTTCAATAAACTAACTGTTCGTGCAACGAATAGTTTTAGAATTTCACAGGCGACCGACGTCATTCCCTGTCTGACTGGAGGTGACTGACGTCAGCCAACTCTTGCTGATGTCAGTTGCCCTCTACACTGTAGATGACCGATGTCGATTACACTGCCAACGCCAGTATCCCTGGAACTCAACAACCTCCTCCATGTTTGCATTGGTGAAGCTTTTAGCTCCACAACCTAACAATCTCTCACTTGAAGATAAATAACTGCACCTATACCTGTACTTGTACATCATCTAGTTTATTTCCTTGCTTTATATCCCTCTTCAAGATCACTGTTGAAAACCAACCACCACAAACCCTGTGGTGCACCTCCTGTCATCCAGATCACCTGCCACATCCGCATCTACAAACCCATGTAGAAAAGAACTTGACCCTGCATAACATGTGCACCTACTGCTAGTCCCTCTCAGATATATGAGAATCCACTAAACTACCCTCCAGTGCTTCTTTCTCGAATTGACCCCAAACTTGTTGACAACACCCACTGCTTGGGCAAACTGAGGTCTAGTACATACCATAAACTTAACCTCATTATGTGAATCAGGACACTGTTCATAAAACTATCCAACCATTGGCGTGCTAACTAGTTTCACACAATCATTGGAAGACAAAATTAGCCTGTGACCTTCCATGTCTCTAGAACACACTCATGCCAAAAAATCTTGCTGCACCCAGATTTCTCATGACACACCTTTGAACTAACTTTACCTTTAGTTCAACAACTCCTTGTATGTGTAACCTTGCAATAAGCACACAATACAATAACAGGATAATGTAGCTAATATTATCCAACTTGGTAAAGAAAACACAATGGTTAAACCTCCATTGTCCTACAGCTTACTCAAGACCATATACCCTGGCCTTTCGTCTCACGTGTCCATTCCCGCTCTTCTTTATCCTGAAACTCCATTCGTCTCTCAGTGCTTTTTTTCAGCTGACAACTCCACCAAAAACTCCCATTTGGTTCTTCTCCAAGGAATCACATTCCTCATCCATGCCAAGCTCCCACTATTTCCTGGATCTACCTACTCTACTTCTTTAAAAACTTCTTGGTTCTTGACCATCAGTGAGCAACAAGTAGTGTAAAGAAGGGAAATGACAAATTTGAGGCTTACTTACCCTTTCAGTCCTCTATATGGGTACTTGAGACTCCTTGATAGCTTGTTGTCTGCCTAAAATCTGTCTCAGTGACCGATGTCAGTCACATCTCAGTCTGCACCCGACTGACATTGGTTCCATGTGACTGCCTCATCACCAACATCGGTTCCCCCTGATTGACGCTGGTGTTTACTGGTCCTGAGTCACCAACGTCGGTCTACACATAGCTGATGTTGGTCCCTGTCTGGACACTGACATCAGTTTTCTAATCGACGTCGGTCTCTATGTTTTACTTGTGAGTGATGACTTTTACCCGCGAGCTCCTTTTGGATCAAAACCTTGTCCAAATCAACCTTGCTCTACTCAAAAATTTTCAGCCCCTTAAACTGATCTCTATCTGTCATCTTCTCCTTGAAAACCAAGGCTTTCCTATTTTTGTCACGAACATCAGATTTCTTCCTTCTGCAATACTGTGATCCTCCAACAAAAGCAACCACCTTCTTCGTTGACCCAGTGTCAAGAAACGTCACTTTCTTCTTTTGCTTACAAAAATCTCGATCCATGCTTTTCAAATCCAAAAGCATACCTTTTGACTCAAGAACATGCATCTCCTTCTTATTCATGTGACCAAGCCTATTAAGCCACATCTTCGAATCTATAGCTGAAGTAGATAAACCAGAAGGAGAATCAGTAATACAAGTAGATAGATAAAGCGTACCTACTTTCTTACCTCTTACTACAAGTGCACCCTTGAAAACTTTCCAAGAGTCCACTGTGAGAGTTACTGTGCAACCCTCATCACCCAACTTTCCAACAGAAATCAAATTCTGCTTCAGGATTGGGATATGCATGACCTCCTTCAACACCCATGTGTTTCTCGTCTGCAATTTCAGCTTCACTTTCCCTTTGCCAACCATTTGACAAGGCTTACCATCCCCTAAATAAATTTCTCCAAATTCTCCCTGGACATATTCATGAAAAAATTCCCTATTTGGGGATGCATGGAAAGAGGCACCAGATTCTAAAATTCAAGATTCTACTTTATCCAAGGAACATACCAAAGCATCCTGTGCAACAAAATATGCAACATCTACTTCTTCATGTCCTTCATGCTGATCTTCAACCGACTTGCAATCTCTCTTTACATGCCCTTGCTTTCCACATTTCCAGCAGGTTATTCTACCATACCTGGATTTGGATCTCCTGCCTATCTTTGACCTTGATCTACCATGCTCAATCTTCTATCTTTGCCTTCCCCTGCTTTCAACACTCAAAGCATTCCCTGATGATTCACCTGTGCTTTCCTACAAATTTCCTCATTCAAGATTACACTCACAACATCATCAACTTTTAAGATCTTAGAAGCAGACACAGTATTACTAACTGCCATTACCAAAATCTCCCAACTTTCAGGTAATGAGCATAAGATTAAGAGAGCCTTAATTTCATCATCAAAAATAATATTGATTGAATTTAACTAATTTACCAAACCATGGAAATCACTAAGATGACTATGTACAGATCCACCTTCCAACATTTATAAATTAAATAATTACTTCATAAGAAATACCTTATTTGAAGCTGAGGGTTTTTCATATAAATTTTCCAAAGATTCTATCAACTGTACCATTATCTTAGCCTTTGATAAGTTAGAAATCACAAACGATGCAAGGCTCAACCTTATAGATCCCAGAGCCTTTCGATCAAGAACCTCCCATTCTTCATCCTTCATATTTGTGGGCTTATATGCAACCCCACCCAACAGTAAGTACAAATCTTTTTGATACAGATAATCTTCTATCTGCATCCTCTATAATTGATAGTTCTTGGCATTAAACTTCTCTATTCACAGCTTACTTTCTTCTACCATTGCTATACTCTCACTCAAATAGAAACCCCTGTGAGTGATCTGTAATCAACAAACACTAACTAGATCTGATACAACCTGTTAATAACCCAACCAAAAGCTCTGATACCAATTGTGAGGGAATCTAGAACATAAATGCTCTGATTCCAACTTGTCAGGATATTGCTCCTCAATAAGAGTACAATATGATTACCTTGCATAAGCAACTAAACACAAAATTATACCAGAATGAACAAGTAACTAGAATTCACAAATGACATTGAATATGAGAGAAAATACACAATCTTGTATTAATACTCATCCAAAAAGAAAATACAATAAAGAAGATGCCACTTCTTCTCACACCTCTCAGAGGCTTCCCACACCTCAAGGGCTCCCATTAATTCTCAATCAAGAGTTCACTCTCCTACAAAAAATAGTCCCAACACACAACTCAAACACAGAGTTGGTGTTCACCTCCAACCAATCAGTAATAACACTACTAGTACGCAAGTACTCAAAGTAAATCAAGTAGATCTCCCATGAACTTGCAACAACCTACAACTCAAATGATCTTACTTACACATGTAGATCTACCATGAACTTGCAATAACCTACAATTCAAATGATCTTATAATTGGAAGGATCTACCTTGCCTTCCTCTATTGCTCTAAAAATAATACATGCCAATGGGTCTATAAATAGATCCCATACTCAACAATAAGTTAGACTTCTAATTTACAATAATTAGACACGTAGCTCAAGACTCGAAATAGTCTTTACGTGTAAACAATCGGTTCAACAAACTAACTGTTCGTGCAACAAATAGTTCTAGAACTGCACAGGTGATAGACGTCGATCCTTGTCTGACTGGAGGTGACCGATGTCGGTTGACTCTTGCCGATGTCAGTTGCCCTTTGCACTGTAGATGACCGACGTCAATTACACTGCCGATGCCGATAGCCCTGGAACTCAACAACCTCCTCCATGTTTGCATTAATGAAGCTTTTAGCTCCACAACCTAACAATAGATTCTCATGATGGAACTAGAAGACCTCAGTAATGTCTTGATGCTCATTGAGAGCATCAAACTATGTTGAGATAGAGTTCTAAAGCCCTTTGGTCTCTGATATCACAAGAAGGTGTAGTTCTTGGTTAATGCTAGGCTTAGGAAATGAGGGAGATTGGGATGACTCATGGGAATATATAATCTATCGAGTTGAATTTGCTCGAACATGTCATTTGCTAGATGTGAATGATATAAGATGAGGCTTGACCATAGGAGAAGAAAAATGGGATGGATGGGTGACTAAGCTTGGATAACATTGTATTAACATCCCTTGTTTTGTGGGAGAATAATGATAAGTTGATTAGGGATGCACTCTTATTCTTATAAAGTGACTAAGAACTCTATTATGAGGTGGATAATTAGATTGGATCGAAAGACCTCACATCTTAACTCTATACTAATGTCAGACTGTGTGATAATATTGGAACCAAGTCCTATAACTCTAGGGAATAGGCTATGATGGACAAGATCTAGTGTCTCATAAAGGGTCATATAAAATAGACTAGGTGGAAGCCAGGGAAAGTTGTATGAGTTTTTTCAATCAATGTATTGTGAGTATGTTTAGTGTAATGTTGAATCAAGGCTTTGATATGTAATGCTTGCATGAATGACAATGCTTAATGTAGGATATGTTCATTTGCATGAATGGGCGAGGCTTTTGATGTGATGTGTTTGCTTACATGAATGGCTAAGGACTTTTTTACTATTTAGTTTATTTCATGAATGTCAAGGCTTTTTTTGTTATGTTTTTTCTTGTATGAATGGCAATGCTCTTGTTGTTGATTGCTTTTAGGCTTTTCTAAATTTTTAACCAATGAATACTTACTAAAAAAAGTTATAAAAGTAAATAATAAAAAAATTGAAAGAAACTAAAATCAAAAATATTTTTCTTATCCTTTTAGATATTTATAATGCATACAATTAGAGAGAATAAACTTATACTACTATGCAAGATGATGATTTTTCCTAGATCTATTTACATGCAAACTAGATGCAATATTTTTGTTTGTTTTTTATTGGTTTATATGACATGCACAAAATGCACGAATTAAATATATTATATACAAGTAATATGATAAGAGATATAATCCAAAACAACAACAATGAAACATTTTCTATTAGCCTTCCTTGTAAGCAAACTAGGTTTAGCTTCTCAGTCTTTCTAACTTGCTAAGAACAATCTTTTTCTAATGAATTGGTAGGATGAAAAAAAAGATATAAGTTATGATTTTTTATTTGGAAAGGGAGAAATGACAATTATTTTACCCCTTTAAAAAAAACAAGATCAACAATCCAAAACCTTCATACATTCACCTATAATTGCCCATGTTTTTGTGTTTACCCAAGTGATTGTTTTGAGTACAAGAAGTTTATCTAGATCTTGAATGAAGAAAAGTTGTCTTGGTTTTAAGTGAATTGAAGTTTTAATAAGGTATATTTTTGAATGATTGAGAAGATATTTTTTTAACTTAAAAGGAAACTAATATATTAACTGCAAACATAAACTAAAATTAATTATGTTTTTGATAGCAAATACAAATGAAAGAGGTATATCTATTTCATTATCAAATTTGCTTCTTTTATATTTTAAATGAGAAACTAATTTAATCACAATAAAAATTTATATTAAATACAATCTAATAAATAAAAAATACTAGAAAACAAAATAACTCCAACTTGATTCTAGAATAAATTAGCTGAAGTGAAAGAAATGGGTTGATAGAATAATCCTCAACATGTTAGCTCTATATTCTCTTATGTAATTTCAGGAAATATCTAGTTGGAGGATGCAAAAACTCTAGAAAAATATAGAAAAGGGGAGAAGACACAATCCAAAAAAATAAGAGCAATTGAATGGAGGTTAGCTGATGTCTTGGCTTATAAAGTTTGTATTACTCTCACCAATGACATTTATTCATTTACACCTGTGTAGTCGACTTGAAAATACTAGATGTTGAATCTCTTGGAAATTGTAGCAAGGTTGTGGTTGTAAAATATTCTTGATAAAAATGTATAATGATCATTTTTTGATCTAGAATTAGGCCAAAATTGGCCATATTATAAGAAGAGAAAAGAGTTTGCATGGGAGAGTTCAACTAAGTGTGGCCATGAGTTCAACTTGAGATGAACTAAAGAAGGCTAAAATTAGAAGACTGAGTAAGTTGGGCATGATTGGAATCAAATACAAGTGTTAGGAATAAAAAATATGAAGCTAATTATGAAAAACATGTGAAAATGGGAGTTATGAGAGTTAATTTTGGAAGGCATTTCCACTATGATGGAACTGTTGCTTCATATAGGGGCAGTTGCATAAATATCACTTACTTTATCAACATTGCCCTATAAGATAACTAAATCATCCCCAACTTAATGCATAACCACCCTTGTATGGATAAACTACCTCTTATTTTTCATAACCTTTGTGATGGTTCTAGAAATTGAGGGGTGGATTCGTAATTGGTTGGGGCAGTTATGTCACCTTAGGTGGTGGTTTTTATAATCATGGTCAATTTTTAAAACAATGAAGAAATGACTAGGATGATCATGATCAAGGGAGTCAGAAGGGGTCAAAAGAGGAATGTGGAAGCATAGATGGGGGTTAGAGTTAGAGAGTTCCCTGTGGAGCATAAAATAAGAGGTCTTTGCATCATCATCGAATTTGTACTAAAAATGTAGCACTATGTAATTTTTAGGTGCATATAGTATCCTTTATATCCAATGGTATCTTCTCCACTCCTAACACAACTACAATTAATCGATACACCCACACTCAATATATATCTAATAGTTACACATATTATGATCTACCTATATAATCAGTTTAGATAAAAGTAATTGGGCATACTAGACAGCTAGATATTGAGAATCCATCACATCAACGAGTTATTTAGGGCTCATAGAGGCAATCATCTCCGATAATACATACTTAATTAACACCATAGATATTTCAGAATGTTCCATAGTGGGCACAGGTAGTGAGAAATTATATTAATATACAATAGACCCCATAGAGTCCTCGAATTTATAGAGTTACCCATCACACATGGTATTCTATGATCAATGATCTTGATAGTTATGATACAACACATGATGTCTTATCAGATTATGACACATCCACATCTAGTACCTTTCATCCATGATAGAGAATTATTACACTATATGATGTAGGAATTTTTCATGATCCTGACACTGATGTTATCATCAATTAATTTAAATATATATATATATATATATATATATATATATATATATATATATATATTAAAAAAAACACTTAAAAAAATACAAAAATAAATAAAAATTAGGTCCTGAGCATGGGGTAAGTGCAAAAAGTTGGGAGACAAAAAGTGGCCTACCCGTGGACATGATTTTCCTAAAATTTCAAAAATCTAAACTTCTATAGATAATTTGAGATATCTACACTCTAAATTTGAAGATGGTGTAAAAACATGAAATGTAGCATTTTGAGTCTAGTTTCCAAAACATTATTTTAAAAAAAAAATGGTTAATATAACTAGGTCAAACATCTAAAATTTGAAGAGGAACTCCTATTTTTTAAGAAAATAGAGTAGATAGATGGTAGTTTAATATTATTTTAAACCTTTTGATGAAAATTTAGATAAGATCTAGTTTGTGACCTATGTTTTTTTATATTTTTTCAATGAATACTTTTTTTTAATGCATTTTGCAAGTAAATATATCTTAAAAACTGATAAAAAATAGATAGTCATTCGTGTGACGTGCCTAACTACCTAAAAAATAAAAATCAGTATTTTATTTTTGAATGTGTGTATAATTAGGCCTAGTTTGTGACCATATTATTTGTTTTTCACTTTTATCAATGAAAGATAAATTACATGAACATGTATAGGCATGTATGTTTGGGGCATGTAGTGGCCTCAAAAAGGTATAGTTAGAAATTAATATAGTTTGAAACCTTAAATTAGTCCAAAAATTATATAAATCATATTTTTGGAAAGATGAGTGTGATCATCATAATGGTATAAATTTTTTGAATTTTTAAATTTAAATTCATAGTGTATTTGGTGATCAAAGTTAAATTTTTTTAGGAAAGAGGAGAGCGTGATCGTCACGACGATATTGAGTTTTTGAATTTTCATGTTGAAATTCGTAGTGTATTTGGTGATTAAAGTTGAATTTTTTATTTTTTATCATAAGTATCATAATTGGCTGTAGGTTGATAGGTCCAAGCCTTACACTCGAGAATCCAAGCCATTCCTGAGCCAAAAGGTGTGTGATTTGAATTCAAATTCAAATAACATGATCGCATTAATAACATGATCAGAGTATTAATGTGATCACATTATTAACTATGTTAGTAATGTGATCACATTACTTATTAACATGATAACATTAATATCACAATCACATTATATATTAATAACACCCAAAAACTTGAATTTGCCTTTTGACCTAGTAAAGGAGCCATTAGGCCTAGTTGTCTTAAGAACAAAGTTTGGTTGGTTAAGATTGTTGTTTGGGACCAATGTTCTTATCAAGATTTGATAGCATTGAATGATAATTGGGTATGTATTAACCTATGAATCAATTTATTGTTCATTTGACATGAGTCTAATCTTTCTTAAAATGTAGATAGTCCTAGTTCATCCTAGATAGGGTCAATAAGTCAAAAGTTGGTTTTTGGTGATCCACTGTTCCAAATCACTTATAATTTGGTAGATTTAATTTTATACATGATTAAATAAATTATATTATTCAAAAATTAATTGGAGTACAAGGATCCTCTAATTGAGTACTAATGGACCTAAAGTATTAGGTTCAAAAGAGAGTTCACTGATATTATAAATGATTAAGGATTAGTTATTTGAATTTGGTATCTGAAAAGGAATTTATAGTCTTCAAAAGATTCAAATTTTGTGTTGGAACAATAAAAAATAAATCAAGGGTCATTGTATTTTGTGTCAAGAGTGTATACAGTCCTAAAAGAGGTTGAATTTGGTTAAACAAGACTGTGTTAGTACTTGTGGATAATTGGTGATGTTTGGAACTTGTAAAAAAAATTTATAAACTTTTTAGTATTGTGTGATTCTCTAATAAGATTTTTTGAGTCAATAAGTGAAGTTCTATAAGGATCTATTTTCAAGGTATATCAATGTGTTAGTACCCTAGTTTGCATATAAGAAGTTGTCTTTTGTCAAGTTCAGAGATGTTGCAAACATGCATGCCTTAAACATACATGCCTTACAATATAACTAATTTTATCAAGAGATGTCATAAAATGCATTTTTTAAACCTATGGCCAAAACATAGCCTTTGGAGTACCAATCTAGCTGTGCATTTGAAGTAAATTGGGGCTATTTTAAGCCCCTTCAACCTAAATACATGACTATAAAATGTGATTTGAGGGTTGATCAACTATAATTTTATTATTTCGATTGAAGAAAAGAAAAATAATTTATTTATATGCAAATTATACATGTATAAAATGTGGTTTTGAGCTGAATAAACTTGAAGTCATCAGTTAATGAATGCAAATGTCTATTGGTTTAATTGGAGAGGTAATTAGGGTCAAAATGAGCCACATGAATGTAATTTAAATTATATATTCAATGTGATTTGGAGTGAAATTAACCCTAATGTCATGTCATATATAATTAACCAAAGATTTGATTCATTTAATCTAGGAGGCATTTGATGCCAATTTGAACACCTTAAAGAGCAAGATATGATTTGGGGAAAAATTAAAAGTTTGATTCTATCATGAATTGATCCAATTAGTCAAATTATGTAATTAGGGGCATGATTGGGGCAAAATTGATCCCCTAAGCCATATTTATGACTCAATAAATTATATAACATGTATGGCTTAACTAACCCTACTTTTATTAGAAATGCAAACATGTTTAGGTAATTATCACAAATAGGTGAAGAAGCAGCTCAAAATTTATTCAATTACTTTAGTGATTGGACCCTATATTTGATATCTTAAACCCTAAACCCTATACCATTTAACTTGAACCCTAAAATCTATACCATTTATATCAAACCTTAAGTCATAAGCCCTAAACCCAAACCCTTTAAATTATAAACCCTAAACTAATAAATTTATCCCTAATTAACATCCTTTATATATAGTAAGAATTAGGTTCATAGGGATGAACTTGGTCAAAATCGCATCACTCATTACCATAATTGACTTCGTAGGCTCAATCTATGATGATGGGGGCTAATTGATCCCAAAATCACATTCTTTGCTCACAGATCTATGTTTAATGAGCTCAAATTTATCCCAATCACCATCACAATTGTACTTTATATACCCTAAAACCTATACCCTAAGCCCTAAATTTCGTAATCCATAAACTCTAAACCATAAATTTAAACTCTTTAAACCTTGAACCACTCATTTAATCCCAAATTAACATCATTTAGGGTAAGAATTAAGTTCAAAAGGCTAAATTTGGCCTAAATCACACAATTGATTGCCACGTTTGACTAATTCACTTAATCTACATGGTCACATGGGGTACAATGACAACCCAAAAATACAATCTATAGTCACAAATGGGTGCAAGTGATTCAAATTATCCTCAATTATATTTGTGATTGACCCTGTATACCCTAAACCATATATATATTAAAACCTAAGCCCTAAACCATAAACCCCAAACACTATACCCTAAATTGTAAACCATAAAATTTTCCTATTTACCAATTTATTTAGTCTTAATTAACATTTTTTGTAGTAAGAATCAGGTTTGAACATGACATAGAGTGAGTAGACATTATATATAGATCCTTAAACCTAAACCCTATGCGCTAATCCCTAATCCCTAAAACATAAATTATAAACCCTATGCCCTAATGCCTACTACATGCCACAAACATACATACCTTATGATATAACTGATTTTATCATGAGATGTCAAAAAATACACTTTTTAAACTTATGGCCAAAACTTAGCCTTTGGAGTACCAATCTAGCTGTGTATCTGAATTAAATTGGGGTTATTTTGATCCCCTTCAACCTAACTGCATGACTATAAAATCTGATTTGGGGGTTGATCAAATCCAATCTCATTAGATTAATTGAGCCAAAGAAACATTATTTACTTATATGTAAGTTCTACATGTATAAAATGTGGTTTTGAGCTCAATAAACTTGAAATCATTAGCTAATGAATGCAAATGTCAGTTATATTGTGAAAGTAATTAGGGTCAAAATGAGCCACATAAAACTATTTTAAATTGTATATGATGTGATTTAGAGTTAAATTAACCCTAATGTCATGCCATATATAATTAACCAAAGATTTGATTATTTTAACCGAAGAGACATATGAAGCCAATTTGAACCCCTTCAATAGTAATATATGATTTGGGGCAAAACTAAAAGATTGATTCTATTATGAATTGATCTAATTAGTCAATTTGTGCAATTAGGGGTGTGATCTTGGTAAAATTTATCCCCTAAACCAAATTTAAGACTCAATCAATTGTATAACATGTTTTCAACATGTACATGTCATAACTAACTATACTTTTATCATAAATGCAAATATGAAGGTAATTATCATAAATAGGTGAACAAACAACTCAAATGTTCTTCAATTACCTTAGTGATTGGACCCTATATCTAATATCTTAAATCCTAAACCCTGTACCATTTATTTACCTTAAACCCTAAGCCATAAGCCCCAAACCCTATACCATTTACCTTAACATCTAAGCCATAAGCCCTATACCATATATAGTAAGAATTAGGTTCACAGGGATGAACTTGGTCAAAATTTCATCACTCATTAAACCATAATTGACTTAATTGGCTCAATCTATGATGATGTGGGGGATAATTGAGCTCAAAATCGCATTCTTTACTCATAGATATAGGTTTAAGGAGCTTAAATTATCCCCAATTGCTTCATGATTGTACCTCATATACCCTAAAACTTATACCCTAAACCCTAATCCTTAAAGTTCATAATACCTTAACTTTAAACCATAAATATAAACTCTTTAAACCTTGAACCAATCATTTTAGCCCAAATTAACATAATTTAGACTAAGAATTAAGTTCACAAGGCTTACTTTGGCTAAATCACATGACTAATGGCCCCATTTGATTAATTCACTCAATCTAGATGATGACATGGGGTATAATGACCACCCAAAAACACATTCTATAGTCACAAATGGGTCCAAGTGATTCAAATTATCCTCAATTATCTTTACAATTGACCCTATGTACCCTAAACCATATATACATTAAAACCTAAGCCCTAAACCATAAACCCTAAACACTATACCCTAAATTATAAACCATAAGCTTTCCCTATTTAACAATTGATTTAGTCCCAATTAACATCCTTTATAGTAAGAATTAGGTTCACATGGCATGGAGTGATTAGACATTATATGTAGGTCCTTAAAACTAAACCATATGACCTAATCCCTAATCCCTAAAACATAAATTGTAATCCCTATGCCCTAATGCCCACTACATGCCACAAACATTCATGCCTCATGATATAATTGATTTTATCATGAGATGTCATAAAATGCATTTATTAAACCTATGGCCAAAACTTAGCCTTTGAAGTACCAATCTATCTACTTATTTGAAGTAAATTGGTGCTATTTCAAGCCCCTTCAACCTAATTTCATGACTATAAAATGTGCTTTGGGGGTTGATCATTTCCAATTTTCCCTAATCGTAATCACGATTGTACCTTATATACCTTAAAACTTATACCGCAAGAACTAATGCTTAAAGTTCATAATCCCTAAAATCTAAACCATAAATATAAAATTTTTAAACATTAAACCAATCATTTTAGCCCAAATTAACATCATTCAGACTAAGAATTATCTTTGTGATTGACCTTGTGTACCCTAAACCTAAGCCCTAAACACTATACCGTAAATTGTAAACCAAAAAATTTCCCTATTTAATAATCATTTTAATCCCAATTAACATCCTTTGTAGTAAAAATTAGGTTTACACATGGCATAGAGTGATTAGACTTTATATACACCCTTAAACCTAAACCCTACATGCCCTAATCCCTAAACCCTATAACATAAATTGTAATCCCTAATACCTTAAACATAAATTGTAACCCATAATCCCTAATCCTTAAACCCTGTGCACTAATGCCTTAATCCTTAATCCATAATCACTAATCTATATTAAGTATAATGTGATCAAATTATTTAATAACTCCATCACATTATTCTTAATATAGACAACACTCAATTCTCAATGTCAATTTCTAACATCAACTGATTATTAAGAATAACATGATTGTGTTATTCTTAATATATGCTTCTTAATATGTATGTTGAAGCATAACCTAGAATAATAAATAACATGATTATGTTTTTATTATTATAGACTAAGATTAGTTTTCAACATCTATTTTAAACCCAAATCAAGAATTCTATCCCCACAAACATTCTCTGCATACTTTTATAGGACATACGGTACCTATGTACATGACCCCACCTTTGAAAAGTTGTCAATTGTCCTTGATGGTTGATGGAACACATTCAAGGAACAGGAAGATATTGAAGAACAAAACACTAGAGGAATTAGAATATTTGAGAGAGAAAAACAAGACATAAATGAAAAAACTTCATGGCAGACAAGGTGCAAACCCTAATCCTGGTGAACCAAATCCCATAGATAATGATCTGATTGATAATAATAAATTAAACAATGATGAAATTAACCATAATGAATTGAATAATGATGAAATTGACCATAATGAAATGAATAATAATGAAATTTCTAATAATAAATTAGATAATGTTGGAAGTTTACATTCAAAGTTCCAAATTTTTGATTTTGTTGATGAGTCTATGTATGATGCTTCACCCCTTATGAATGAATAAAATTTGATGGAAATAAATAATGATGATATTAACCATCAAGAAAATTTCATGGAAATATATAATGAAGAAATAAACAATGAATAAAATGTCATTCCACCTCTAAATAATGAAAGTAATAACGATATTGAAACACCCTCTAAACAAATTCCACCATTAATAACACCTCCAATAATTATGCATAGAAAATAAAAGTACTTAATTGAAGTCAATGAAAATATTTTAGAATTGATGCATAACAAAATGTTTGATCACCATTCAAGAATACTGACTCAACAAACTTGGGATACTTTCTTTCATAATTTGGATTATGATAGTCAAAGATGTTAATTATTTGTTTCATTAATAAAATTGATTAAGATGAGACCTATAATGTACACATTAGGACTAAGAACATCTAACATGGATGATGAAAACAATGAAATTGTTGAAAATCTACATGATGCATATCATACTATAGGCCCAAAATCATGCACTCCAGATTGTAATGCTACTTGACATATATTTACAACTTATACATTAAGTGAAAAAACAGGAAAAGAATTAATGGTTTAAAAAACAAGATGAACACTTAATATAAATAGAAAAACATTAATGAAAGCAATTGAAAGATGTAAAAGACTTAATGAACCTAATACCAATGATCTCTGGGCATTCTCTAGTAGACTTCCATGAAAGGACAAGGCTATAATAGATGATACTCTCAAAGAGTTACTCAATTTTGGAAAGATAATACAAGAGTTTCGCCCAATGTAAGAGATGTTGTGAAAAGAAGAGTTGGTTCTTGTAACTGTGAACCACATCCAAAATATTTATTGGATATGAATCAAACACAATTGTACTCTAAATTTTTAGAAAAACATCCACAAATTTATATTTATCAAGTATATTTTAATATGGCCAAACCTTTTCATATAAAAATAAATCATACATGCACCATTTCTTGTTGTAAGCAACATGCTGAATTTTCAATGCACTATGATGTTTTTTGCCATATTCATTGTACTTTTCATATTAACAACATTTTGTAGGAGTGTGACATTGAATTGCCACCAAAATTAGCCAAAGAATTTATTCCAACTATCTTTTGCAAAAGATTTGATGAAAAATTAGTTTATAACAAATCACGTTTAAATGGAAATTGTAGCATTTGTGGTGGATTGCCAAAATAAAAAAAAATATATCCATGAGGAGATTATAAGTGAAATTGGATAAGAATTAGTTGGTTTAAGCAAGTATAAAATAATGACTTATCAAGTAACTGATGGTAAAGAATCTAAAAGGTGTGAGCTTGTTATAAAAAAGATATCTGTTTTTGAATTTTTGGTCAAATTTAGGGACAAGATTATTTATGAGTATGCAAGGCACACACATAGGGATAGATGGTTAGATGGACATTTCAAGATAAGCAAGAATACATTACCACTTGGTTTGATTATTTCAATAGTTGATTTTGATAAAAAATACACATTCAAACCCCAAATGGAAGTTCAATAACAGTATTACAACTCATCACAAGTTATCATATTCATGTGTATAACATTCATGCATGCACCTGATAGTACAGAGTGTTGAGTTGTGGAGCTAAAAGCTTCACCAAATGAGAAAATTCAAGGTTGTTGGAGTTACACAATTGCTGACATCAGTCAAGACCGACTGACGTCGGTCAGGGGTCAACCAGAGGCTACTGACGTCAATTATGGATCAACCGACGTCGGTCATATGCAGGTAGATAGGGACCGACGTCGGTCACCTGTGCATTTCAGAAGTCTATTTTTGTGGATGAACATATTGTTTGCATGAAAAGAGTAACTGTTAGTGTTGAGTCCGCATTTCTATTTTTGGCAGGACTATTTTAAACCTTTGATTAAGAGGTGTATCTAACGGTGGAGAATGCATAAGCTCATGAATCCTAGTATTATATAATAGGGTTAGATCCTCATAGTTTGTGTGAAGTGTAAGAGACAATTCAAGGATTGAATTGGTTGTAATTGAGAGAGAGAACTCTTGAGGGAAAGAGATTTGTATATCTGAGAGGTGTGGAAGAAAGAGAGATTTCTTCATTGTATTTCCTTCTGGAAGAGTTTAATACAAGTTTTATTTGTTTCTTGTATCTCTTATTCTTTGCTGATTCTAATTTCTAGTTACTTATTGATTCTGGTTTAATTCTATGTTTAGTTGCTTACACAAAAGTAATTAATTATTCTGTAAGATCCTAACAAGTGGTATCAGAGCTTGGGTTCACTAAAAGGTGGTATCAGATCGTGTTAGTGTTTTTTGATTACAAGGCACTCACAGGGGTTTCTATTTGAGTGGGAGTAAAGCAATGGTAGAAGAAAGTAAACTAAGAATGAAGAAATTTAATGGCAAGAATTATCAATTATGGAGGATGCAGATAAAAGATTATCTGTATCAGAAAGATCTATACTTACCGTTGGGAGGGGTTTCAAGCAAGCCCACAGATATGTAAGATGAAGAATGGAATGTTCTTGATAGAAAGGCTCTGGAATCCATAAGGTTGAGCCTGGCATCTTCTATGATTTCCAACTTATCACAGGCAAAGACAATGGTAGAGTTAATGGATACTTTGGCAAATTTATATGAAAAGTCTTCAACTTCGAATAAGGTATATCTTATGAAGCAATTATTTAATTTGCAAATGCAGGAAGGTGGATCTGTATCTAGTCATCTAAATGATTTACATGCAATAGTAAATTAGTTAAATTTAGTCAAAATAGTTTTTGATGATGAAATTAAGGCTCTCTTAATTTTATGCTCTTTACCTGAAAGTTGGCATAGTTTGGTAATGGTAGTTAGTAATACTGCATCTGCTTCAAATATATTGAAAGTTGATGATGTTGTTAGTGTAATCATGAATGAAGAAACTTGTAGGAAAAGCACAGGGCAATCATTAGGTAATGCTTTAAGTGTTGAAAGCAGGGGAAGGCAAAGAGAGAAGGGCAAGCAAGGGAGATCAAGGTCAAAGTCAAAGATGAGAAATAGATCCAAATCCATAAATGGAAGAAAAATAATCTGCTGGAATTTTGGAAAGATAGGGCATGCAAAGAAAGATTTCTGGTTGAAATTTAAAGAAGAAAATCAGCATGAAAGTAAAGAAGAAGCAAAAGTTGTAGGTATTGTTGCACAAGATGCTCTTATATTTTCTTTGGATAATAAAATAGAATCTTGGGTTTTAGATTCTGGTGCCCCTTTCCATGCAACCCCAAATAGAAAATTTTTCAATGATTATTTCCATGGAGATTTTGGAATAGTCTATTTAGGGGATGATGAGCCTTGTAAAATTGTTGGCAAAGGAAAAGTGCAGCTGAAATTGCAGAATGACAACACATAGGTGTTGAAGGATGTTATGCATGTACCCATACTGAAGTGGAATCTGATTTCTATAAGAAAGTTGGGTGATGAGGGTTACACTGTAACTCTCACAGTTGAATCTTGGAAAGTTACCAAGGGTGCACTTGTATTAGCCAGAGGTAAGAGAGTAGGTACACTATATCTATCTACTTGTATTACTAATCATTCTCCTTCTATTTTATCTACTTCAGATGTAGATGCAAAGTTGTGGCACTGTAGGCTTGGTCACATGAGTGAGAAGGGAATGACTGTTCTTAAGTCAAAAGGTAAGCTTTCAGCGAGCATAGATCTATATTTATATGAGCATTATATTTTTTGAAAATAGAAGAGAGTGAGGTTTCTCAAAATTGGGTCAACAAAGAAGAAGCACAAGTTGGAGCTTCTTCACACAGACGTGTGGGGACCAGCTCAGGTAGCTTCTATTAGAGGATCATAGTATTATGTTACTTTCATTGATGATGCTATAAGAAAGGTTTGGGTTTATTGCATAAGGAAGAAATCTGATTTTTTGACACATTTATGAAATGGAAAGCTTTGGTTGAGAATGAAACAGGTTTGAGATTGAAGTGCCTTAGATCTGATAATGGTGGTGAGTACTGCAGCTATAAAATCAACAGTTACTGTTCTATGAATGGAATATGCAGGGAAAGGATGGTTCCAAGGATACCTCAGCAAAATAGAGTTGCTGAAAGGATGAATAGAATAATATTGGAGCATGCACGGAGTATGAGGTTGCATGCTGGTTTGCCCTTACAGTTTTAGGCAGAAGCTGTAGTTACTGTAGTTTACCTGATTAACAGAGGACCCTCTATTACACTAGATGGTGGAATTCCAGAAGAGGCTTGGATAGGTAAAAAGGTAGATCTTTCATTTCTCAGAGTTTTGGTTCTGAAGCTTTTGTGCACATTGATAAAAAAATAGAAAGAAGCTACATGCTAAATCTATGAGGTGCACTTTTATTGGTTATGGCTCTAGAGATTTCAGATTTCGATTGTGGAATTTAGGAACTAAAAAAATTATTAGAATATGTGATGTTTTCAATGAGAAGGTGATGTAGAGTGATCAGCTCAAGAAGCTAAATAATTTTGAGCAGGGCAATGTTGATTTGGATGAGGTTATGATCCAAAATGAGCTTGCGGGTTACACATAGGAAAGCACAGACATCGACATCAATTAGGTAGGAACTGTTGTCAGTCAAGAAGAAATTGATGTCAGTCAGATAGCAACCAATGTCAGTTAGATAGAAACTAATGTTGGTCAGGTGGAACTGACGTTGGTCAGGTACAGACCCAGAGATGACTGAGATCGGTTACTGACAGAGAATTTGGGTGGATAGTAAGCAGTGAATGAGTCTCAAATGCCCATGAGGAGGTCAGAAAGGGTAAGTAAACCTTCAATTCATTATTCCCCTTCATTATTCTACTTATTGCTCACTGATAGTGGATAACCAGAGAGTTTTGATGAAGTAATGCAGGTAGAATCTCAAAAATAGTGGGAGCTTGGCATGAATGAGAAAATTGATTCCTTGAAAGAGAACCAAATGTGGGATTTGGTTGAGTTGCCAGCTGAAAAGAAATCACTAAAAACAAATGGATTTACAGATCAAAAGGAGAGAATGGACAAATGAGACATAAGGCCAGGTTGGTAGTAAAGGGATTTGCACAGAAACTAGGTATTGATTTTGGTGAAATTTTTTCTCCTATAGTAAAGATGACTTCTATTCGGACTGTATTGTCTTTAGTTGCTATTAAGGATTTGCATCTTGAGCAGCTTGATGTTAAGACAACATTTCTTCATGGAGATTTGGATGAAAATATATATATAGATCAGCTGGAAGGTTTTGAGGTCAAAAGTAAGGAGAAACTTGTGTGCAGGTTGAAGAAAAGCTTATATTATCTTAAGCAGGCTCCAAGACAATGGTATTTGAGGTTTGATAGGTTTATGATAGAGCATGACTTTAGTAGATGTCAATCTGACCATTGTATTTTTTTAAGAGATTGGATAATGGTAGATATATTATCCTGTTACTATATATAGATGATATGCTTGTTGCAAGTTCACACATGCAGGATATTAATGAGCTTAAGGTAAAATTAGCTCACACATTTGCCATGAAGGATTTAGGAGCAGCAAAGAAAATCCTTGGCATGAGTATTAAGAGAGATAGAAAAAATCACAGTTTGATTTTGTCTCAAGAGGATTATGTGAACAAGGTGTTGGAGAGGTTCAATATGCAGCATGCAAAACCAATAAGTACACATATGGCTAGACACTTCAAGTTGAACAAAGAATGGTGTCCTAAATCAAATGATGAGGTTGAGTACATGAGTAGAGTTTCATATGCTTCAGCAGTTGGGAGCTTGATGTATGCAATGGTATGTACTAGACTTGATATTACCCAAGCAGTGGGAGTTGTCAGCAAATTTATAGCCAATCCAGGGAAGAAACACTGGAAAGTAGTTCAGTGGATTCTCAGATATCTGAGAGGGACCAACAGTAGGCATTTATTCTATGAAGGGTTAAATACTTCTCTACATGGGTATGTAGATTTGGATATGGTAGGTGACTTGGATGGTAGGAAAAGCACCACATGATATGTGTTCACTGTTGGTGGAACGACGGTTAGCTAGATTTCAAAGTTGTAGATGGTTGTTGCCTTGTCTACTACAGAGGCAAAATACATTGTAGTCATAGAGGCTAGCAAGGAAATGATATGGATGACTCAGTTCATGGAAGAGTTGGGAAAGGAACAAGAGAGTTGCAAATTGTACATTGATAGTCAAAGTGTAATTCATTTTGCAAAGAATTCAGCCTTTCATTCAAAAACCAAACATATATAGCTTAGGTACCACTTCATTAGACAGGTATTGGAGGATGGTGAGTTGAAGCTAGAAAAGATCCATACAGATAAGAACCTTCCTGATATGTTAACAAAGCCGGTAACAAAGGAGAAGTTGAATCTTCATTCAACTTTTATGGGTCTTCAAGATTGAACTTGAAGATGGAAAAACAAGCTAGAAGATGTTGCTGTACAGGTATAGGTGTAGCTGTTTATCTCCAAGTGGGAGATTTTTGAGCTGTGGAGCTAAAAGCTTCACCAGATGAGCAAATGCAAGGTTGCTGGAGTTACACAGTTGTCGACATCAGTCAGGACCGACCGACGTCAGTTGGGGGTCGACCAGAGGCTATCGGCGTCGGTTATGGATGGACCGACATCGGTCATATGCAGGTAGACAGGGACCGACGTCAGTCACCTGTGCATTCCAAAAGTCTATTTTTGTGGATGAACAGATTGTTTGCATGAAAAGAGTAAATGTTAGTGTTGAGTATGCATTTCTATTTTTGGCAAGAATATTTTAAACCTTTGATTAAGAGGTGTATCTAACGGTGGAGAATGCATAAGCTCATGAATCCTAGTACTATATAATAGGGTTAGATCCTCATAGTTTTTGTGAAGTGTAAGAGATAATTCAAGGATTGAATTAGTTGTAATTGAGAGAGAGAACTCTTACGGGAAAGAGATCTGTACATCTGAGAGGTGTGGAAGAAAGACAGATTTCTTCATTGTATTTCCTTTTGGAAGAGTTTAATACAAGTTTTTGTTGTTTGTTGTATCTCTTATTCTTTGTTGATTCTGATTTCTAGTTACTTATTGATTCTGGTTTAATTCTGTGTTTAGTTTCTTACACAAAAGTAATCAATTATTCTGTAAGATCCTAACATAGAGCAACAACAAAAAATATTAAGGGAGTAAAACTTATATATCAGTGATGATCGATCACATTATTTAGAGTATGTGAAAGGTTGTTTTCAGAAGTTTTATGAATAGTTGAGTTAGAGGAACATTAATTTAAATCAATCTTACATTTGGTTAGACAATTGCACATCATAATTCAAAAATGTACAAATATTTTATTGGTTGAGCGGGATGCATGTTACCACTAGTGTATAACACATTTAGAGTTTCATTGAGGTTGACCATGGAAAAGGGGAGCATGATGGTGCTGGAGCATGTGTAAAAAGAGATATTGCAAGGGAGGAATTGAAATTTGAAGAGGGTGTTCATTTGACAAATGCAAAAACTATGGTTGAATGGTGTAATGAGAACATGTGTCATGGTGGTCAACCAAATTTTACTATTCATAGACATTTTTGGTTAATGGAGGAAGAACACCTAGAAAAGTATGAGGATTGTATGACTCTAACAAGTTCAAGTGACATCCACTTATTTCATAGCTCAAATGCAAGTTCTTGGACTATTCATATGAGACACTTGGCATATTTTTATTTTGCATGCATGGACTTTATTTAGAACGAGTGTAAGTCACAAGAGTGGGTGGATGATTGGAGTTTCAAATATCTAATCTAGTTAATACATATCAAGTTTTAATAACATTTTAACTTATAAATATGACATCATTAGATGACTTTGACCATGTATCTAATCTAGTGTAGTAAAGTAGAATATTTTTCATTATGTATAATTTATTCTCATTATATATCTTCATATTATCATTAAAAATGGTTTTTTGTGATATAGGGAATGTTTTTGCAGTTATTGCAGATGAGGATAATGAAGAGGTCACTGATTAATACTTGTGTCGATGTGTAGAGAGAGAAAAAATTGACTTCCCTAGTTATATATGGAGAAAACATTAACTATCCCACTAGGTCAGTGGTAGTCACTAGAACTTGGTTTCAATGATATCCTATAAAATATTCAGATCAATGGTTGTTTGAAGAGTTTGAAATGCACAAGAAGATATTTCACTTTTCAAATTTGATTCTTGCAATGAATATTTAATTACAAAAATATCATGGGAGGCCATTAAATAGGAAACTATGGAAAGTTTGAGAGTCAAACCATGAAGTTATTCTTGATACTATCAAGGTTAGAGCAGATCCTAGTGGGTCATTAGATTGAAAAATGTAGGTATGCTGAATTTTCAAATGTAGATGTAATCAATTTTACCAAATGTCTTTTATTTTCTAGGTAGTACATATGAATTTCATTTTTATTTATTTACTAATAATTTTTTGTAGGTTAGTGGTGCCAAATAAGCTTTCACCTTCAAGTGGTTGGTGTTGTTAGTAAAGAATTGTATATTCTTGAAGATAAGAGAATCTCAGGTTGGACATGATCTAAGCTCAGGTTAGATGTGATAAAATCTAAAAAATTTACTTAATAGGTTTCATTTTATGGGTGTTTAAACTTAGGCTAAAAAATTACATTTTTTTATATTGAGAAGGGCATTCTTGAGGCTAGAATGGGTGGTGGGTTTGTTGATCGAGCCTAATGGGAGACAAAGAACCTGGTCCTAGACATAATACACCTTCCAGACATGTTGGTAGTGTTAGTTTTCAATCAAAAAGCATCGAAACCATAGTTTTACAACCACAACTTAAACTTTGACAACATTTATTGTCAATGTTTCCACGCTCTAGAATGATAATAAAAATGCACTCTTGGGTGGATTTAAACATTGTGAAAGTGTGATAACATGTAATTTGCCTATTTGGATGTGATTTAAGTGATTATTAGGTGGAGGCCTCAAAGGTAGAAATGGCAGTTGAAGCTCAAGAAGTTGCTTGTTTAATGCCCAAAAGTTACATTTTTGGACCCCTCATTGAAACTGGTCCAATGGATTGCTCTCAAAGATTCCACTTGAGTGTTTTGGGGTGTGATTAGAGGGATTAAAAAATAATTATAAAGATCTGATGGGTCAATTAAATGACTTACATGCTTTTTTATGGGTGTTTGAACTTAGGCTAAAAATTTGCATTTTTCTTGTATTGAGAAGGGCATTCTTGAGGCCAAAATGGGTGGTGGGTTTGTCGATCAAGACTGATGGGAGGCCAAGAAAATAGTCCTATATGTTATAATACACCACTAAATGTGTTGGAAGTACCAATTGTCAGTCAAGAAGCATCAAAATTAGAGTTTTGCAACCACAACTTAAACTTTAATAACATTTATTGTCAGTGTTTTTATGGTCTAGAATGGTAGTGAAAATGCATTTTTGGGTGGATTTGAAAATCATGGTAGTGTGATAACATGTAATTTTCCTATTTAAATATGATAATATTATCTTAGGTGGATGTCTCGGAGGTAGAAATGGCAATTGGAGCTCAAAAAATTGTTTGTTCAATGCCAAATAGTTGCATTTTTGGACCCCTCACTGCAACTTGTCCAACAGATTGCTCTCAAATATTCCACCTGAGTGATTTGGATTGTAATTATAGGTATTAAATAGGTATGGGATAGATATGATGGTTCACATAAATGAATTATAGGTTTCATTTTATGCATGTTTGAACTTAGGCTAAAAAATTGCATTTTTCTTATATTGGTAAGGGCATTCTTGAGGCCAAAATGGGTTGTGGGTTTGTTGATCAGGCTTGATGGGAAGACAATAAATTAGTAGTAGAAATTATGCACCCAAAAATGTGTCGGAAGTATAATTTTTTAGTTAGAAATCATCAAATCCAAAGTTCTACAACCACAACTTAAACTTTGACAACATTTGTCAGTTTTTCTACGCTCTGGAATGGTAGTGAAAATGCACTTTCAGGTGGATTTGAACATAATGGCAGTGTGATAAAATGTAATTTACCTATATGGATGTGATCTAAGTGATATATTCTCAGGTGGATGTCCTAGAGGTATAAATGGCAATTAGAGCTTAAGAAGTTGCTTGTTCAATGCCAAAAAGTTGTATTTTCGGACCCCTTATTGCAACTTGTCCAAAAAAATTCAATAGAATCTTACACCTAAGTTATCTAGGGTGTGATTATAGGGATTAAATAGGTGGGTGAGATATTTTATGGTTCATGGAAATGAATTATAGGTTTCATTTTATGTGTATTTGAACTTAGGCTAAAAAATTACATTTTTCTTGTATTGGGAAGGGCGTTCTTGAGGCCAGAATAGGTGGTGGGTTTGTCGATAGGGCCTGATGGGAGGCCAAAAACTTAGTATTAGATGTTATCTATCTCATTTAATGTGTTATTAGTGTTATTTTTCAATTATTAAGTATCAAAACCAGAGTTCTGCAATCACAACTTAAACTTTGACAACATTTGTTGTTAGTGTTTTTGCACTCCAAAATGGTAGTGAAAATGCACTTTTGGATGGATTTGAATGTTTTGATAGTGTGATAACATGTAATTTTCCTATCTAGACATTATTTAAGTGATATATTCCTAGGTGGAGATCCCAGAGGTAGAAATTCCAGTTGGAGCTCAAGAAGTTGTTTGTTCAATGCTAAAAAGTTGCATTTTTAGACCTCTCATTACAACTTATCCAACAGATTGATCTCAAAGATTCCACTTGAGTGATATAGGATGTAATTATATGGATTAAAAAGGAAAGGGAGGTATTTGAATATTCATGTAAGTTAATGATTGGTTTTTTTATGCATGTTTGAACTTAGGCTAAAAAATTGCATTTTTCTTGTATTGGGAAGGGCATTCTTGAGGTCAGAATAGGTGGTGCATTTATCTATTGGGCTTGATAGGAGGATAATAACCTGATACTATATGTTATTACACCTCTTTGAATGTGTTTTTAGTGTCATTTTTTGGTCAATAAATAATGAAACCATAGTTTTACAACCACAACTTAAACTTTGATAACATTTGTTGTCAGTGTTTCCACGCTCTAGAACAATAGTAAAAATGCACTTACAAGTGGATTTGAACATTATGGCAGTGTGATAACATGTAATTTGACTATTTGGATGTGATCAAAGTGATATATTCCTATGTGGAGGTTTCATAGGCATAAATGATAGTTGGAGCTCAAGAAGTTGCTTGTTCAATGCCAAAAAGTTACATTGGACCCATCACTACAACTTGTCCAATGGATTGCTCTCAAAGGTTCCACCTAAGTTATCCAAGGTATGATTATATGGATTAAAGGGGTAGGGAATAGATCTGATGATTCATGAAAATGACTTATAGGTTTTTTTTATGCCTGTTTGAACTTAGGCTAAAAAATTGCATTTTTCTTGTATTATGAAGGGCATTCTTAAGGCTAGAATGGGTGGTGGGTTTATCAATCAGGCTGATGGGAGGCCAATAAACTGATACTAGATATTATCCAACCCATGTACATGTTGGTAGTGTCAATTTTTGGTTAGGAAGCATCAAAATAAAAGTTTTGCTAAACTCTCAGCGTGTAGAACATGTTAAAACTTGGGTAAGATGAGTTTTTGGTTGATTTGAGTTATATAAACCTCCGTAAGGGTTAGAACATGTTATAAATATGAAAATAATACTATAAATATAATTTTTAAGAGCTAGAAACTCTATTTTTAGAAATTGACTTATTAGAGCAACAACTAGGTCTAGAAACCTAGAAACTTTATGAGTAATTGACCTATTGAAAAACTTTATTATGATCCAAGATTCATGGCATTGAAAAGAATAATTTTTAATATTCATTTATGTATAAAATTAAATATGAGATCTGATAGATAATAGTTTAGAAGATAAAAACAACACTATACAATAACACACAATGAAATAAAAATTGAATAAATTAGATAGATTGCCATGATAGTCATACAATATAGTCACATGCGTGCAATGTCAATAATACATAGATTTCCATGATAGGCATACAAAATATTACATCTACCAACATAGTATCTAATGTTGGGTGAATCTCATATACACATATACAATGCCAAAAATGCATAAATTGCCATATAGGCATACAAAAAAGTACATCTCATGTAAGACATCCTATTTATCAAATAGCCATCCTCTCTTTGCCTTCCTCAAATAAGAATATCACTAGGATGCCCTACTATTATATGGAGACCCCTCTAATACCTTGGATTTATCCAAGGTCTAACTGTGGGTCCTATGCTCATAGCTCGCTTACAGTTGAACCTATTCAAATATAAGTATTATTACAAAATTAACATAAAATACATTCAACCAATTATCAAAAAATTAATTTTGAACTACAATAAAAAAATCATTTAAACATTCACTTATTGTAAGCTCCGGTCCTGCTCAATCTATTTTTGATGCTCAAACAAGTAAATGGCAGGCTTAGATTTTTGAATAGGCATTTGAAATACATGAAAAACATGAGAATTTTTCCTACTAATCATCTGATTGGGACTATCAGATGTCATAGAACAAACCTGCATACACAATACATTCACATAAGTTATATTTTCCCCAAGTATGTTGTAAAATTATTAAAATAAGTCTATTTTTACAATTCAAAATTACAAGTTAGTATATACATCTGTCAGCACCTGCATAGATAACATTGCAACAATAATGCCTATGTCTATCTTAACTCATAGAGAGGGAAGAGTGTCTACTTGAGATATTAACTATTCATGTAAACAATGTCTCATTTCATTTTATATAAAGTATCAAAGATATATGTGGCAAGTTTTTCTCAATTTAAACCAAGATATATATGGCAATGTATTTCAACATGCATATCATGAAAAGAAAATGTAAACCAAGAATCATGGAAGTGTAACTTCCATACAACATGTAATGGCCAAGAATAACTAGTGGAGGTAATATAAAAATTTCAATGCATGTACGAAGTGTGAGTGGAAGAGTAGGAGGTGGAAATAATAATATCACTTCGACAAGGCAAAGTTAGGGAGAGAAAAGGAATAAGAGACATATCAAGAACTCTGTCCTTACTTGTAAAGCTTATTTGGATAGATTAAATTGTAAATACGTGTCTATAATTTTATGATCAATCCTATGGTGTTCATATCTCTAGTTAGAGAATATTCGAGTTAGTAGTCTACAGGTTTAGAGTGGTGAAACCCAAGTTTTAATAATTTTTCTTCAGGCATAGTAAGAAAGAGGAAAACATAGTCAGTTTAAAGTATCATTATAAATAATTAAAGATTATTAAGGGATATAAGATATTTATGAAATGAATTTAAACAAATTTAAAGTCTCAATACTATTGATAAAATGCAAAATACATGGGAAGACTATATACAACCCAATTAGTAGCAATTCTAAGTTTGAATAGTCATAAAAAGACCATATAGAGTTCTTGGAAATAGAGTTGAGGATTTAAGGTATTATGAATGTTATGGGATATTGTTTTTTTGTGTGTGTGATTCTTTAAATTTATATCAAATTAAGGTAAAGGGTATTAAGGGTTTATTTTGTCTTATTAGTTGACATACTCATGTTGGAAGGGTGCAAGAATTCTGTAAAACTACATGTTGGGAGTGATATAGTATTGAGAAAGGAAAATTAATAGTTTAAAAATATGTGTGTGATAGGGGAAGCTCCATTTAAATCATTATAAGCTTTTATAAGGGTCAAAAAATCATTCTATCTCATTTATTATCCTCTTGAGTAGGTGCAGGACTGAGACAACACAGGTTAGGGTTTGAAACTGGAAAATGAGAAAACAAGTGATTTAACTAATGAAAAGTCATTAAAATTTGTGGATAGGTGTATTTATATAAGAGGAAGAGGATTTTTAAGGTTTAAAGTCTATTTTAATTCATATGGTATAGTTTCATAGTCACTAGCTTTTAATTAGGCATAAGAGACCTAATTAGTCCTGAGGGGTGTTGACTTAGGTGCTCTCCAAAGAGAGTTAAATTATGAAAGTACCTACATGAGCTATGTGATGTAAAGGGGTATCTAAATTTGGTTTTGATTATTTTTGGAGCTTTGTAGTTTACTCAGAACAAGGAGGTTTGCCTCAAAAAGGGGCTAGTAGAAGGAAGGTGTCAGAGAGGAAAGAAGAGTTAAGTGAAGAGTTGAAGCTTGGGGGTTGTGTAGAATGGTTGGATGCTTGAAATGATATGTAATTTATTATTTAGATTCTATTATGAGTATTTTGGAAGGATAAAATCAAAGTAGTATGTAGACCTATGAAAACACATAAGAAGATTGTAAGGAATAGAGCAAGGATAAAAATAGGGGACATGAAAACATAGTATGAACTAAGGAGGTTGGTGTTAAAATGAAATATTGTAGAGGTAGTTGATTAGTAAAATGAATTCAAGCAAATAAGGAGGATTAAGTGAATATAAGGAGGCTTAAGATCCATTGAGTAGGTAAGAGTGAACATGAAAGACCTAGTAAATGAAAAGTGATCAAAGAGATAAAGAGGTTGAAGATAGAAGATAAAGAAGGAAAAGAAAAGATCAGAGCTGGGTATTTGGCAGAGGTAAGTGTGTGTTTCCATCCATATCAGGGAAGCTTGTTAGAACCTATGCATTAAGATACTTGATAGATAAATTTAACTTAAAATTACAAGGCAAATATACATAGACTAAATGTACATAGAACATATGATTAACCCAAAATTTTACCTTTATATAAGTAAAATGTGTTATCCTAACAAAGATAAATGCAGTAGTGGATGAGAGAACAATTAGATTAAAATATGTAAATAATGGTTGCATCAAATCAAATGTTTTAAATATCAACTGTGATGATGAAGACATTGTCACCTCCTGTGACATAAAAAATGACATATATATTATTCAATTCTATGTAAATTAATTGTTAGCTAAATTAAATTTGTAAATATAACTTAAATTTAACATGACATTTATATAAAATATACTTATATTTGTGTAATGGATAATGTCTGCACACCAAATGTGCATGCCAAAAACTCATCACTCATAAGAATATTATCCAAGCCCTCTAAACCACTATCACCATTGTCATCATAAGGTCTAGTGCACATAGCTCCATAATAATTGCAAGGGTAGGGGCGAGTATGCACACTAGGTGGCATATCTTTAGCATTAGTCTGTGAGAGTCAACTTATATGTTGAATGACTATATTAGTGAGTGAACTAAGAGCATGTAGAGTGTCAATCTCCATGACCTACTAAACTATAGAGGGGATCTCAAGTTCAAGTGGTTTTTAGATATAGATCTTCATAGGTTGATTAGGAACATGACATACACTTGGTCAATCCTGCACAAAGCCTTTCCCTCGACCTTGAAACTCACTAAAATCAAAATAGTTTGGAATCTCATTAAGGACAAACTCACAATAGAGTTTCATCAAAAAATATAATGGGACCTCATGGTTGTTACATGGTGGATGATCAAACACCATCCACCATCGATCCTAAAAATTGGTTATGATTAAGTTATGTTGGCAGCAATGAATTGGAAAACATTTAATGATTATGATAAATGGGGCATTGGTGGCTGGGTCAATAAATAAGTTGTAAATGGAAAATTTTGATATTTATTTATTCTTGACCTTAAGTGCTAACAATTTTTTAGCATAATAATCCCTATAACTATCTTGATATGAATTCCATCTGTCAATTTGACTCGTTATAGAGTCAATTTGACCTAATAATGTCTCTAGGGAATTGGATATATTGGTACGATGGGGGTTGGTGGAAGTGGGATCCCTCATTCTCCCAATTAATTCTTAAATTTCAATTTTATTTCCTATAATGTTATCAATTAGAATCTCCTAACTACCTAGGGGATTTTGTGGAACTATAGAAGGGTTAGGTGGAAGGATATGAGGAGGAACAAGATGGTTTTGTGGAGGGTTAAGAGGATGACCAATAGGGTTTTGTGGAGGGTTAGTAGGATGAGCTATTCAAAACAAACAATTTACAACTAAAAATTAGGGTTAAAAAATGAAAATAATGAAAAATTAGGGTTGACAAGTGTATATTTTTAGCACTTACCTCTTTTACATGGTGGCATCATCGATTAACAACTTCTTGGGATGAATTTAGTGGCTTTTGTCAAGATTTTGTCTCTCTCACAAAAAACACAATCATGGAAGGCAAGGATAGCAAAGGAAACTCGAATGTAAAATGATGAATTTGGATTCAAGTTTCATTTTTTTAGTAACATAGTTAACACAATCACATTATTAATGCGATCACATTATTGAAAACAATAATAAAGTAACCATGTTATTGTTTAAAATAACATGATCATATTATTTAATAATGGGATTATGTTATGGATCGATAATTATCGAGCTATAATTTAAATGACATGATCGTGCTAATTAAATAATGCAATCACGTTATTTATTAATGTGATCGCATTATAAAAAATGTCCACATAATTGTATCCCAAATCCATGCACTTACCCCATGACATGTTTACTAGATTAAACTATTTACAAATGTTATTTATCGCATGTTTGGGAGATGACATATTATTTTTATACACACATTCATTTCACACTATATGAGCACGATGCAAGACATATAGGTTACACATAGACATATAGATGTAAGACCTTCCTTTACCCAATGGTCATGATGATACTCGGGGTGTCTTATTCCAAAAGTTTCACTATTATAGGTTATATCTTTTTATGACCTTTCTACCATGTTGAGCTACCTAGATTGCTTACACAATATTGCTAGTTACTCATATTTGACACAATGATACATTGATATGTTATTATACTATGATGTGGCATTGATACATATGGATGGTGTAGAGCAGTTTACATGTTCATGTTACATTGATACTCTCTTATAGGATAGGCTACTTTATTCTTGTCTATTATGTGTGGCCCTTTGACCTTGGTTGCAACATATTTATGTCTCTTACGTGTGGTCATTTTCCTTATTTGATGTGACATATTTGATGTCCCCTGTTTGTGACATATTTATGTCCAATTTCATATGGCCATTGGCCTTGTTTGATGTGACATATTTGATCTCAATTATCTACAACATTTATATTCCCCCTTACATGCAACCTTTGGTCTTGTTTATTGTGACATTTTCATATTCCTTGTATGTACCCATTGGCTTTATGTGTGACACTAACACTTAATATTGTTGTGCTTGTTGAGCTTGCTAATATGGAGTCATAGAGTGGTAGCATGATCCATATCATGCAATTTTACTGTGTAGTATTTTTAGTGATCTTATTATTGTGTGCTTCATTGATACATCTATCTAGACATGCCACTTAAATGCCCTACATTACATGTGTTACATAAATGTCCTAATTAGCATATACATTACTATGATGACATACTCACTAAATGTTCACATGATGTTACACAATACTATATTTATACATGAAATGATACAATTAACTCTTATTTTGAGATGAGTCACTCACATTACACATTCCTCATCTCAAAAGGGGGCATTACAATGGGCTTGTCATAGAGACATAAGACTCCATGAATAAAAAAATTATAAAAAGTACATATTTTAGAGATTCAAAATGATTTAGATATTATATGGTTAGTTGCATGATATATATTTCCACATTAGTATACATTATGGAGGAATATTACATGCATATGCATTAATTTATAGAGACTTGAGAATAAATTCATACACACTTGAGTGCATATGCATGGGCATATGCACATAATTTATAGGAACATTATTTACACATACACATACACATACATTTGAGATACAAGTTCTTAGATTCATTAAATAGATGCATATAAATCTATATCAGTTGGTAAAAATTCAAAGGGCATGATACTAGCTCATGCACATATATACACTTTCATATTCATGAGGCATGATACTAGTTCATGCATATAGAAAACAACACATTTTATAGTTGAATGGGAAATGGTTGACATTATACTTCACACTTATCAAATATACAATCATGATGGGGACATGAATGTTGTTCATGCTCTTTCAATCATGCATTATATTCTACATTGATCTAACTTGGACAAAATTGAGTGAAACTATATAATAAAACCTATGGTCATGATGGGGGCATAAACATTGTTCATTCCATTTTGATCTTTCATTTTATTTTAAATTTATTTACCTAGAGTGAAATTTTATAATTTAATCTATAATCCATATGTAGTAGTTGATTTAGATTATTTGAGCAAACCTATCTTGTGGTTCCCTCTTTCTTACCTTCATAGTTATCTGGGTTAGTACATTGTGTATATATCCCCACATTCATGAGGGGTGAAGAATATTATCAACCAGAGGGACTATATAGTTACACAAATTTAGGGCATAATCACCTAAACTTTCCATGTGCTTTAATAAGGAATCACAAGTTTCTCCAATCCTTCAAAAAAGAAGCATCATCTCGAAAAAGTTAAAATTTCACCAACACACAGGTGCAATCCTTCCTTACTCTCTTAAATTTTTAAAAATTCAATTTTGGATTAAAAATTCAATTTATTGAAATTGAATACACATGTTTTTAGGTTTTATATTGAGTAACTTGCACAATTGGAGATTTGTACTAAAGAAAAATTGTGTTGTAAACACTCAAGTATATCTTCTCATTTTAATATATAAATCTCATTACTAGAATAAAATGGGGAAATTTTAAGATACTAAAATGGAGTATTAAGTAATTTAAAATGACAAGCTTGACACACATTTACCACACATGACTTGAGCACACAATCATGGTCCTATCTCACCATTTTCTCACACCAACATACTACCTTATGCATTTGAATCTTCC
Organism: Torreya grandis; assembly: GCA_037957365.1. Taxonomy (NCBI): domain Eukaryota; kingdom Viridiplantae; phylum Streptophyta; class Pinopsida; order Cupressales; family Taxaceae; genus Torreya; species Torreya grandis. The sequence continues at coordinate 2,938,657 of JARHVA010000355.1, forward strand.
ATTATACTATTACACACCTCTATGAATCTCACTATATATATCAAACCTACCTAATATCTTGCATAAACATATCCAAACCTATAGTTTAGTTTTTTGTACATAATTTAGTTCCATCATATTTGGTCAGTATTGTCAATTGATACTAACTTGATCTGGTCAGAACTGATCCTCCCACAAAAAAACTAGTTTTTAAAATCAAAATTTTCTTTAGGGTCATCTCATCTATCTAGCATGTTGGTGGCATGATAAATTACCCAATTTAACATATAATTAAATCAAGGTCTCACTTAATAGGGAATTTCATATTTATCTAGTACAGATTTATACACTATTGCATAGTGAGCACATATGACCTATTCTTTCAAAATTATGAATCCATTTTTAGGAGAAATCATAATCCAAATATAAAGCATAAAAAATTCAAGTCAAATCAAGTATTTTAAAGTACTAAAGATAAATCATTAATTTATTACATATAGAAAATGAGTACAATTATACAATCACACTAGCAGAGAGAACTACATGTCAGTTGATTTCCTCCTCAGAGTATTAGATGTGTAAGAATTAGTCAATAAAAAAATGGGCATTATTTTTATCAACTTAACCCATTACACTTTCCCATATTTTTAAGTTTATATCACTTTTAATCACACCTAGTATTTCAAGGTGAAGGAGGCTAATTTTTGGAGATACACATATCACTAAGGTTTAGGAAACACACATAGATAGCATATAAAGATAGGCAAAGGTGACCATATGGTCACATTCCCTCATACACATATCACTAAGGTTTAGGATCACACATAGATAACATACAAAGATAGGTAAAGGTGACCATATGGTCACATTCCCTCATTTATTCATAGGTCAGTACTAACTATCATATGCCAATATCGATAATTGATATTGATCCATATCTAACGAAAGTGACCTTATGTAGACATAAACATAGTTCTTGAACTAGATGAATCATAGGCATGCTTTAGTCTGATTTCCACCTCTAGAATACACTTCTAGTTAGATAGTCTAGTAGAAAAGCTAAGTACTCATCCCTTTATTATACTTACTATATTTAACATATGTCACATCAAATCATTGCAATAAATTTAAATATTCTACATTTAGATGTATGCTTAAATGTCATATTTATCAATCTGAATTATTATACTAGTTTGTATCTTATTAGGGATGCAAAACCAAATTATGGTAAAACACATGGAAATAATGAGGTTATGTATCTTGAAATACATTATTAAAATCCCTTCCAGAGGGAAAAATTAATAATAATCTAAATGTAGCTGTCGTTTCAAATAAAACCACTGATGTGAAGCTATACAATTATTTTTGAATTAATGTTTCAATGACATATTTAATAACCTTTGGGTTCCCAAGTGTTGAATTATGTAAAATAGAGGAAGCTTGTTGTAATTAGTTGAAACACAATATTATAGTGGACTCTATCCAACTTACAGGCTACACATATCCTACTTTTATTCAATAATGTTTATCAAGGAAACCCTTCAAAATATTGACTACTTAGAAGTATTATAGGATGATGAGCATGAATACATGTGATCATATTCTCTATTTTAGTACTATATAAAAATAGTTTTTGGTTTTGTGTAGTGTATAATCACTTGATAATATTATGTTCTTCATCAATACATTATAGGTTAAGCTTCTTGTTGAAATGGCTCAAATATTCCCTAATGATATACATCTAGAGGAGGTAAATAATTTCATTGGTTGTAAAATAAAACTAAATAATCTAATACTTAGATTGATGTTTGTGTAGATTGAAAGGATACACTTAAGTATGGATCAGTCACGCAGGTGGGTGAACTATGATTCCTACCAATTTCAACTTCACCTCATAGATAAGGATTGTAAAATGAACTTGGGAAAACTTTAGGGCTTAATGTCAACCAGTGCTTTAATGAACATTCATTTTTTAACTTATCTTCCTTTTCAAAACTCCTAATTTATCAAAGTTTTAACTTAGGTTTGTTTGGGTGTGTACACTCTCTTTCATTTAATAATGTGTGTGTGTGTGTGTGTGTGTGTGTGTGTGTGTGTGTGTGTGTGTGTGTGTGTGTGTGTGTAAGAGGGACCCTTCCCTGATAAAAATAAAGAGAAAACCATTGGCCTGACTCGAGGAATAATTCCAACAAGGCATATGACCATACAAAATCCAAAAAACCACCAAATACCAAAACCAAAATACTATTATATTTAATATTGTTTGAGATTACAAAAAAGCCTTAACTTTTTAACAGTCATCCCCATAACAAAAAACTAGCTGATAGATATTAACAAAGCCATACAAGACCTGATCCATACATTAATCCAAGATGTTCACAACTTTTGAGAATAACCCACCCTAATTGTGGTAAGCCACATCACTATCCAACAAGGCTCGAAACCCTAACTAAAGAAACACCCCCACTCTGCCAATCAATTTCCCTAAACCTACAACTATTGGTAAAACCACTAACTCCTTCTTCATCTTATAGTTGTTGACTTGAAGTTTGAGCTACACCATGTCTAAATGAACACCTTTTACTAGGGGCCTCACCTCTTATGGTAACAACAATGCCTAACTCAGGGGGGACTAACATCTAAAGAAGCCCCAGGACAAAAAAATTATAGTCACCACCTATTATTTAGACCTAAGAGCATCTTGCCACTCTATGAATCCTGGTAGAGGAACCTTAAAAGTTTCAATATTTGACAAAACCACCTACTTAGCTAACTCCTTATCATCTATAATGATTGAATCTAATTTCTTGGCTATGAAATGATTTTATAGCTCCTGAAAAAATGCTAAAGGGACAAAACCCAACCTATCTATTTCATGTAAATTTTTGCTTTAAGTTTTAAGAAAGAGAGAAAATAAAATTGATATGAGTGTGGTTGAAAAACCTATTTGTTTGTGTGTGCATTGAATCAGAATATTGTGAAGAGCTCCTCTTTGGCTTGGGAGGAAGACCTACAGATAAGAAAGCACTAAAGCAAACTTGTTTGTTAGATAGATAGTTATATGGATTGAATAGTGATGGATAGATCTTAGAAGTAAGGGCTTCCTTAGGGGATGTTAATCCACACATTTTAAACAATTAAGTTCATGAAACTAGAAAGAAGGTACTTACATCAATAATCAAAAGGTACTAAAATTGAACATACAAGAAGTGCTTATTAAAAAAAGGTATGCTAGAACATTAAATATAACAAAGGTGGGTCAATACCTATGCTAAACGGTTGGGGTCTATTTTGGAAAATTAGGTAGGGGTCTATTAATAGGCAGGGACACAAAAAACTAGATTTTGTTAGGTTTAGGTAGGTAAAAGGAGCTTACTAAAAATTTACCTAATAATGAACCATCGACGGTCAAGGTGACCATTACCAGTTTGGGGAACCATCATCGATCATCTAACTATCACTGATTAAGACAAACTATCAATGGTTAAGGCTAACCATCGATGCTTGCTTATCAATGGAACTAGGTTGGTGTTGCTAATTAATAGGATTCAAAAAGTAAGTTCTAAGAGGTGAGTAAGGGCTAGACTAATTTTGAAATGAAAATACAATAAGTGAATACCAGAAAATAAATACTTGTCTTACCAAATGTTAGTTGGGTGAATGGTTGAGACAGATTTATATGTTGTAGAAGTTGACCTTGATATTAGTAGACTAATAGTATTTGGAGAACTAAATGGAGAGATGGTAGCAAACTAGATCCCTGGTATGGCTACTAGATTGCTGAAGCACTTGAAGATGATTAACTTGTAAAAGATATTTTGGATACACAAAGATCTTGATAATAATTATGGATGATCTTTCTCCTATAACCCTTCTATTTTTATAGGCAAGGCAAGAGGTGGAAGTGAAGGTGTAACTAGGCCATCTAAATATAAATTTTCCATGAAAAGGCTCTTAAAAAGATTTAGACAAGATAATTTTGAAAATAAAAGTAGTGGTTTACATGTGGCCTACATGCTAAAAGTCTAGGTGGTACAACCTAACCATCACCATTTAGGGTAATTATTATCAGTCAGCCTGACTATCGCTAGTCATGGCTAAAGGTAAAAAGGTGGCTAGGCTATGTTGGTTAGGTGAAACTAACTATGGGTTGGGTTTGGTTAGGGGTTGGAAGGTGGATGCTCCCAAGGGGGGTCCTAAGATGGTAAAGAGAATTACAACCTTTGGAATTATAGTGTGTATATTTTTGGTGTGTACATTTGCCCTTTTTTATTATGTGGCATGAATCATTAAGATACAAAACAAAAACCTTGACATTGGTCAAAGGTCTCATTAACCCAAGTATGGGAGGAAGTATTCCCCCTAAAATTGAGAGTTGATGAGGTAAAGCAAAATGAGTTTGGGGTTTGATATTAGGTAGATCGTGGGTCATGAGGTAGGTGACAAAAGAATGATAGGTCCTTTAAATACAAAGACATACACAAATAAGACTAAGTTATATAGTCATGATCACATAAAGACTAAAGTTTCCAATGTTGGTAAAAATAAGGGTGAGTGATAAAAATACAAGTGACCAGTATATCATGTGACCATAGTTAGGCATGGAAATTGGATATACCTATTAGTCTTCGAGGCAGGGTTAATGTTTTTATTGATATTAAGGTAGTAAGTGCTCTTGATGAAAACACCAATGGGTCAAGTATCATGGGTATTCAAGGTAAGAAGTGCTCCCAAAAAGACACAAATGATCTAGTTGTGCACTAGGTGGTGTAAACAAAATGAATAGTCAACAAGGCAAGGTTGGTCTGCACAGTCAAAAGTACCAAGCATGGTTGGTGTTAAATACATGACTAGGTTGGGTAAAAAATGGACAATGTCAAGGTGGATGTGTCTAAAGGTGAGGGTTTGGTTAGAAGGGGTGGCTGAGATGAATCCATGTGCATTGGGCAAGTGGACAATTCCTACATAATTTCATAGACATAATATCCAACAAAAAAGTTTAGGCCAAATGTAGTTCTTCCCATATGGATAGAGAAAAGGTTGAGCACTGAAGTGGGATGCTTAGAAAGTTTTAAAAGATGGAAAGGGAGGTCACTCTGATTGGCAATGGTCATGGGTTATCCCATGGGTCGATCAACACTAGTCACCTTGACCATCGACGGTCAGGGTAAAACCCTAAAAATCCATAAGGTTAAAAGTGAAAAGTTGAATAGTTTTTCACCATTTGACTTTTGGCATTTTTCTCTAGGTGAATAGTACATTTTAGCTATTTGTGTGTTTGTGCTACTGAGGTGGAAGGTTAGGATTAGTTTGATTATGTGAGTGAATATCAAGCCAATAGAGGGTAGACAAGGATGTCATTGAGTGGTGGGATGAGGCCTTCAACCATGCCAACAATCACAAAATAAGGTAGGTGATGCTTTGAATTGGTAGTTAGGTGAGTTTATGGTTTGAATAACATCTGGTGGTAGGAAATAAAAGGGATAAAATGGGTTGGTTTAGTATTTTTATTTTGTTGCCCTAGGTGTAAGGTTTGCATAAAGTAAAAAAACTGGTTAAACATAGGTGTATGAGGTTAGCATTGGGTAGAAAAGACTTTAAAGAGGGGAGTTAAGTATATTTGTAGGTTTCATGGGGTTATACAGAGGTCACAGGTTTAAGTCCCTCTATCATTAGGCATAGATAGAGACTGACACTGATTCACCTTGACCAATGCTGATCAGGCTTGAGGAGAACAATGGGTCCTAAAGGACCGATGATGGTTTTAGGAACTATCAATGGTTGATGGATTTGGTTAAAAGGGGTAGACTTTGGTTTAAAAGTGTTTGTTTATAAGATTTTAAGATTTAAAATCATAGTTGATGAAGATAGTTATTTAATGAGTCAATTACACTCTTAGTTGATGAGTGTGTGATTACTGTGGGGAGTATAGGGGATAAAATAGGTGTGGTTTTGAAAAAGAAGGATATGAGGGGATAGGGTTGAATAGAGGCATAAGGTTATGTGGGAAAAATGTATGTAGAGTAGATGTAATGGGGTGAATCGTAATAGGTTAAAAGAAAGGTGTAGGTTAGTACTTAGCTTTAGGTGGAAAATTAAGAATGCATATTGGATTTATGTTGCACTTGCAAGATTAGGAGAAGATTCAATTTAGGGACTAAGTTCTCATTCTCTTTGCAAAGGTTCAGGATGCCATGACTATTGATGAGTGGAGGCATATGGAGGTTGTTGGATTAGGTGTGATGTGACACTATCAACACCTACCCTAAGATCCTATGATGATCATCGCACTCATCAAGAAATGGGATCTCATGATGAATTTTTTTTGGATATCTACTGGAGAGATCACCATCCTCTCAGAGGATGTGCATAAGATCACACAATTACTGATTCAAGGAGATCTAGTCTACTACATTGAGAGTGTTGAGATAGACTATTTCATGGATCTGATTTATGGTGTAAATTAGGTTCATGCACATTTTCATGTAGGTGGATTTAGTTATGGTTCATTATACCAGAGGGCTTATGAGGATAGATGATTACTCATGATGATGATGACCTTGATGAGTTTCATGCTACTTGATTTAGTTAGAGGGTGGTTTCCATATCTGTTACTTAGTGTTTTAGTTGAGATGTTACTAGGGAGGATCATATTTGGATGGGCCTTAATTTTACTAGTTTAGATATATCAAGAGCTCTAGGGGTTCTGAGCACATAGGTGGTACAAGATTAGTGTTAGATTCATACTTCACTACTGGGCATTCAAGCATATTCAAGTTTTGAGACCCTTGGGACTGCTAGTGGAGGTTTATCTACTAAATAATTACATAATGGGATTCATATATTGGAGGAGAGGTGGTGCCATGATAGGGGTAGGTGGAGGATCTAGAGATATTGAGTGGTTTCAAAATGAATTAGAAGGTTTGGTGATCAAAGATGTTACAAGGAGAGTATATGTTCTGTAGCCTTAGTAAATAATACTTAAATATCATATCTTAGGTCTTTAGAGTTGGTGATGGATATACAACCATCAGGATGGTGAAGATGAGCTCATCCCTTTTGATCACTTGTAGTGATAGTTTGGGTTGGTATAGGGGATCCCACCTAACTTTACCTAATACAAGAGAGAGGAGACTGAGTTTATGTTGCTTGAGTCATAACATTAGGATATTGTGTTTAATTATGAGGAGCTACCAATGAGATCCCTTATTGATGATGTAGGTGTTGCTGAGGAATATATAGCTTGGTATTAGGGGAAATACACCATAATAAACTTTGGATCGGGTGATGGGGGATAGGAGGTCATGGACATAGATCCAATGAGGCTGTAGGCATAGGGGGATAGTCAGGGGGCAACAACACTCACCATAGCATAGTCCTAGATCACCACACTATAGGGGTAGGTGGCCATACTACAGTGGTAACTAGTGGCTATGATAGTAGAATGGGATCAGGCATAAGCATAGATCACCATAGGATAGGGACACATAACTATGCTATAGGGTTAGGTGGCCACCTTTTAGGGGTAGGTTCAAGTGCTTACAACTGAGAGGGACTAGGTATAGGCCACCCTTAGCTTAGTCACATAGGAGAGAGATGTTTTGAGACAACGGGGAGGAGTAACGGTAGTGCTAACTAGTTTTGTCCCTCAAGCCTAGTATTTGGATGTAATTCAAGAGCTGAGGTAATATGAGGCCATAGTATGGGATCAGTTCATAGTAGAGTCAAGATGGGGAGAGTATAGGGTTACCTTGGTAGGTGGTCTACCTCTTATGACTCTAGGATAATGGGATTTGATAGTGGGTCCCCAGGGAGATATCCCAAGAGGACCACCACCAAATAGGGGTATAAGTACAGGTGGTAGTGGTCCTAGTGATCTGGGAGCATGATTTACATATGTGTTGATACGTTGGTATAGATAGGTGTACATTATTTTAAATACCGATCTGCATGCTTATGTAATGAGATGTACATGTTTTGAGAGAGAGTTTACACTTTGTTACATGTATTTATGATGACATGATGTATATGATGATGATGCATGGTTTATGATGTTATATATGATGTATGCTTATGGTTCATGGTTGATATGCTAATGTGATTACTCATGTTCATGTTTATGGTGAATGGTCTATGGTTCCTTGCACATGTTTTATGAGATGTTGGTTCGGTAGCTTAGGCATGTGATGTTTTATGATGCTCTAATTTTTTTCATAGATATGATAGGATGTGTAATGGATGGATATATGACATATGAGAATGTAATAATTAATGGCTTTGTTTATGGATATGATTATGTGGTTTGCATGAGATGTATTGTGGTAATGTTATGGATAGATTGGTAGATGACATATGATATTGTTCATGATGTTTTGATTATTGATTTTGTTTATGCTAATGAGAATGAATTAAGATATAATATATGATGTTTTTATGGTATATGGATAGGATTATATTTATGGAATGACATGATATGATGGTTTTTTGATCATAGATAGGTAAATGATGTGGTTCATAGATATAGCTCATAATGTTATTCTTTGGACCTGATATTTGTTGCTTATGATGATGGAGATCAAATGTGGATATGGTTGAAGATGTAATGAGACTACATAAAGTAAGTAGGTAACAAACTAAATGTTTAGGAAAGTGATAAGGATCATGAGAGGTATGAACCAATAAAAGATAAGAAAAGAAAAATGATGCCTCTTCATTGGTAAGGACAAAAAATGAAACCCAGAGTTGGAATGGCTTAGTGAAAGTGAGCCTTTCAAATGCTTCGCATTAGCATGCTTTGGTTCGTAAAAAGGTATCTTGATCACATTATGTCAAGTAAGCTCACAATCTCATGCATATTATATATGGTGGGAGGATGGGTGGAACTGGAACCTTTTGTGAGACCAACATGCCTTTTTTGTAGGTTTCTAAGAGGATATTGTAAGCAAGTCTATGCTCATATATAAAGTGTATACTAACAGATGCAATAATTATATTGAGGAGAGCTGATTGTGGCTTTCACAAGTCTTTTGTTATTGCTTATGGGTTTTTTCTTGTTTTGATTTTTTTTGTGGTTGGCGAAGTTGATCGATGTGGGAAGCTTCTAAGAAATTGATAGCTTTTGACAAGTACATTACTTAGCCATCCTTCAAGGGAATGGTCTAAGTTTATGTGCCTATTTAAAATTTATTATGATATATATCCTTCAAGGGAACAGTCCACCTTAAATTTGTGCAATTTTGAATAAGTTCTCAATAGCCATCCTTCAAGGGAGCAGTCTATGAATGCTAAGAAAGACCCATGATTTGGTTTTTGACTTTTGATATTACTTTTGCTTTTGTTTGATTTTTCTTAACATAGACTTGAATATACATGATCAAAGGGTTACCTTTATGAAGGCAAAGATAGAGGTATAAGAAGGTTTAGTAGGTGAAAAGAGGTGTAGGTGACAATGACCATGGGAATCTATCCCGAAGAGGGATAGAAAGTACCATGAGAATCATTCCATGGGTAGAGATATGGTACCCATAATTTAATATTAGGCTAGGAATATGATAGATAATCACATGATTAAACTATAGTCAGTTTCCCCTAACAAGAGGGAAATGAATATGGTTACTGGGGATGAACTTAAGTTATACCAATGGTGATTGTGATCCTTCTTTAACAATAGAAAGGGTGCAGATGCGAAGAATTGAGAGGCTTAGGTTCTGGTTTACCTTTGAGAGAGGACAAATGATAAGCTCCTAATTCATACTTATGGGTTATGATGTAGGGTTAAAGATAATTTAAAGAAAATTTTCCCATTTTTATTTTCCCCATATTAGTTACATGTTGATTTTCCTTGAGGATGAGATCTCCAATATTGAATTCTTGCACTTTCAGGTGTTTGTTATAAGAACGCTTGATTCATTATTAATAGACATGAAGATGGGAAAGAATGGTCAAATGATGCTTGTCAAGTAGTTAAAGTTAGGTTAAACAATCTTGATGGTAATCATATTCTAAAATAAGGTCACACAAAGATATGCAAAGACATGGTATTTAGACCTCAAGAGGCAACGCAACTTCAGCTCCAAACATGAGGGAAAATGATGTAGCACCTGTAGGGGTTATAATGTTAGTATGATATGCCCATATGGAAAAATGGATGTGCAAATGCCAATCCCAACCTAAGGCATTGACCATTTTGGTAGGCATGTTATTAAGGGTTTTATTAGAGGCCTCTACTTGTCCATTTGATTGTAGATGATAGGGTGATGAAAAACTATGTTTTATACCAAATACATCACAAAGGCCTTTCACTTGTTTGTTTTTGAAGGATTTTCAATTGTCAATGATGATATTATGAGGAAAACCAAAGTGATAGATGATATCATGGGTGATAAATTTGACAATATTTTTAGCTTTTATTGAGACAAGAGGAATAGGCTCAACCCATTTGGTGACATATTCAGTCGTAGTGATGATAGAGTGATGTCACTATGAAGAGTGGGGGTTAATTTCACCAACAAGGTCTAGACCCCATTGTGAAAAAGGTTAGAATTCAATACAAATTTTAAGGCTATGGCTATGTGCATGATGTAAACTAGCATGTTATTGATACTTAATGCACTTTTTCACATAATCACAATAGTCTTGGTTAAGGGTAGGCCATTAATAGCCTAAGTAGAGGATGCACTTAGCCACAATGAGGCCACTAACATGACCCCCATAGATACCATCATGCATTTCCTTGATAGCATGAGAGGCTTTTGGACCATGGAGGTAATGGAATAGGAGGCCATCAAAACTACATTTATAGAGGATCCCTCCCATAATAGTGTAATGGGAGGTGCTTTGAATAAATGCTCAATGGTAATTCTTAGAGAGGCCAGAAAGAACTATGCCAAAGTTGAGGTAGTCAAATGTTTACTAATACCAAAGGTTAGGTAGTACCTCCCCCACGTTTAAGATGGTTGGAGTGTCTGAATTGACGTAGGAAGGTTTGATGAGGTGATGGAAAATGACTGACAGCTTAGAGTCAGATGATGCTAATGGGATCTAAGAAGCAAGAGAAGCCATGGTGTCAGCAAACTTGTTGGTAGATCATGGGGTGGTTTGAATATGGTAGTGTTTAAATGATGTCAAAATTTCTATTACTAATTATCTATATAGTTGCAAAATCTCATTTTTACATCGGTAGATACCATTGACTCGATTGACCACAAGTTGGGAATCACCAAAGATGTTGATTTTTCTGACTCTCAAGGCTAATGCGGTTTAGAGACCTATTACTAGGTATTCATATTCGGCCACATTATTGGTACATGTAAAGTCAAGTTTAAAAGATAGAGTAAGTGGTTCACTAACAAGGGGGATAAGGATTATATCAGCTCCCCCACCATGTTGACATTTGGAACCATCAAAGAACATGGTTATGTTATCGGTGAAATCCATTTGAAATAGGCTCATGATAAACTCATCTAAAATTTTAAGAGGAGGTTGGTTGATTGGCAGGGGTGCATTGGCTAACTGGTCAATAATGATTTTACCCTTAATAGACTTTTGCTTGAGGAATTCAAGGTCAAATTTGGCTAAAAGCATGAGCCACTTGGCCATACATTGGTTTTGGTATGGCTTGGAGTACATGTACTTGAATGGGTCGATATTGATTATGACAAAAGTTTTATGGTTAAGAAGGTGGTGGCAGAGTTTTGTGGCCATGAAGAATAAGGCCAAGCATAGTCTCTTGGTGTGAGTATACCAACTTTTGTAGTCTAGAGGGGTTCAAATTATGTAATATACAACTTACTCTTTGTGTTTATCTCGACTGGCAAGCATCGACCCTAGGGAATGGTCTATAGTAGAGATATAAAGGTGGAAAGGTTGGTCATATTTAGGAAGTGTGAGGATATTTCAAGAGGTGATGGAAGGTTTGACATTGATCTAAGAGCTGAGAAATGAAGTGCCAAATGGATTAGAGATTCCCTTGTAAACTATAAAGTTGCTTAAGGTTGGTGGGAGATAGAATCTTGAGGATGGCTTTAATATAGGCTAGAACAACCTCAATTCCTTAAAGAGAAATGATGAAGCTAAGGAGTTTGATTGACAAGACCCCAAAAATACATTTCTTGGAATTGAGGTAGACATGATAATAGATAAGTCTCTCAAAGATAATCTTACGAATGGCTAAGTGGTCCTTCCAAAGTTTGGATTTTTTGAGGATCTCATCCACGTATTTATTGATGATTTTATGGATAAGGTTATGGAATATTTAGGTCATAACATGTTGGTAGGTTACACCAACATTCTTAAGATCAAAGGGCATAACTCTATAACAAAAAATCCCTCATGGGGTGATAAAGGTGGTTTTGTGTTGATCTTTAAGAGCAATCAAAATTTGATTATAACCCAAGAATCCATCCATGAGAGACATCTCATGGCCTAATATAAGATCAAAAAGTTGGTCAATACTACATAGACAAAATTCATCCTTGGGGTAGTTGAGGTTGAGGTCATGAAACTCCACATAGATGCATAGTCCCCCTGTGACTTTAATGACATGCATGGTGTCTGAAACCCACTCAGGATAATTGATGGGTTGAATGAAGTTGATAAATAGAAGGCATTGAAGCTCTTATTTGACAAGAAGGGCTATGTGAGGATGCATTCATAGAAGTTTATATCTGATAGGCTTGGCATCATGATTGGTTATAATTTTATGGGTGGTAATGGCTAGGTCAATACTAGACATATTAACATATGACTAGGAGAATGTAATGATATGATCTTGGAAGAAGGTGGAGAAGTCTTGAAGCTATAATATGAGGGTTGCCCAAAGTGCCTATGTCAATATTCATAGTGGATTCATTCAACATGGTTGATTATTCAGGAGGTAAGGATTTATGGATAGATGAATCAGGTGTACCAAAGTAGGTGAGAATAGAATCATCATCTTGGTACTAGATAGTGTTAATGGTAAGAGAGTCTTCTCCCACCAGTTCAATATAGATCAAAGGGATGGATACTAGCACCCCTTCCTTTTGATTATTCAAGAGACCAAGGGTAATCATGTTGATTAAAAAAATTGGGTGGGATGATGTTCTTATCCTCACACTCAGGTGGAGGGGGTGTTGGCGAGGAAGGGGTCTCTTCTGCAACAATGGTAGTGGTAGGTGGTTTGGATTTATTCTTGTTGGGTAGAATGAATCCAAGGTTGTGATTTTAATGAGGCTTTTAGGTCTCAATCAATATTAAAGTGTGTGGTCCATGATCATATTGTCCTAAGCCAAACCCTTTCTAGGCACACCTATGGAGGTATATTTTGGCAAAGTCTGGGTTGTCCATGTAAGAGAATGTAGAGATGAATGGTTGTGGTGAAGAGGGGGTGACAACAACATCAAGTGGCTTGTTAATTCCCCCATAGATAGAGTGTGTTTGGCAGCTTGGAGGCCCTAGGGGAGTAATAACTCCAATGTTGGGGTCATAACCTGATTGGTGGTTGAGTTTCCTATACTCTTAGGGAGTAAGGAAAGCATTAAGGGTAAGGATATGGTATTCTCTAAGGGTAAGGCATTTGAAGGTAGATTCCAAGGGATCAATGGTGGGTATTTGATATATATGAATAGTTGAACTAGTAGATACCTCTATGGAAGGAGAGACAATGGCTTCATTTTTTGTGGTTGAGGGCTTGGTGATGGATGCTTGGGGTGCTTTTATCAGAGGTAGGAGGATGTTGCTGGGTTGGTAGGTCATATTGCATGCTAAAAAAGGGCTTGGGTCAGCTTGTATGGTAAAAACCTGACCCTCATGCTCAAATTTGACACAACAATGAAGGGTAGAAGGTACATAATCCATAGAATGGATCTAAGGTCTCCCTAGCAAAATATTGTACTAGAATTCACCTTTGACCACATAGAAGAGTTTGGGGAGCATGTGTGATTTAAGCTAAATGTGGAAGATAATGATTCCCAAGGAAGTGGTCATGGTGTCATTAAAGGATCTAAGAATAACTAAAGTTTGGGACATAACATTTTCTTGTAATTTGAGTTGGTCATAGGCATGGGAAGAGATGATGCTGATGTTGGTTCCCCCAATGATCATAACTATTTGAGGTAGGTTTGGTTAATGTGGGTAGTAATAAAGAGAGGATGATCTAGATACTCAGGGTAGATAGAGGGTATTTTTGAGTCCTTGAAAGTAACAAGGGTAGAGAGTTGAAGAGCACGTATAAAGGCCTCTATAATTGGGGAGTCCCCTAGTCTTACCTCAATAGCTTGCATATCCTCTATCATGGCATGACGATGGTGAGTTGAGGTGGAAATGAGCTCATAAGGGCTCATCTTAGCTAGAGTTTTCTAAATTTGCTTAAGAATGACCTTCTTGATGGATTTATAGGGGTTAGTCTTAGAGGTGCTTAATCTGGTAACTTTGGGCTTAGTTGAAGACATAGAGGTTGGATCAGGTTTGGTTTATGATGAGTTGGGGGTATGTTCATGGAAAGGACACTTTGGCCTTTACTTTATCCTTTTTTTGTGATTTTGTGACCACATTAATGGTATGGATAAAGGGGAAAGGTGTGATAGGGGGTTGGGTAGATTCTCCATTACTCTAAGGTGAGAGTGGAGGATTAGAGATGCACTGACAAATGGTTGTCGGGTGTATTGGTAGAGGATTCAGGGGAAGTTCATCTAATAAAATATCATCCTCATCATAGAGTTGATGGATAATGGGCTAGAGAGCTTTATAATTCTTCATGTCATGCCCAAGTGTCATGTGATAGGAATAAATTTGATGATCATTATAGAAAGTCAAATTTGAACCAAGAGGATTGAAGGGCTTGATAGGGGTTAAAGTGAGGTAAGAGGCTTGTAGTAACCTTTGGAAAATGGTTATATAGGATTTATCTAGAGGTGGGGAAGGTCTAGAGGTTGTGGTGTTGGTTAGGAAGTTTGGCATGTTGGTAGTAATGGGTTTGATGAGAGAGGGTTTAGGTAAGGTGGTTTATCTAGTCAATGGTTTTAGTTTGGGTATGCTGGTGGTTGGGATGTTTAAGTTTGATACTATGACTATTGGTAATCTAGGAAGGATTGATGCATCAGACAATAAGTGGGCTAGTGTAATAATTGGTGGTGGATGAGATATGTTAAAAATAGCTTGATTTTTAGGCAAAGTTGAGGGATGAGGCCCTAAGATAGAAGGCAAGGTAGAGGGAGGTAAAATCATAACCATGTGGCTCTTTAATGATTTTGCCCCTTAGTTGGTTTGGGTTGAGGTTTGGGTATAGGCTTGGATGAGGTTAATTCCACTTTCATATATGGGTGAACCAAGCTTCGTGTAGGGAAGGCACCAAGAGTTTTAAAAGGTTTGGTTGGTAGTGTGGTCATTGGAGAGGTGGCTATTTTGGTTGACAGAGAAGGTGAGGGGTTGGTAGAAGTTCTTATCAGTTTAAGAGGTGGTGGAAAAATTATAGATTGGTTGGTTAAAGGTGTGCCAAAAGGTTCTAGTTTGTTGATGTAAGGAAGCCCTAACTATTGTCAGAAAGTGGATTGATCCATATTCAGCTTTGTGACCATACCTAACTTTTGAATGAGTTTGTAAAAAGGTTTGTATACTAGTCTGAGCTCTTAGGTAATGGGTATTAAGGATAAACCTATGGGTTGAGGAGGAGGGTTGGTAGCCTTGTCCATTTCCTCAAGCAGGGGATGTAAGTTTGGGCTAGGTGGCTACTCTATGAGGGGTGTTTGTGAAAAATTTGCTCCCCTAAGCATGATGCCCATAGTTGTGGTTTGTCCTATGGTTAGGTGAGATGGTAGATTAGGAATGGTTGTTTTTTTGGGTAGGCTATTCAAATGGGTGCTTGATGATTCCAAAGCCTCTATGAGTGTAGCCAAGGAAAAAGGAACATCCTTAGTTTGGGCCCCAAAAGGAAGGTAAGGTGACTCTACCACTTTGATAGGTGAAGTTGGGGAGAAATAGTTAGGTTGGATGATATGTTCCCCACTAATAAGCATATCAAGGACCATATTGACTATGTGGGCATCATGAGAACATTCAACTTGTATGTCCTTAGTTTTGGTAGGGGTATGGTTGGGAAAGGACTTCTTGAAAATGTCAAAGGCTTGATTTTGAGGGGCATTAGGATTGTCCAACATGAGTTCCCCCTTGTAGATAAGGCTCTAAACACCATTATTGAAAGTATTACATCGACCAACATCATGTCCAATTACATGATGAAAAGCACAAAGGTCATCCTCATTATACCAAGTAGGTGCTGGATGAGAAGAATCAAACTACTAGGGAGGTTAAATGGGCATAAGTTATATGAGATTAGCTTATATTAGTTTCTCCAAAACTAAGGCATAAGATTCTCCAACTAGAGTGAACTATTTTTGGTTGCTTCATTTTGGGTTCCTTATGTTTTTATTGGAGGTAATGGTAAAACTTTATTGATTAACATTGGGTGGAGGGGCATTTTTAAGGACAACTACATTCACAGTTCCCTTATTCTTAGTTTTGGTATTGGATAGTTTTTTGGTTTAGAGTAAG
Organism: Torreya grandis; assembly: GCA_037957365.1. Classification (NCBI taxonomy): domain Eukaryota; kingdom Viridiplantae; phylum Streptophyta; class Pinopsida; order Cupressales; family Taxaceae; genus Torreya; species Torreya grandis. Next base: position 2,955,163 of record JARHVA010000355.1, read on the forward strand.
AGGTTTATTTGGTCATAAAGGTATATTTATTGTTTATTAACTTCAAATTACCCTCATCTATGGCCTATTTTTCTAGCTTACGCACCATGGTGAAAGTTTCATCAAAAGTTTTGAAGCTTTGGACACGCAGTGTAGAAGACATATGTTTCGTATAGGCTCGAGCAAAAATCTCTATAAGTTTAGTCTGGGGTAAGTAAAATGAAAGATGACTAATCAAGCTTCTCTAATGGGTGACAAAATCAACAATGGACTCATCTTAAAATTATCTGATAGAATAGAGATTGGTGATAGACAACTTCTTGGAAATGTTAATGGAAAAGTGATCTAAGAAGATCTAAGCTAGTTGGGTGAAAGAAAAGATTGAATGTCTGGTAAGGGCACTATACTAGTCAATTCCGGGGCCAGATAAATACATGGGGAAGGTTTGGAGGAGAATGAAAACATCATAAGCAATCATGTAACATCTGTGCCTAAAATCCCTAAGGTGTTTTTGGGGGTCCTCCTTTCTCTAAAATTTGGTAAATTTTGGAAGCTCCCATTGAGGAGGGTAAGGTCTGATAGGGATAGAGGGATGAATAGGTTCATTACAAATCTACTCATAGGATAATATGTTATGAGCCCCTAAAATGGATGACTTGAGGTTTGTCATCTTGTCCATGATCATATTCATTAGGTCAGTTTGAGGTGGTGGACCAAATGGGTTGTAAGGTGGATATTGTGGTTGAGATTGGGTATCATATTTGTAATTATTTGGTGGTTAAGAGGCTATCACATTCTAGAATGTGGTTGTTAAAGGTTGGGTAGGTGGTATTTAAGGATAAATAAATGAAGGTGGTAGAGTAGTGGGTACATACCCTTATGGGTTAGGGATGTATGCTAGATTAGGCATGATGGATACCTACTGAGGGATTCCTATGGATTATGTATGAATGGTAGTTAGGTTGGTAACAAAAGGAGAAGTAGTGACCTTCATGCTAATATGTGGTGAAGTATAAGGGATAGATACCACTAAGCTTGGTAAAGGGGCATTGACCAATGGGTTGGGGTTGATACAAAGAAGGTTAGTAGTGCTAGTGGTAGGTGATCCAACAATAAGTAGAGTGTGATGGTTTAATGGTAGGGTTATTCCTAAGGTGGAAGAGTCATTGGTAGGGGCAAAAGGTGTAAGGGTAGTGGTTGGTTGGATAGGTTGGTTTTCAGCTATGGCATCAAAGGGGTTAATAGATGAAGATGCCTAGGTAGTTGAAGGTTGGGTGGTGACCACAACAATAGGGATACCCCTCATAAGGTGGGATGGCATGCCATCAGAAGGATCTTGAGGTGGAGTTGGAACCAAGACATGGTGAGGGTAGGTGTTAAGGTAGTGCTAGAGGGAAACTAGATTATTGTCTAAAAAGTGGTAAAGTCCATGTTTCCTTGGGAAAATACCCAAGGAAAAGTAGGGATTCTCAATGAATGAGGTGAATCTTCTACCTCAGAGATGTAATCCATAGATGAAGAGGTAGAATAGGTTTATTTTAATGATGGGTTCTACTCTACTAGGTCTCTTCACTGCTGGCGAGTGAGAACCATAAAAGAAAGGGGGAGAGATAACAAGAATAAACTCACCACTCAAACAGGAAGAAGATAAGAAAATGATCAAGGAAATCAAGTCACACACTATAAAGTATGTTAAGCCTAGAGGTTAGTTTTAATCTCGCTTTTGGCTTATGCCTTAGTTTATGAGAATGTGTGATAGAAGTTGGCTTATAAATTAGGTACTATAGAAGTAGTCTATGGTTGGTTTCAGATTGTTTAAGTGCTCAAAATAATTTTTATTGGAATCAATACGTGGCTTGGTATTGGGGCCTACCCCCTCACTTCACGGTCCCATAGTGGTAAGAGTTTTGGGTGCTTAGCCAATATATATTGATATCCAGAGTTTATACTCAACCAGAGAGTTGAGTTGGTTCTCCCTTGGTAATGACCTCTATGTAGGATTACCGAGAAAGGGTAAGGTGACTGTTAAGTGATGAAATCATAGTCAGACCTTATCTCAAATTATTTTGTTGTTTGATTGATGAAAGTGGTTTGGCTAGTGTGTGCAACCAAAGTGGTGCTACGATAAGATTATTGTGATTTAATTCAAAGTGAACTAATGTTAAAAGCAAGAAATGGATGCAGTTTATTTGAATCCCAAAATAAGTTTCAATTTCGATTTCAATTATGAGTACAAATAGAGAGAAGAGCATACAAATGCAAAGAAAAACATGAGTAAAGACTCTTGGTCCCATAGGGCATGCTAGAATGTTTCATGTAAAATTTTTCTTTAAGTTTTAAGAAAGAGAGAAAATAAACTCAATAGGGCGTGGTTGAAAAACCTTTATTTGTGCATGTGTTGAATCAAAATATTGTGAAGAGATTCTCTTTGGCTTGGGAGGAAGACCTAAAGATAATAAAGCACTAAAGAAAACTTGTTTGTTAGACATATAGTTGGGTGGATTTCTGAATGATGCCTAGATGTCAAAAGTAAGGGTTTCCTTAAGGGATATTAATCCACATGTTTTAAACAATTAAGTTCATGAAACTAGGAAGAAGGTACTTGCATCAATAATAAAAAGGTATTGAAATTGAACATACAAGAAGTGCTTGTTAAATAAAGGTATGCTAGAACATTAAATATAACAAAGGTAGGTAAATACCTATGATAAAAGGTTGGGGTCTATTCTATAAAATTAGGTAATGGTCTGTTAATAGGTAGGGACATAGAAAATTGGATTTAGTTTGGTGTAGGCAGGTGAAAGGAGATTGCTATAAATTTTCTTGATAATGAACCATCAGTGGTCAAGGTGACCATCACCAATTGGGGGAACTATCATTGGTCATCTAACCATCACTGGTTAAGATGAACCATCACCATTTAAGGTTAACCATTGATAGTTTCCTATCAGTGGAACTAGGTTGGTATTACTGATTGTTGGGATTTATAAGGTAAGTTTTGAGAGGTGAGTAAGGGCTAGATTTATTTCAAAATGAAAATACAATAAGTGAATACTAGAAAATAAATACTTGTCTTACTATAAATTAGTTAGGTAGATGGTTGAGACAATTTTAATCATTGTATAAGTTGACCGTGATTCAAATAGAGTAATGATATTTAGAGAACTCGATGGAGAGATGGTGATAAGCTGGCTCCCATTATGGCTGCTAGATTACTGAAGTATTTGAAGATGGTTGACCTAAAAAAGAGATTTTGGATACACAAATCTATTGATAATAATTACAGATGATCTTTCTCCTTAAACCCTTCTCTTTTTATAGGCAAGGCAAGAGGTATAAGTGAAGGTGTAACTAGGTCATCTAAATATAAATTGTCCATGCAAAGGCTCACAACAATATCTAGACAAGCTATTGTTAGAAAAGTAAAGTGGTAGTTTACATGTAGCTTGCATGCTAAAAGTATAGGTGGTGCAACCTAACCATCACTAATCAAGGTGACTATCATTAGTTAACCTAACCGTCATTAGTCATAGCTAAAGGTAAAAAGGTGGATAGGCTAGGTTAGTTAGATCAAAATAACTACATGTTTAGTTCAGTTAAGGGTTGAAAGGTGGATTCTCCCAAGGGGTTTCTAAGATGGTAAAGAGGATTAAGACCTTTGAAATCATAGTGTGGAAATTTTCAATGTCTATATTATCCTTACTAGAGGAGGGGAGAGGAGTAAAATATCCACTTAGAACATCTGTTAGTCTCACCAACAAATCCACCTAATATTCTAAGGCCATAAAAAACTCAAACATTTTCATTACTAACTTTTTGTCAAAAACAAAGAATAGAATATCATGGAAAATAGGGAAGCCACCTCTGAATTAACCCACCACCTCAATATTTTTTCTAGCACCTCACCACCTAGAACTTACATAATAGCTTGACCCACTTCTGGGGTGGGAGCCTAAAAAATATGCTTCAACCATGCCATCAAGATAAGGCCCACAAAACCAATTTATCGCTTTACCCTATGCCTAAAAACCATAGGCAAATCAAAAGACTTGACACAACTCTACTCCATCCTATTAGGTCCCCATCCCTTCACTCTAAAATAACCAAGTAATAGAGAAAAAACCAAGAAAGCCCATGCAATAAAAATAATCATCGGCTTGCACCAATTTAAATGATTATCGATTGGACATTCCACATGAACCAAATGAAAGAGTAAAAGGGTGGTTCATCGATGCTTGACATTCCTCCAAACTCCACATGTATTGGCCACCTAATGACATCATTCAAAAATTAAAATTAGCCACCTCGCTAAAATATTCTTAAGCTTCCTTTATGTTATCCACCTACCTAACTTCATTAAATATCTATCCTAGCATTAGAAAAAAAAATGGCCACTTGGTTGGCATCCCTATAATAATGTGAGAACTTCTAATTTTGAAATTTAGAAACATCTCCCCAAACTTTCTCATGGATATTATTCAAATTCCATGATTTAGCCCTTTTTTTTTTACAAGGCTTGAATGATGACTTATGAGTCACCTTCAATTTCAAAATTAAACACCCCACACTCAAGTGCTAGATCAATACCAACCAACAAGGCTTGGGATTAAGCTTCATTGTTAGTCCCATCCATTAATTTGATAGACACTACTTTAATGAGTGAACCACTATAATCCCTAATCCACACTCCACCCTAGAGGTACCTAAGTTCCCTTGACAAGCTTTGTCAATATTGAGTTTGAACCACCTTGGTGGCAGAGCTTGCCAAACAATACCAACCCTATTCTTTTTCTTTATTTTTCCATTTCTATTTATGATCGACCAATTGATAGGGGTGTAATAATATTTTTTAATTTGATGTTTGATGATGTGTTTAAATCATTATAGTGAGAATTGAATGTAATATACAATTTAGTCCTTTGTTTTTTTTCCAGATGATTAACATAACATATAATAGTTGGTAAGATAAAGTTTATAGATGGATTGAAAATGAAGGTGTTATGATTAAGGGTTCAATTTGATGGTTGAATTTGATCATCATGTAAATTTTTATGATGGTTATTTGTTGAACATTGAACTACAACTGTTCATGATGCTTAAAGAAAGACACATGAAAGATTAAACATATCGACACAATCTTTCATAATTTTTAATGAAAAAAAGATAAAATATGGTCATACAACCATAGATTAGTTGAAAGAAGAACAAACTTTACAAATTTTTCCATCTGTCTAGTTTTGAGTCCAAGGTTACTCATCTCCACCATCACCTTTACAAAAGGTAAATCAATTTTTTTTCTCAATTTGATCGGTCTTTTGTATTTGCTTCTCAACTTGACAACTGATTAGTAATCTAAGTAATTACTATGGAATTTTATTAGCAAAGTGTAGAGTAATGTAATGTTTAGATTAAAAATAATATACAACAAATCCTAATTTCATTTTAACAATATCTCACAGGAAACGAAGATGGATTCATTTCAAATCCAAAATGATTATACTATCTAGTGAATGGACATGTTTAACAATAGAGCAGAGGGATGTATCACAATAACACAAGTTAGAATAGGTGCGAGAATATTTTTATTTATATTTTTAATATATATTATTTCCTTTTTATTTTTTTGGGATAATATCAGCCATTAAAAATGAGCACACTCACAGACATTACAAGTCTCCACCACTCTCTAAATGTCACTATAGGAATGCCTCTCGACATAATAGATAGATATAAACATGACAACAAATAATATCTTATGTGGGGTAGGTTTTAATATATCCATTCTATTAGATTTAATATTTTTTAATACTATCAAAGTTTATATGATTATTAATAAGAATCAAATTCTAAATTTGTTTAAAACTACTCTATGTGAGATTGGGATATTATCTCTGTACAAGTATACCAATGGGATTTCATTATGAAAAACCTTTACTCATATAATATTATTATTGATTTATTCTGTTACAAATATATTATCTACTTTTAAATAAAAGATTGATAAATCTTCTTATATTTCAAAATAGTAGTTAGTATATTCAAATGTAGTTATCTTTATACTTATTTGTTAAAATAAGTATATGTTAAAATAATAATGAACAAACTAAAACATTAAAAAATACAAATTCAAACACAGAGAAAATCTAATATTATTATAATGACAAGTTGGAGTCAATACATAATCTCAAAAACACACTTTACAAAAGATTATTTAGTAGATTTGATATATTATATAGTTAGCTTTAAATATTTTGTACTTACCTAAGATATTATTATAGGTTGGATGGGGTTTCCATCATGGAAATACAAACACATGATGAAGTTTGAAGGGGTCAATTTTTTTTCCTCAAGGTGATGTTTCCATTTATAGGCTCATATCATGCATAAAGTGGAAAGTAAATATGTAGGTTATTATTTTTCCCCATATATCTTTGAAAACTATTAAAAAATCTAAATCCTACACAAATTTATGTGGGGGAGTGGGAGTACAAGAATAAGGTTTATTTTTTGAAGTACAATCCTCACCCTTTATTTATCATAATCATTAGACTTGTGAAACATTACAATCTATTCTATATAAAACTAAGCATACTTTTGACCATGCTCAACTTAACATGACAATCGAGGTTATGTGGGCCTCTTTCCCTTTAAAAATGTTACATTGGTTTGGTGCAAAGATTGATTTTTGTAAGTTATAATGGCATTAGATTTTTCTTGTAACTCAATAATAATATTGTTGACAACAACAAGATTAATGGGTTAAGTTATTGTGTTTCTTAGTCACAGGTTATATGTTCAAATTTTTGAAACTTCCTCTTATGGCAAATGGTCTTTATATCTATTGTTGAATATTTCATAAAAATTGAGAGTTTTTTTTAATCATGAGTTGTTATTGTTGCATCTTTATCTCTTCTCTGATCAATTGTTATATAAATGGGTGGGAGAACAATTGATATGGGAATTTTGAATGATAGCAATGGGTGGGAGGAAGGAGAGATGCATCTTGATAATATTATTAAGTCTGTGATAGTTTTAGAAAAGGTTGATTTGGAAAAGGTTCCTGAATTATCAAAAAATATGAAGACTTAACCAATACTTAGGGTGGGTTCGAGCTTGGGTCCATAAGACACTATCTCTAATCCTACCAAAGGAAAAAAACACTCCTCATGGGTAGATCTAGTCATGAGTGAACATCATCATTATTTGTCCCCATATATCTTTGACAACTATTAAAAAATCTAAATCCTACACACATTTATGTGGGGGAGTGGGAGTACAAGAATAGGGTTATGATTTGAAGTACAATCCTCACCCTTTATTTCTCATAGGGGTTATGATTTGAATTTCCATCCTCACCCTTTATTTATCATAATCATTAGACTTGTGAAACATTACAATCTATTCTATATAAAACTAAGCATACTTTTGACCATGCTCAACTTAACATAACAATCAAGGTTATGTGGGCCTCCTTCCCTTTAAAAATGTTACATTGGTGTGGTGCAAAGATTGAGTGTTGTAAGTTATAATGGTATTATATTTTTCTTGTAACTCGATAATAATATTTTTGATAACAACAAGATTAATGGGTTAAGTAATTGTGTTTCTTAGTCACAGGTTATATGTTCAAAATTTTGAAACTTCCTCTTATGGCAATTGGTCTTTATATCTATTGTTGAATATTTCATAAAAATTGAGAGTTTTTTTAATCATGAGTTGTTATTGTTGTATCTTTATCTCTTCTCTGATCAATTGTTATATAAATGGGTGGGAGAACAACTGATATGGGATTTTTAATGATAGCAATGGGTGGGAGGAAGGAGAGATGTATCTTGATAATATTGTTAAGTCTATGATAGTTTTAGAAAAGGTTGATTTGGAAAAGGTTCCTAAATTATCGAAAAATTTGAAGACTTAACCAATACTTAGGGTGGGTTTGAGCTTGAGTCCATAAGACACTATCTCCAATCCCACCAAAGGAAAAAAAGACTCCTCATGGGTAGATCTAGTCATGAGTGAACATCATCAAATAACCCTAGAAGATTCTTTTTTGGTCCCTTCAGGGCAAAACAAGGAGGTAAGTCTTGAAGTTTCGAATGTTTTCATTGATAGAATCGATTCATCCTTATCGAATTATATCCTGGCTAAATTTAATGACTTTAGACCAAATATAGATTCTTTCTAAAAATGGGCTAATCTCAAATGGAAAACAAAAGGGCAAATTGATATTATAGCTATGCTTAGGAATTTATTTTTGATCAACTTATCCCATCCCAAAGATACCATAAGAATCCTCATAGGAAGACCTTAGTTTATGGGAAAATTTGTTATCAGTCTTCACAAGTAGAAGGTAGGAATTGACCTCAATAGCTCAATCTCAGAGGACATTCCCATCTAGATTAGTCTACCAAAGCTTCCCCTAGATTTTTTTGCATCAAAGGCCATTTTGGGGATTGCCAAGGCTCTTGGCCAACCCATATCTATCAACCTGGTCACTAGGCCCAGACAAAGGCTTCTTATAACTAGGGTTTGTGTATTCATTCCCACAGACAAACCCTTAATTCACTCTATCAAGATCAAATCTAAGTACAGGATCTAGAGTCAAATAATCAACTTCAAAAGAACATCAAAGATTTGCAAAACTTGTGATGTCTTGAACCACTCGACCAAAGAGTACCCCTTGTTCAAGAATCCACCCATTTCCCATTTTCCCTCCTGGGTTAAAAAATATTCTAACCAGGCTCCCTTTTCCCTTCCCCCTTCTTCCCTCCCCCCTTAAATCCCCTCTAGCCCCCTCTAGCAAAAAAGGTCTACTCCCTCTTCCCCATTCCTCTCTCTCTCTCCCTCTCCCCCTACCATCCCCCTTCCTCCCTCCTCAAAACCCCTCAAGCCCATTCCATAAAACTAGAATTGGCCCCACTTAGTCTATGGAATAAACTTTCTACTATTGAAACCCTCTACAGCTCTGAGGATCCTTATCCCTCCTGAAGTGACCTAACCCTGCCTTCCCAAAATGGCTCTTTAAAAGAACCTCTTCCTTGTTCTTTTTCCTCTCTAAAGAATATTCTTATTGAAGCTATGTTTGTGTCCCCAATTTACTCCCCTCCTTATCTCAAGATCCTTCATGACTCTTCTAGTCTTATTTCCTCTTGAAAAATTGGCTATGAATCCCTTTTGTTGGAGAAGGACCTAGTTTTGTAAGAAATTGCATCCTCTCAGGCCCTTCTCACTCCTATTAAAACTAGTGGGGAGACCAAACTTCTTTCCTCTTCTGAAGGACAATGATCCTCTACTAGTAAAGGGTAAATCTCTAATTTTTCTAAGGACTCATCTGAGGAAAAATGGGTGGATGTCCACCACAAAAAAGGGAGGAAAAATGTAGAAGTTAGATGCGATAAAAAATCCTTAGGTAGACCGTAATCCCAAAATGTCGAGAGAGTATAAATAGATAGGTAGGTTACAAAAGGTATAAAAATGACCTTTAGAAATTTCTCTAGTAATAAGAAATGAAAGTCATCACTTGGAACATAAGGGGGTTGAGCAACCCCAAAAAATAGAGGTTGGCAAGAAATTTAGTCTCAAAATATAAACTAGACATCCTTTTGATCCAAGAATCTAAAATGATAGATGAAAAACTCATGAAGATCAAATCTAATATTTGGGACAATGCATTTTGTAGTTGCAGTAATTCTAGAGGTGCTTTAGGTAGCCTAGTGGTCTTTTGGGATCCCTCGGTCTTAGAAGGCTCCCCCCTTGTAATTGAGACCCACATCTCTATTTCCTTCTTTGACATCTAAAATAAAAATATTTGGGTCCTCACCAATGTTTATACCCCAAAATCTAGGATTAAAATAAATAAGTTATGGAAAAACTTGATAAACATCAAGAATCACTTTAAAATTTTGAGTTGGATAATGGTTGGAGATTTCAACTATCCCTTATCCCCCAGGGAGAAGAAGGGTAGAATCTACACCCTTAATGAAAATATATTTGAGTTTAATGAGTTTATCATTGATGTAGGTCTTTTTGATGTGGATTTAAAGGTAAATTAGTTCACTTGGTCAACTCAAAGGCTAGGGGATAATATTATCCATGTTCGACTAGACAAATTTTTGATTTCTTTTAATTGGATCCATAATTCCACTAACTCCCTCTCATCCCTACCAAGAATAAAGTCTGATCATAATCCACTTCTATTTCAAAGCAATAATATGTCAAAATCCAAGGCTACACCCTTTAAATTTGAAAAAATGTGGCTCTCAAACCAGTATTTATAATATTCTTTGAAGGAACAATGGAAATTCTTGGTCCAAGGTTCATCCATGTATATCCTAGATATGAAGCTTAAACATGTCAAGAAGAATCTCAGTATTTGGAACAAAGAAGTTTTTAGTAATATTTTCCTTCAAAAGAATACTATTGATGAGGAAATCCATAAAACCAAATTGGAAATTTCTATTTGGGCCCTTCCCCTGATCTTCAATTCAAATAAAAATAACTTCTATGTAGTTTCCACAATTTGGAAGCCAAGGAAAAAACCTACTAGAGGTAAAAATTCAAGAATATTTGATTAAAGGAGGGTGAAAAAAATACTAAATACCTCCAAACCTTAGAATCCAAGAATTTATAGTAGAAAATCATCATGGAAATTCAAGGGGAGGAGGCACCTAGTTCAATAAGGACAAAGATATTGAATCCCAAATAACTAACTTCTATAAATCCCTACTTGCTTTTGTTTCCCCATAGGATGAGGACTTAGAGGATCAAGTGGTTAACCTTATTGAGAGGGTTATCTCCTAGGAATGTAATGCCTCTACTCTCTCTCCCCATTCAAACAAGGAGATTAGGGCTATAGTTTTCTCTTTGAAAGGGGATAAGCCCCAGGTCTTGATAGTTTACCACTTTTCTTCTTTCAAGTTTTTTGGGATATCATTCGTAACAAAGTTTACTTGGCTATAGTGGAGTTCTTAAAATATAGCAACATGCTCCAAAAATTTAATAATACCTTCTTAGTGAGCAATCCAAAGAATTATGGAGCCTCTCAAATGATAGATTTTAGACCCATCAACTTGTGTTCAATATTCTATAAAATCTGCACTAAAAGGCTTTCTCTAAAAATCCAACTTCTGTTGGATAAAATGATTTCTGACCAATAAGGAGCTTTCATTTTTGGAAGATATATCTTAGATGGAATCATCATAGCCCATGACACCATCCATTTGGTGTCTTAATCCAACTGAAAAGGAATGTTCCTCAAGCTAGATATGAACAAGGCCTATGATAGGGTCTCTTGGCAATTCCTTGAATAAATCCTGATCAAATTTAGCTTCAATCAATTCATCAAAAAATTTATTGCCTCTTGCATAATTACCCCCATATTTTCTACAATTATTAATGGATTTCCTAGGGGTTTTTTCCTAGTAGGAAGATGGCTCAGATGGAGATCCACTTTCTCTATATTTGTTCATCAGTCTAGCTAAAACATTGAGTAGGCTTATTGTCAAGGTGAGAACTTCAAACATTATCAGAGGCATCACAAGTGCTCCTAATACTAGCCTAGTCACCCATCAATAATTTTTGGATGACACATTGATGATGGGTAAAGCCTTAGTTACTGAAGCTAAGTGTTTTAGGAAAATTCTTAGTGTTTGGTTAGAACATCAACCTCCATAAAAATTCTCTTTTTTTCATCAACACCCTGCTCAACCTTCAAGTCAAAATATCTAATATTATAGGTTGTGTCATTAATAACCTCCCTTATTATTATCTAGGTAATCCTCTATTTATGGGTTCCATGAAATTATAATTCTAGAACCCCCTCATTGAATGGATTCAGTGAAAATTATCAAGATGGAAAGGGAATTTGTTGTCCCAAGCTGGAAAACTACAACTTTTAAAGAGCTCACTTCAAAGCATCCTAATTTATTTCATGTCTATATTTATCATCCTTGGTAGGATTTTGGATCAAATTGAGCATATCTTGAAGAAATTTCTTTGGAGATGATTAGAGGAGAGATTCAGGTTTCCACTCATCTCTTGGAATAAAGCTTGTCTCCCTACTTTGAAAGGAGGGTTGGGGTTAAGAAGGGTTAAATCCATGAACCAAGCCCTTTTGGAAAAGAAAGGATGGAGGGTGATCAAAGAAGATAACTAGTGGACCAAGATTATACATGATAAATACTTAAACTCCAATGAAGGCCATTACTTTCCCTCAAAATGTGGCCCAGATAATGTCTCAACATTTTGGAAAATTTTGAAAGTTGGTAAGGATATTTTCAATAAAGGTCTCAAATGGAACACTGGTAGGGGTAATAAAGTGGACTTTTGGGAAGATCCTTGGATCAAATCCCCTTTGGCCTCTTCTTTCCAAGATTTGGAACTGATGTCCTTCTTCAAAGAGGCCTTTAGCCATAAGGTGTCATATTATTAAGAGGAGATTAATGGTAGAAAGAAGTGGAAACTTCTCATAAAAGATGGTCTAAAACAATAACAAGCCTACCTCCTGGATGATTTAAACTTTTCCCTCTAATGCATTCATATTATATTATTCCTAAAGGAGGATGATCTTATTTGAAAACATGATCCTAGTGGTCTCTAATCTATCAAATCTAGTTATGTCTCCCTTTGGCATTAGGTAGAAGATGATGATAACTAGAATGATCTTTGGGTAAAAAATCTCATCCCCAAAATCAATGTTTTCTTTTAGTTGGCAGCTCAAAAGAAGATTTTAAATTTGGACAATATGGTGTGAAGGGGCATTTGATTTCCTAATAGGTGCACTCTTTAACGATGGAAAGCTGAATCTGTCAAACATTTATTCCTTTCCTATTCTTTACTTCTTTCATTTTTTAACTTTTCTTTAGCAAGTCTAACTTTTCATGGGTTACCCCTAAATCCATTAAGGACCTGATTACTCAATGGAAGACACCATGGGATTCTCCCCTATTAAAATTTTAGTGGAATTTAGCTCTTCCCCACATTTTTTGGGGAATCTAGAAAGCTAAGAATTCATGTATTTTTTAAAACTGCATGCACAATCTTTCCTCCACCTCCAAGAGGATCTTGGCCTTTGTTCATGAAAATTGGTCTTCCTTCACTTCCTTTTTTGACCAACCTAGCTCCCTTATTCTTTCCCAAATTCTAAATCACATCAACCTAGTCATTCGTAGAAAATATCAAGTGAAGGGGGTTGATAGGTCTAAAGTCAAATGGAAACATCCCCCTCCCTCCTAGTTTAAGCTAAACTTTAATGGGGTAGTGAAAGGGAACTCGAGCCTAGTGGGAGTATGAGGGGTGATTAGGGACTCTTTTGAGAATATCAGAGAAAAGTATGAAGGCCTGTTGGGGATCCAAACAAATCATGTCTCAAAAGCTAAAGCATCATTTTGGGGCATCGAACTAGTGATCAATATTGACATGAAATTACTCTAAATGACTCACTGAAAATTATTAATTATTTTAAAGGCCTTTCCCTCTCTCCTTAAAATATTTATAGGATCATTGATGATGCAAAAAACTTATTGACCCATTTCAAAGGGGTATCCATAGTTGATGTCTACAGGTAGGGTAATAGGTGTGTCGATTGCATGTTCAACCTTGGGGTCCAAAAGAGTGATTTCATTAATTGGCATGAGAGTTAATTTTTGGATGACATCATCTTGATTATTGAATCAAGAAAAGAGGACACACCCCACTTGGTCATGATGGTTTATTTAATGATGACATAAATTTAGAATGGGAGTATTGAGTTTAATACATGCAAGGGTATTATCATTATGGCCTTGCACATTTGGGTCTTTCTAGGCTCACTTCACATGTTGGATTTTGGCTCTCATTTTCATAATCCATCCATCTCTTTCCCTAAGCACTCGAACAATGTAACTTATGGTAGAGGTATGTAATTCCATAAAATGGGCATGGATAGAGATCATTTCAAACTTATTTCTTTCTTTGATGTTAAGGAAAATGAATATTTGTGGTATAAAATGGTCAAAGGTAGTTTGGATCCCTTCATGGAATGTCTTGTTAGGAATGACATAGGGATTTCTAGGGACTTTGCTCATGACTAGAAAGATAGTGAATTCTGAATGCATGGCTTGAAAATCTTGATCACAGAGGATGTCATTGGCAAAACCACTAGGATGGACTGCAATGACATCAAAGCTTTCAAGGAAAAGAATAGAAAGGAAGAGATCTTGGGTATTTTATTCAAAAAGGAAAAAAATAAACCCAAAATTTTGACTGAAAAGGGTTTCATGAGGTCAGAACTATCAAGGAAATGGCCTGAAGTTTGCCTCTAAATTATGAGGTATATAACCTTAGAAGGAAAACACACTATGATTTTTTCCCATCACTTCCTTCTTTTGAATTATTTCAAAGGATATATAATCAACATTTCATTTTTTCTACTACAATCTTTGGAGGCCTCGGTGCTAATTTTTAAGAGAAACCCATTCACTGATTTAATTCACCAAGGCTTGATCTTATTGCTAATAAAGTGGGGGGAGTCACAATGATCCAAGATTATCACTAAGGCAAACGATATCCCCAATGAGAATAAAAACACTAAAGAAAGGGAAGATCAATCTATCGAGTCAAATTCTGAGAATGACCAGGAGAAATAAAATGTTGGGGACTCTATCGAGTAGGCATAAGAGAAACCCAAACTAGATATGAGGAGTCCAATCTATGTCTGTCTGATAGCTAGTACAGGTAGAGGGGTTCCCACTTCTAATGATAAGGTGGAGATTTTGATTTCCCTTCAGAAGCTGCACACAAAAATTTCTATGTAGAAACTCCTATGTAGTGAAATTGAGGATGAGTTTGACAAGTTGTAGAAACTCCTATGTTGTAGAAACTCCTATTATACTGACTTATTGTTCAATATGATAGGGGTCAGTATGATGAAGCAAGTTCACAGCCCATGGCTAGGGATATGATTTACCATTAATATAGGCATTACAGTTATAAAATTATCTGTACCCAATTTTTTTGACATTCATAATAGTAATTGAAAAAAATGGAGTGATCGAGGGAGCATGAGTGAAAAGTGGAAGAATGGAAGGATCTCTCTAGGGCTTGAAGATGGGAGCATAACCAAACTAAAAACTAGGAGAAAAAATTACATGAAGTGTTAGAATAAATCCTGGTGAAAGTTATGGAGCAGAGGGGTAGGTTGGAAATCACATGAAAGGAGGAGTTATGATAATTGATCTTCATGGATCTTCAGTTCAAAGTGATTTGTAACAAATTTAAGTCTCTTTATTTGGAGGAGTCCCCTTAGTATAGAAATTGGGTGCATAGGGAGCCTTCAACATTGGATGTGGATTTGAAACCTTTTTCCATGAGACAAGAAAGACTAGACTTGAGAAAGTTTTTTCCAGAGGAGAATATGGTTTTAACTAGGCTAGAGGTGTCAGCAATTATTGGTAGTTAGGAGGAGACCTTTGGCTCACTATGTTTCAGTTTCTTTGGTATCATAGGTTCCTTCGTGCCAAATCTCATCTCTTATGTCATTATTTCCTTTGGTTATAAAGATGGTTATTGAGGTTGGGAGGGTTTTTTTCTTAAATGGGTAGTCAATAATGGTTGAAATCCTTGCCCATTGAAGCCTATGCTTTCCCTTCTACCATTAAGGGTTTGAAAGCAAAATTTTCATTTTTTTAGGCCCTTCCTATTTTGGATTTGGAATTTTTTGCACATAAAGTGGATGGTGCTAAGGAGTTCACAACTTTGGTGAAAAGGCAAACTTATGGTTTGGCTTGGGGAGAGTAGCAAGAAAAATTTGTGGTGTTGGTCTTTTGGGATTCAATGTTATCTTCTTGGGTCTATGTTGGAGGTCACTTTGTCTTGTTCGTGCACTTTATCAGGTTAAATGGAAAAGGCTCAATGTTCTAATCCCTAGGCATTAGTGACTCTTTTACTTTTATGGGAATAGTGCCTCATAGTTAAGGCTTTAAGATAACCTTTGTGGTTTTTGATTAACTATAAGATCTACCTGATGCTATGATGGCTTGTTATGTATGTGGGTTTTATTATTGGTATATTTTTCTTATAATTGGCATAGGTTTATTTGTTTGTTTCAATCTTTTTATTTAGGTTTATTTTGGAGAATAGTGATGGTATAGTTCATGGAAGTTTGTGGTTGGATGGGATGGTGGTTTTTTGGTGAGGTTTTATCCCCAACTTTGTCTAGTTTAGTATGGTATTGGCCATCATCAGCTTAGATTTTGAGGGTTTAGCATGTCAGTGGGATTTTGGATGTTGTTGGGTTTAGTGGTTTTTGGCACTAATGTTTTGTGTTTTATCACTTATGTGTTTAGTTTGAATAACATGGTAAAGTTGTTTGTCAATTTAATATTACTTAGCTTATCTCTATTTGATGTCTTATCATGTTGTAGATCGATAATGCAAGATTTCAGTATTATTATCTTTTTATATTTTAGGCTTGTGTTCATATGCCTAGATGGAAATTATCCATCAATCCAAGCCAATAATCTTCTTCTTTAGTTCTTTTTTGGACAGGGGTCCTTCTAACTTTGATATCAATAAAAAATTATTTGTGTATTTATAAATAATTAAGACCTTTTTGGCATGCAAACAAACATTAAATTATAAAAATGTGGAGAAATAAAGACCATAAAACATTTAGGTTACCCTAATAGACTAAAAAAACCTAAAACCTAAAAATGTACTCATTATGTTTTGGGGCCCCAAAACCATTAAAAAGTACAATTTTAGGAGGGACAATGAAAATAATAGGAGAGAAAAGAAAGGGGCACATTGAAAACCAACCAAACATGTCAATAATGCATAATTTATACCAATAAATGATAGATATAAAATTACCCTAGAATTATATAATTTAATAATTAATAAATTCATAAGAACCATTTTTAGGTGTTTACATAATTCTCCACTTTGATGTATATATTCATACATATCAAGGTAAAACATTAATGATATGAATATAATATTTTGTGCCCTTAAATATTCCAAAGAAAACCCCAATGTATCTATAGATTTGGAAATAACATTTATTTATATATAAGTTTCAACAATAATAACTGTTTAAATATAAAAATAAAAACCAAAAATAATATGCATAGTTTCATGGAATATTTAATGGTGCCCCTGTGAGATCACATGCTTTTAAATTTATGTTAAATCTTGCATATGTTTATGAATAAAATTTTTAATGATAAAAAATCAAGTTAAGGAAATAATTTATGTAAAAACAAAATATAATGTTGAACAATATCCTAAATATATCGCATGGTGGGAATAGGTGAAGCATTTTAGGTATGTTTTGGAGTTAAAAATGAAATATTATTGTCCACCTCTATACAATCAAAATTTAAATTAAATGCCTAGAGTTTTAATGACTTAAATGAGTAGAATGTGAACCTATGTAGCACATATCTCAAAATAAAGAAATTATATGCATCATGTGCAAGATAAAATATAAAACTGGTTGTGTCTAATATAGAAAGATATCATCTTAGAAGAATGTATGCTATAAATTATTTTCTCCTATATGGGCCAACAATATGTTCAATATAAGCATAGGAGTAATATGTCCCACACAAGTGAAACTTATCTTAATAGTGACTCAAGCTCACTTCATGATGGTTTGTGATCTTTTTCAACAAATACAATTTTTCAAAAAAAAACCACAATGTAAATTATATTTTCGAAGGCCTTCAAAGCATATTTTGAGATAAAAAATACATTATCACTTTGATTTATCTAAGTGAGTACCTATAACATGAATGGATGTTTTTGAAAATATAAATAATTATGCAATCTAATAAAACCTAAAAATGTTATGTTCATAACAAAGTGGCCACTAGAGCTATAGAACCAAAATTTTACTTGGACCAATAGAAGAAGAGGAGATCAAATGATTCAGGTTAAATTAGATAGATTTTTTATATCAAGCAACTGGAATGATTATTAGAATATGTAAGCACAGGCTCTACCTATAACCATGTCTGACAACTGCCTGATTATCCTCAATTAGAGAGATTAGGGACATCACAGACCTCCTCCATTCCGTTTTGAAGCTATGTGGATTAAACACAAAGGTTTTAGACAAATGGTGGCTCAATGGTGGAATATTCCCATTCAAGGTACTCCCATGTTTAGAATAGTCAAGAAACTCCAACACATTAAACAAGAAGTTTATGGCTGGAATAAATACAGTTTTGGGCAGGTTTTCTAGCAGAAGAAAAATATAATGGGAAAACTCAAGGCTATTCAGCAATTGATTGATCAACGGGATGACTCTGAGGGCACCTTAGAAGAAGAGAACAATCTATCTTCAAAATGGAAGAATTTGATGGAAAGGGAAGAGGTTTTCTGGAAACAAAAATCTCGTGTTCAATGGCTCAAAGAGGGTGATAAGAACACTGCTTTTTTTCATATCTTAGCTATGAAACATAGAAAAGCCAACTCAATAACTAAGCTTGTCCTAGATAATGGAGACATTATTACTAAGGATAACAAAATAGGGGAGCAAGCCAGGGTGTTCTTTCAGAATCTGCTTATGAAAGAAAACAATAATGATAGAATTGATAGATCTATGAGTCAATTCATTGATAAAATCCCCTGTTTGATAACAAAAGAAGACAATTTGGAAATGTTAAATCCTATATTCGATGAAGAAGTACATGTTATTTTATTCTCCATGGGTGATTTTAAAGCCCCAGGTCCTGATGGCTTTCCTCCTATATTCTTTTAGGAATATTGGGAGATTGTTAAAGCAAACCTCACGGCTGCAGTTCATGATTTTTTCAGATCTGGAAAACTTTTGAAACAAGTCAATAATACCTTCATTGTACTTATTCCTAAGAAATCTCAACCTTTACACCTTACTGATTTTAGACCCATTAGCTTACGCAACACTGTGTATAAGATATGTACTAAACTGCTGATTTTGAGAATTCAACCCTTACTTGACAAAATTATTTCCCCTACTCAAAAAGGTTTCATCTCGGGCAGACAGATTCTTGATGCTGTGATCACCACACATGAGACTATCCATTCCATGGATAAGAGCAAAATCCCTGGGATGGCCCTCAAGCTTGATATATCCAAAGGTTATGATAGAGTCTCATGGACTTTTTTATTCCAAGTGATTATAAAATTTGGGTTTAATGATAAATTATCCTGCTTATTATGGAATGCAGTCTCTTCTGCTAAATTCTCAGTGCTAATTAATGGTGTTCTTAGAGGGTTTTTCTCCTCCTCAAGAGGAATTCATCAGGGAGACCTTCTCTCCCTGTACCTATTCATCATTATGGCTGAGGCATTGGGAAGATACATACAAGCTGATATAGTTTCAAAAAAGCTAGCAGGCATCAAACTTGCCTCTTCTCTTCATCCTATGGTTATACAACAATTTGTGGATGATACCATCTTATTTGGTATCTCATCAGTGATCAAAGCTAAAAGATGGAAGAATATACTTAATGATTATGCTAGAGACTCGGGACAAAGAACAAATTTCCAGAAAAGTAATGTGTACTTCTTCAACACTCCAATTGAACTTAGACATATAATCATTGATATCTTAGATTGTGTTGAGGCTGGCCTACCAGCTACCTACCTAGGTCTCCCACTCTCGGTCAAAGAGGTATCTTTAGGTTTTTGGAATGGCATTGTGGAACATACATAGAGGAAACTTCTTAGGTGGAAGCAGAAACTACTCAGTAGTGTCGGTAAGCTGTAACTTCTTCAGACATCCTTGCAAGGTATTCCTACTTACTTCATGTCTCTTTTTAAAATTCCTATGTATTTTGATAAAAAGATGGAATAGATCCAAAGGAAATTTTTATGGATGGGAGTGGAAGACAAACAGAGAATGTCTTTAGTCAGATGGGAAAAAGTGTGTCTCCCAAAATCTCATGGTGGACTTAATATAAGATCCATCAGGAAAATGAATAAAGCCCTCCTCTCACAAGTTATTTGGAATCTAATTCACAACAACAGTGTGTGAGGGGAAATAATGTATGCCAAATGCATGCATAACATTGATGATTCCAACTTTCTTCAACAGGCGGGATTACCCCAGGGGTCTGTGATATGGAATAAAATGCTAAAAAGTAGAAGTCTTCTCAAATAGGGAATTAGGTGGAAGCTTAGAAATGGCTGGTAGATTAAATTCTAGGAGGATAATTGGTTAAGGGACAAGCCTCTCATCTCCCAAGGAAAATATGGAGAAATTATAGGCCTGACTACTCAGTTCTTTGGTGATAGGGTTAGTGATTATATGGAAAATAACAATGGGATAAGGAGCTAGAAAAACCTTTTGGATTGTTGTGTGCACAGGCCTGAGCTTATCCCAAGAATTTGGGAGATCTAACAATGTGTTTAGGAGATCAAAATCTTGCTCTTCCCTTGAGAGGATGAACAATACTAGTGGCCGAATAAGAATGGATCGTTCTCTATCAAATCTACCTATCATCTGCTTACACTTGAAGCTCATAATAAGGAGGTATGGAAAAAGGTTTGGAATCATTAACTCATTCCAAAGATTAACTTGTTTTGGTGGGCCACTGCCCATAACAAAATCCTTACTCAGGATAACCTTCAAAAGAGGGGGTTTACTTTGGTCAATAGATGTTTTCTGTGTGGTTCTAGAGAGGAATCAATTTCACACCTATTCATACACTATGAGTTTACCTGGGATTTATGGGGCAAAATACTTAACAACTTTGGCATTGAATGGGTTTACAATTTTGACCTTAAAAAAGTAATTCTCAGCTGGAACTCAACCTTCACACATCCCTGGATTAAGGAACTATGGAAGCAAGCTCTACCATGCTTGAGCTAGACTTTATGGAAAGAGCGAAATCATAGAATTTTCAGGGATATTGCTAGAAATGCTGCTCAAGTGTTTAACTCCTTTGCTAGGACCATCTTGGAAAGTGTTACAATAGCTCATATTAGTGTTTTGGAGAAACCCCTATCTAAATTTGAAAGTCAAATTGCTGCAAAATGGAAGGTTTTAAACCTTATCCCTAGGCATGATAATTCCAAAATTCTTCAGAGACTTCATACTAAATGGATACCACCTAAACCCAATTGGATGAAACTCAATTTTGATGGGGCATCCAAGTTGAATAGTAAAGCAAGTGGAGGAGGAATAATAAGAAATGAAAAAGGAGGGATGTTTGATGTCTATGCTAGTGGCATGGGTTGCCAGAGCAATAACTATGTTGAAGCTATGGCCTTACTTTGGAGATTAAAGTTAGCTATATCCCTAGGAATTAAAAATTTGAATATTCAGGGCGAATCTAAGTTGATCATAGATGCCATTAATAAAGCATCTAACATTGGTATCCATCTAAAAGACATCATTACGGACATCCAGTTTCTTTTACAAAAGTTTTTCAAAGTTGAGATTACCCACACCTACAGAGACGATAACAGGGACATTGATGCTTGTGCCAACCTTGGTCAGCAATTCTTAG
The DNA here is from genome assembly GCA_037957365.1 of Torreya grandis. Taxonomy (NCBI): domain Eukaryota; kingdom Viridiplantae; phylum Streptophyta; class Pinopsida; order Cupressales; family Taxaceae; genus Torreya; species Torreya grandis. The sequence continues at coordinate 2,976,618 of JARHVA010000355.1, forward strand.
GATGGAGGGTATGGAGACAAGGGGCTCTATACCCCCAAACATTAGAGAGATCATTCAGAAGGAGATGACGAAGCATGAATGATGCACATTGATGATGAAGATAGATTTTGAAGGTGGTCCACGTGGATAAGGCCATTGCGGATCATGGAAGTGGTGGGTAATCCAGGGAATGCTGACAATGTAGACAATGAGAATCTTAAGGATCTTGTTAATTCTATAGGTATGTAGTTTTGTCCTTTTTAACTCTAGTCTTTCCAGTGTTTTGTTTTGCTTCTGACTTTGTTTCTTGACTGCGTTGTTGGTTCGGTGCTAGTATCTTTTGTTTGCCAGCCTTCCTATCTTTTTTGACTGTATAGGGTTTGGCCCCTGGTTTGCTGCCTTAATTAATCAAAAATAAAGTGGCCACTCAAAATGGCAATAATTATCAAATCTTATCCTAGTGGATTGCTTATTCTTAGGAGTTTTCATATTCAAATGCTTATGAATGTTTTGGATCTATTAGTAGATTTGTTTATCTCAAATTTGTTTAATATTCTTAGGATTTTCCTATTCACATGCATATCTATGTTTAATAGTTATTATTTGCTTTGTTTATAGGTAACGAAATTTGTTGTTGTTCCTATTGTAATACAGATTTGATGAAAAGTTAATCTTCTATATAGATTAAATTCTTTTTAGAAAATGTTTTGCTATTTTGTAATAAATATTTATCATCTATTCTCAAAAATCTATGTCAATTCAGTAGAGAATAATTCACTATATTAAAACATAATTATTCATAACAAGTAGTATATTTTTAAAAAATATCCATTTAAAGCATTGTAAAAATAGTTTTTTTTCCTCTAGATTGAATCCTCATTCCATTTTAGTGGCATTAGAGTGACTTAGATCCTACATGTACCATTAAACATGCCAGGATATTAAATTTTTGGATTGGAGATAATAAATCCATCCAACCATCATTTTGATAGACACAAATGGACTTAAATGGAGAGGAGGAACAATAAACTCGTAAGACCCACTAAAGGTTTTTCTCAAAGAGGCTCTAAAAAATAAAAGGGCTGAAGTTATGACCTAATTCATGTAGATTCTAAAAAAAAAAAAAATAGTACATTAGTATCTCCAAAAAATATGCTCTTATAAGGCTCTACCCCTTAAGGTATAATTATGTTTTGACATCCCAATGTTTAAAACTAAAATGGAATTGAATGTAGTTTAGAATTGGATCAAATAATTATCGTATCTTTCTTATAAACAATTTTCAAAGTTTAGATAAAATAAAATTTTCCCTAATAAAATTTGAACCCCAAGTCCAACAATGGTGTGAGGTTTACCTTAAGAAATTTAAATACAATGTATAAGATGGTTTAACAGTTATCAAAGACCCCTTTTGAAGTTATTTTTGTATGCTTTTACAAAGTAGTATATTGTTTAGAAGATTCTTATGATGAAAATGCATGCACTGGAAATTAATACAATAAAATAAAGACCAATTTGTACAAGACTACATGATCACCTTCCATGATCTATCATAAAAACTTAATATCAAGTATCCTTAAAGTTATAAATTTCTCAAATCACTAGTTGTTTTCTAAGGTTTAACATTACTATTGGGGTTTTTGTTGTTTAATTTTTTTCCATGTGTGACAAAAATATTATCATGATGTAATTTGTGTTAATGTTACTAACACAAATTAATTTTTATTTGTTAGTGACATAAAAGTGTAAAGTTTTAGCAAAAAAAATGTGATCCATATTTTGTGTTAATATTTTCTTACTTCCAAATTTGAATTTAAAAAATTATACCACTTTGAGAAAAAATCAAAATTTAAGTGGGGTTTTAGAGGAAATTTTGTGCACACATAAATGTTTGCATTAGTTTTTTATTTATAAATTTTCATAATTAATTATAGATAGTGTTAAAAATCCATAGTTTGATGCCATCTGTGTTAGAATTTTATATTTTTTAAATTTTATTTTTCCAACTAGAAGATGGAGACACATAGTTGGAAGGGTGGATAATTACTTGTAAGAGTGGCTCTAATGACATCTGGGCATCGGTAGAGGGGTGCCTTGCATTGCCTAGTATATAGGAACTTGGATAATAGTTGAACAAGTAGTCCCCCTAGTGGTTGTGCAACTCTTAGAGATGCCCAAATTAAAGCTACTTTATCTACTTGAGTTTGGATCTATAAAAAAAATTAAGAGACAACAAAATATTTATCATTAATAAAAAACTAAAGATTTATTTATTAATCTTTAAATATAGCCTAATTTTTACACTTCTATAGTAAAAACATAACTGTATATTTTTAAAAAAAAACATAAAAAATAAATGTATGTAAGCCACTGAGAATTATCTCCAAAGAAATCCATTGTATAATTAATAGGCTCTAGGTGATGATGTTGTAATAATATTTGAATCCATTAACGAGTTTTCTTACCTCTCGGGAAAGTTACATATTAGGTGAAAAAAAGTATCATGTCTATAACAAGAAAGGTTTTTGGGATTATGAATCCCAATGTATTTGAGATTTTCCCCAAGCAGAAGACCCTAATAGATAAAACACCATAGAAAGTGAGAAAGTTTGAGCTCTATCTTGGAATTCCATATCTCATTGAGTATGGAAATCTACATTCTAGGAGAAGATTTCATACTTCATTACTTGTTAATATTACTCATAGCCGAGGGAAATAGACTCATAATCTGATAGAGAAGACTATGAGAGTATTTTATAAAGGTGGTGTCACAATTACATAACTAATACCTCCAAGAAAATGGAGGTTGTAGGCCCATATTCTAGAGAATTACATCCAACATCAACTCTTAAATATGAAAAATCAAAAGTAAGTATAATCTCAAAAACTTAAAATTCATTTGTAATGTTGACCACAATATTTAAGGTTTAGATGAAATACGATATCTAATAGTGGAAATACCTTTTTATGAAAATCCAAAGTGATTTTATGCCTAGTGTACCCAAAATTATAAGGTTGTTACTTGTCTTGATAGGGGACCACCAAATATAATGATCATTTTAAATAAATAAGTTCTATACCCATCACCAATGCACTTAAAATGAGGCTTAACAACTTTGAAGGCTTTCTAAATAATCTTAGAAAAAAGGACCCTTCAATTTTGACAAGGATGAAAGTAATCAAAATTTTGCATAAACCATGTTTCTCCAAAAATTCTTGACATAAGGAAAACTTGTATAAATGCAGTGTTTTATGAGTATTTTCCAAGCCTCATTCCCTTAAATATCCATCATAATCCACTTGGCTTAGAGAGAAATGATTTGTCTATTGATATAAATAAATATCATGCCTCTTTTTTAACAAAGAAGGAAAAAATATCCCAAAAAAATTGTTAAATCCTTAAGTCTACTTAGCATTGGCCCAAAGAAATTCTCTAAGAAATTTTAATAATTCATCACACAAGGATTTTAAAGGATCCCAAAAGGAATATTAGTAGACATGAGTGGATGCAATAATTTTACCATAATTTTGAAATTTTCCTCCTAAATAAATAGGTTTGGTAATATAATAGGAAATATTTTTGTCTACTCTTTCAATCACATACTACCATAACTCAACATGAGGGATATTAAAGGTGAAGGGAATACCAAGGAGATTAAACTTCTCCCCATTTTTGATTCATTTTAAATGAAATTATTTGAGCCAATTGGAAGGGAATCATTCTTTGTCTATAGTATTACATTTTCTCCCATTTTAGATTAGATCTAAAAACTTTATATAAAAGGACACTCAATACAATCATAGGATTTTTCAAAGTCATGTTTGAGGAAGGTGTTATTTTATGAGAGTCAAGAGCCCATTCCATTCCTTAAAAGATATAAATGATGTTTTCCATTCCTTCATAGGCTTTAATAATCCCATTTTTATTTGGTTTTATGATTATAGATATGATATTCCAAAGGTGGAGCACTAAATATTTGGCAATGGTTTATAGGATAGACTAAGAAGGGTAATAGATGTCCAATTGATAATGAGTTATAAATATCCTAATTTAGGAATTGATATAATGTTTCCTTTGGTGATGGTGACACATAAATATTTTTTGTGTAAGGTTTACCTATAAATTTGAATAAGGTTAGGTCCAAACATATTCCAGGTCACTTTGTAAAATTCACAAGGAAATCCATCTACTCCTAATGTGTTATCATTTAACATCATAAATCTCATCCACAAAGAGTGAGACATCACTTTTTTTTTAATTTGAATGGATTAACTTTTGAGACACCACATATAATTCTTAATGAAAATATTTACACCTCTTTTCCATGTTTCTTGGGCTTGGAACACCAATTTATAGTGTTCTAGAAAGGTCGAGGAAATATATAGAAAACTAGTGAGGTGGTTATGCATAATTTTGATAGTTTTGATTTATTATTTTTCCTAATAAGCCCTGATAGATTTGAAAAAATATTTAGAGCCATGGTAGCCAATTTTTATCCAAATCAATTAGTCTCAAATTTGAGCACCTCTAGCTACATGGATTTTGAAATTTTCAAGCTTGGTTATGATGGTCTAAAACTTTGGTGTCAAAGGGGATTTGCTCAAGTAGTTAATAAACCCTATAATATTCCTTAGACAAAACACCATCAACCCATTCTTTAACTGATATAGCTTGCTTTTTTAGTGGATGAGGGAAGAGATGATGAATTTGGTCACATTATTCCACCACTTAACCCAATTGGTGGCATATGACGTACATGGCACCAAGTTCAACACTTTGGTGATGATTTGGCTTGTGACATCATGGATAAGGATGGATGAATTCAAGTATAATTTATTGTGAGGCACTTTATGGTAGTTATTTCCCTCTTCCAAATAGCATGCAATGGGACTATGGTAAAAAAGGATAAATTATATATGAATAATGATAGTTTACCCATCAAAAACATAAAAGGAGAACACTTGTTGCTCAAAAATATTTACCAAGGTTTAACCATTTAAGAACTCGATTAGTGCTAGTCTAGAATTTGGACCAAGCAAAGCATGGTTTGTAACTTAAAATAACACTACCAAAAAGTGGGTATGATCAATTACAATGAATTTTAAATTAATACCAAGCTTCACTTTATCCTATGCACCATAACATAGCTAAATAAACTTATTTATCTTCGACGGATTTAATAAAATTAAAATCACCATAAATCAATCTAGTGGAAAAAGGCATATTATTGACTAACCATTGGATAAATTCATATTATTGGCTAACCATCACCATAACATCATTATGTTGGTCCCATCATTATAGTTATAAACATTGACAAATCCTAAAGAATGACTACCAATATGAAGGATCATGCAAATAATATGATGTGATAGGTCTTTTCTTGAATAAAAATTAAAGGGGTAAACTTTTGAGAAAGAAGTATTGACATTGCCACATCCATATTCATACGAAGTAGAAAATTATGTTGCTTTAGAACAAATACTTCTCAAAAAAATCTATTATATAAACATATAAATTTTAAATTCTTGCATACATATAAAAATATAGAGTACCTAACCACCGACAACTAGATCACACAAAAAAAAAGTGAGATGATATTGTGAGATCTCATACATTACAAGATAACATATTCATTGAGAAGAAACCCCATCTGTAGTTCTCCATACCCATCCCCAAATTATTCCTTTGAACCTAGTACATCAAAATGATTTCTCAAAAATGGTTGCTAGTGTGGAAGTAAAAAATCCCATAGTAAAATGGAGAAACATATAGCCCCATTATTTTCCCACAGTCAGTTATCAATACCACAAGGTGGATTATGTAATCCACATGTGGTATGAGGGATATCTAAGGAATTCCCAACACTATAAATTACCAAATGCATATGATTTTATTGAGAAACTTAGATCTATGCAATAGTTTATGGGCCCTGACATTTAGAATAAGGAGGGGAGTAGAACTAACACTTTATACTTTTTTCAAAGCCTATTGTTTTTTCCATTATAAATAAAATTTTCTAGTCTAGGGTATTTATTCCCAATGAAAGCTTTCTTATTTATAATAATAGTCCACCCATCCATTTTTTCAACCACATTTTGATTTTTATTGACATATGAAATTTAGTGGCCCATGAGGGGACAATCATGATTCTTATGGATGGGTGATTGACATCAAAAACATGTGTTCAAAAGGTTTATATAGGTGATGTTTTTTGAAAAGTGTGTACCTTTATTTTAAGATCAATACTTTATTTCATGTCTTTTGTAAAATTTACCTCAACACAGATGCACTTATTCGGATGAGCAAAATACAAATTCTCTATTTCTTTGCAAAGCACGTGCTCTAGATGTGTTTGAAATTATTAGAAATAAAACAACAAAAAGGGACTAAGAGACCATGTAACTTGAACAAACTATTACCTTGAGGTATGCCTACTCAAATACCTTAAAATTATAAGACCATGAAGACACTATCATAACGGTATAATAAAAGAACCAAAAACTTGAATTAGTAAGTATAACTTACACTTGTGATGGTTCCTTGAAGAAAAACATGAAAAACCCCTTGGAAAGGTTGTGGACCCCAATTACCTATAATCCCAAGGGCTCCTAGTGGTATATAATGCACATGTTAAGGGAATTTTCATAGGGGATGTGACCTTCTTGGTGAGTAATAATACAATTATTATTTTACCATTTACAAACATTTTATATATCATTACTTACAAAAATTATCAAGTTGAGGAGGATTTTCTAAATTTGTACCTCATCATAAATTCTTGGGACAAACTTCATAGCTCACTTCAATGCCATTATTCCCAACTTTGGAAAAGTGGATAAAATAGGCTTGTTGAAGGCCATTTATAAATGTTTAATCTTCCCAAAGGGTGGATTTAAATTTTAATTAAATGTGATTTGGTATTTAAAAAATCAAATAAGTGGTTTGATACAAGAAATGACAAGACATTAAAATGTAAGGTGGTCATGCAAAAAACCCTAGTAGAGCAAGTTTATCCAAAGATTCAATTAATTATAACAAAACAATTAAAAAATAATACTTAGAATAATATATATTGTAGTTTGAGGTGGAGATCTAAAAATTGACATGTTATCATCTATAATCCTAATTTTAAAAACTATTACATTATAGTGAGTGATTCCAATTATTTGGAAGTTTTTGAAATGACATTTTGGATCACACTCAGTAAGCCATCATCAAGAAGAGAAAATTATTAGAGATTGAAAACTTAGGTCTCTTTCATATAGAAGATGTTAGAATGAGAAGGGACAATAAGTTTGTTATTTTTGTTAAGTAATAAATAATTTAAAATTATAGTAACATACAATAAGATAAAAAAACAAAATTATAATTTATAAACGTATTACATTACTTTTACAAAAATTAAAACTGATGAATATGGAACCTGGAACATGTGGCTAATACTAAAAATTAAAAAGTGATTAAGTCAACTCTATTAAAACATTTGGTTAATATTAAACATCATTTTATATTGAGGACACATGCGTTTGAGTTGTATAATATCAATTTATGAAGCATCATTTAAGATAAGTTGTTCATATTTGAAAGCACGTGAATACTTTGAATAGAGATGTGGGTCCAGTTCTAAAACATTTTTAGAAACCATTTTTTTACCTAATAGGCTGAAAGTAGTCAGGAAGATGATTATGGAACAATCATAATATTTTGGCTCTGATGCTTCTAGATCTCTAGATAGTAATGTCATCCTAGGATGGTTACATTGACACTATTATTTGGGTTCAATGCTACTATCTTATATAGAATATATGCTAAAATAATATGCCACCACTTGCATGCTACTAGGTTTAGCTTCGCCTTCAATCTAGTGCATTCAGATCTAGGTCATGGACATTCACTCCTTGTGAAATGGAAAAACCCTATATTTACATATCCAATGTGACCTTGGGGAAAATGGGTTAGTGGGCACACAATGTTGAGATGACCTCAATAACCCCACTATCAAAGGGTGTTGCCTATATATCCAATACTCTAGAAAAGGGCCTCAAATTCATGTAGTTATCCCCTATGTTTTGGCTTATATGTGAATCATGAAATGTGTATAAATCAAATACAATAATGACCTATCTTCTAAATTATAAAATTAACCTCTTGAGCTACTTATTTAGTACTTTAGACATGTAGATGTGTAGCCCTTATGACTAGTATGGAAATAGGAATAAATAGGGAAGTTTTTCTCAATTGAATGCTCTTTGGTATTTTTTCTAGGTTTTAGGTTATTAAATAATAAGGGTTGATATTATTTTTATGTCATTTTATTTGAAGGAGCATTGTTACACTACTGAATTTGTTTCAATCTCTTGATGCTTTTTGAAACCAAGTTCCAATCTATTGTTGTATCTCTCTTATTTCAAACACATGGTTATGCTGATCATTTTGGTCTAGCCTCTTTGCCTTAGAACATTTGAGTCTTTTTACATTAAATCTGAAACTCAACTTTCAAAGCACAAATCCTAAACTAATCAAGTTCACACCAAAGCCTCATCTAATTTGGGCTTGGGTTGTTTGCCTTTTTGTGTTTGGATTGTGTTACTTATATTGGTTGCATATTTGATCTAAAAGACCCCGTACCTAGACCTAGTGCTTGTTGTTAATTTTGTGCCTTGTTTAGAGTGTCATTTGAGCCAAAGTGGTTGCCATGTACTTTATTTAAATTTTATTGTACCAATTTAAGATTATCTTAATTCTATTATTCCATTAGTTTTAGTGATTCAAAATTTGAGTCTTAAGTGAGCTAATTACTAAGTGTCATCTGAGATAATTTCCTTAGTTTAGTTTGATTTCAAGTTCTTGTTTGAGTTTTGTGTCTCTAAGTCTAGCCTTGTGTTTATTATGATTATAACCGACTTTGGGAAATTTGTTGTTATCTCTTGTTCCTAGTTCATATTATTATAATTTTTTTAGACACTCTTGTAACTGATTATAACCACTTGTGGGCAAATCAATACTCTATCCATAAACAAGTTCGAGCCTTTGTGTTGCTTTCATTGTTGATTATAACTACCTTTAGGCAAATCAATATCATTTTATTAGACTGGTCTCACTTTTTATTTTGTTTTACCTTTGCCTAGTCTAGTTATTTCTCCCTTTATGTCTCTTTCATAAAGCCAAAGGCCCTTTTTATATTTCAGTTGTTTGTTACCTTTAGACCCTTTGCTTTTCACATGACCTATCCATAGATCTAAACTTACCTTGTTACACATGTAGTAGGACCATGTATAATCTAGTATACTATAATTTTTTGACTAATGACCCTTTTGTTCAAGAGTCATATAATGATGTCATTTATGAGATGAATCCATATCCATCTTATAACAACCCATATGTTGAATAAAGACATGACCCTTTAGCATATTATTTGGTAAATATGTCTCCTTATCCAAGCCAAGAACTAGAGCAAATATAACAAGACCTCACTCAAATGATTCTTAAAATTGAACAAAATCAACAACAAGAGCCCTATTATGTTATGATGCCCACAAAAACTAGCTATGATACTTACTTGTTTGAACATCATGTTTGGAAAACAAAGATGAAGTGCTAGTTAGAACATCGATGTAGGGGCCAGGTTTCTAATAGACTTCCCATAAGAAAGTTTGAGTAATTTGATTAGAATGCCTAATATTCAAAAAAAAATCAACCATTTGAATAGGCATTTATTAGTTATAGCCAATATTTGTTCAAAATGCCACAAAAAGACAAAAATTTGTTTGTAAAAGGAAAAGGTATTATGGATGAATAAATAGAATAGGTACAGTAGGCATACAAAAGCTATCTCAACCTAGCTCATAACCTCACCACAAGGCCTATTTATAACACATTGGTTATTGAGATAGCTCCATCAATAGGGTAAAAAATAGATGCCTCATGATATGCAAGTCAAAACATAGACCCTTTTAGATAAAGCATCTTAATTGGTGATATGTATAATGCCCATATTTCAAAGTGGATAGAACAAAAAACCACACCCAAAAATTTATGGATAAAACACAAGTGTAGTCCAAATTAAATCAAAGTGGGTCTAAGTTATTACCAAGAGATACCAAGTAGGTTCCTATAAATAACGCCATGTGTGGATTGAAATAATAGGGAATAGGTACACCTATTTCCCAAAATAAATAAACCACTTGTACTCCTCAACCAGTTGATTCCTCAAATGTGCAACAGGGGCCAATGATCCAACAATAGACCAAATTACAACCATAATAAGTGTAGAACATTATGCCACCTCAACAGGTGATAATGAATGTTCTACCATAATAAACACAAACTAATGTACCTTATTAATTATGGGCATTTCCTAACCAAAAATTTATTCCTATTGATTAGAATGTGTCAGTTGGTCAACAACAACATTTTTTAGATCAATAAATGTAAAATTCCAAACAATTGCCAAACCAAGATTTGTCAAACCAATAAAAAATGTTGTTTCAATAAGTACCAATCTAGCCATAGGTGTTTATCCAATGATAAGGTTCTTATGCACACCAAATAATAGGTGCTTATTAATAATTTATCTTCACCCAATGGGTATCACACATGTAAAAAGGATCCAACTACCAACACCTTCAATAATAGGGATCTAGTCAGCAACACATTACCTATATCTAATAGGGTTCAACAAGAAGACATTAATTTTCCTTCCAATACCAATAATACCATCATATTTTGTAAATCCAAATGCCCTTACCATAACCATAATTCACTAACAAAGGTTATGTATCTAACCCAAACTAAAATGTGCTTCAATAGTAGCATATTTGTACCCACATTATAATATTAATACATGGATATGCATACCTGGTCATCTGTCTAATTTAACTAACATCCCACATTATACCTACCCAAATAAAATAAATATACCTTTGACTACACAACCTCAACAATAGGCCATTCCTTTTGATTTCTTATCCCAAGAGTTGTAACAAATGAAGGATACAATTTAAGTGATATAGGTTGGAAAACAAATAAAAAAATTTAAACTGGAGGAGATATGCTCTTACCCATTCAACATGTAGTATTTTTAAATATCATTTTTGATAGGTTATGATCCACCTAAATTTAATAAATACAAAGTAAAAAGTGATCCTAGAGAGCATTTGAAGGAATTATGTGTTGCCTAGTAGCTAGTGGATTACAGTGATATATACTTGATTTTTTTGTTCCTAAGGAGTCTAGCTAGATAAACTTTGGAATGGATATTGAAATTACCAAATAATTATATACCTAACTTTGATGATCTCTTAGAGAAGTTTGTACAATACTTTTCATACAATATCGAGCATGAGATTATTATTGTGGATCTAGGCCAAGCTAAACAGAAGCCTAGTGAAAGCTTCACTGCATACATGAAATGTTAGAGAGCCCTAGCATGTAGGTTTATGTACAATCTACTAGATAAATAGTTAGCTACAATATTCACCAGGAGATTGCATAGTGAGATATCCTACAATTTTAAGCTATAATATGCCCATATGTTCAAATAATTTATAGCAAAAGGAATCCATATTTATAAATCCCTTATTAATAAAGGCATAATCAAGTTATCCTCTTCCAATCAAAACCAAAACTAGAATCAAGGCCATAACCATAATCATAACAAAAATTAAGTACCGGATTTAGCACCACCTGAATCTAATAATAATGATAAACCCAAACCATAAAATCATAGTAAAAATATTATTGGCAATGGGTTTACTAAATCATGCCATGTTCAAATGGTACAAACACTGACTATTTGTATACCTCCACTTACTCAACAATAATTTCCTCCATACATTTAACCAAGCCCTCCACAAAATCGACTACCACAAAATCAAAACCAATTACAAACCCCTCTTCTAAGGAAAAGACCACATATTGCCCACTAATTTAATGACCTTGGTGAGCCTATTAAGTTTGTGATCTTAAGATTGGTTCAATCTAATATGATCAGTTGGCCTATACCAAAGTTATTTCTTGATGATACTCCTTTTCCTGATTGGTACAAATAAAATGAATTTTGGGAATACCATCGTGTTACAGGTTATTATATAAGATAGTGTATCCAACTCAAACATCTGATTGAGAACATGTTAGAGAATGGAGAGATAAAAAGAGACACCCATGCTCATATGAACAACTGTAACTTGGGTATCTACTAGAATCTATTTCCCCAACATAATAAAAATAACAAGAACAACCAACAACAATACCAACAACAACATCAAGAGTGGTAGATAACTCCACCATAGAATTAGCAATAACAATAGTAGAAAAATGGTCGCAACGAAGGGAAAAATGATCAAACCAACCAAGTAGGTCATCATTTTATTGTGTATACCTACAATAATGTTTTAGGACATGTTTTATGTGGTCATGTTGTGACATTAACCCTCATCCAACAATGAACCAACCTAGACAATTACAAAATAATGCCTATTTGGTGAATAATACCTACCCAAATCCTTATACTAGTGACTCTTCTATAATCCATGTTGAAAATTAGCCCCCATACCATCCAAGAATCATCATTATAAACCTCCTTACTCACCCAACCAACTACTAAAACAAAGTTCTAGATCGAGATTATGCAATCGTAATGCAAAGAGCTAGAATCACTATCAGAGGATCACATACAAATACTAAAAATGATCCTAATCAACCTTATGTGCTTATTCGAAATAAATCAACTAGAAAAACTAAGAGGAAGACCTATGATATTATGGAACAACTGAAGAATACACCTTCAGACATTTCCATCATGGATTTTTTGTGCACATTTACTACCCATAAAGACATATTAAATGAGTATTTAAACCAATCCCTTATACTTGATAATATCAATCCAAACAAATTTCAATCCATGGTAGGACACTTAACCCCTAGCTAATGTATCTCCTTTGACCAAAGTGATATGTCTTCTCTAGGTGCTCTACATAATTACCCATTGTATATTGAAGTTGGTATAACCCATAGAGTTATACATGTACTTGTTGACAATGGTTCAGGTCTCAACATTATGTCTTTGAAGTTGGTCAAACATCTCATATATACATCAACCAACTTGTAGCCTCATACCATCATTATCAAGGCATATGATAATAAACCATAGGTATCTCAAGGTACCATTAGTTTTATATTATTCATTTGGCCATTAGCTCATGATACTCTATGCTATGTTTTAGATCTAGAACTATCTTATAATTTGTTGGGATGACCCTAGATCCATGAAATGAAGGTCATACCTTCTACATTACATTAGTGTATAAAATTTCCACACTCAAGAATGGAAGTGATTATACCTACTAATATTCAACCATATCAATATTATAAACTTCTTGAGGTTGAGTATAAAAGCTACAACTACCAGTTTGGCATGAATATTATGCCCAAGTTAGATAGTGATAAAGCTGAAAAAGTAAAAGCTATTGAATCAAGTCCAAAATCTAATTACATTGACCCAAACAAATTAGCCTCTACCTTAGTCATGCCTCCACTAAAAAATTTCAATAATTTTTGTCACTAATAAAGGCCTTAGAGAGTATAATACCCATAATGCATTTCATATGGCCAAATTTCCTAAAAATCCTAAATCTTATGGGAGACCTACAGCCAAATCTACTTGTATGGCATGGGACACCAAAGGAAAATCTCAACTAAATAAGCCCATTATTTTTAAACTAGCCTCTAGCCTAGAATAGGACCACTTAGTAAAAGATGATTCATGTATCTACACTGATGAGTTGGTTGATTACTACTAAAATGCAAAGTATCCTATTCCAAATTGGATTATGGATCACCTAACTTATGAAGGATGAGGCCTCAAGTTACATAAACACAGAACTATTGAATCAATTTTAATGACTAAATACAAGGGAACTCATGGTATCAGATTTAAACTACCTAGGGTTGACCCTACATACCTAATTCATGTTTCAACACAAACAACTAGCAACATGATGTTGGCAGTGATATAAGGTCCAATTATAACATCTATGATTACCTAATTTCTATAAACTTATTTGACCCCCCATGCTACTTACACCATTATCCATGTTTATCAACCTTCATATTTAACCCTTTACCATCCTAAATTGATAGACTGGCAACAACAAGAGTCAATAATACCATTAGATGAGTTCAAAAATGATAAGGCCATAAACAACTTTTTGGTATTGAGAAGTCATATTCCTTTTGGATACCAAAAATTAGGGATTTTCTACTAGATTGGATCTTGCTACCTGTTTTGGAGAGCAGGTGAACTTCCCTAGCCAAAAATAAAAAGACAATCAAACATTAAGGTTTGAAAGTGAAAAACCTATTTGGGGTGATTTTTGATCAAGAAAAAAGTAAAGAGAAAGGAAAGTCTCTTGGTGAAAATTGGTTTTCGGCATATTTAGACAGGGGTGATCACCCCTCTTCCTATGAAGCACAAGAGACTCATAGCCGACAACCTAATTATGGATAAGATATTAGCACAAAGGAGTGACATGCTTTTGTGTAGATTATTCAAGAGTACCCTGAGGTATTTCTATCATGGTTGATGCCAACATTAGGGGATTTTGATTAGTCCTAATTAGGATAATTAGAAGAGCTAGTTTGTCTAGAGGACTTTGTCATTACTAATTAATTGGACTCCTTGCCAACTATTCTAGATGATGGTTCTATACTTCTAGTAGAATACACTTCAGAGGTAAATAGTGGGACTCTAAAATACCTAAAGTGGATTAAACTAGGCACATCCCTCACTAAGGAGGAATATGAAGTTTATAAAACCCTTTTGAGGGAATTGGTTGACATATTTTCATGGGCCATTCAAACATGCCATTTTTGGACCCCACCTTGGTTGTATACCATATCATTGTACATCCTGATGCTAAACTTATTAAACAAAAGTTGCATAATATGCATCCCCATATTGCTATGTTAGCAAAGAAAGAGTTGGAAAAATATTAGATGCAAAATACATCAGTCTAATTGTCTATTCAAAGTGGATTTCAAACATTATCCTAGTAAGAATATAGAAGGTATCAAGATATGCATGGATTTCAGTGACAAACAAATCCTACCTAAAAGATGATTTTTTTGCCTGATATTGACATGATAGTCAATTAAATGGTTGGTTATGAAATTCTCTCTCTAATAGATGGTTTTTTAGGTTATAATCAGATTAGAATAACACTATAAGACCATTACAAGACAACATTCACCACTCCTTGAGGAATGTTTTATTATCAGGTAATGTTGTTTAGATTTAAGAATGTTAGATCCACTTACCAAAGAGCTATGACAATGATTTTTCATGACATGATGCATAACATTGTTGAGGACTATGTTGATGATATTTTGGGTAAATCAAATACCCATGCTGATCACCAATCCATACTATGAAGAATCTTAGAGAGAATTAGTGAGTACAACATCAGGGTTAATCTAAAAAAATGTTTATTTTGCATCACTTCTAGCAAACTGTTAGGCTTCATTATCTCTCACAAGGGCATTGAATTCAACCTAATGAAAGGCTACGTAATTACATAAATGCCATCACTATCTACCTTGAATCAACTCCATAGTTTATAGGTCAATATCCAATCTATCAGATGATTCATCGCATAAATAGCCAATAAATTCCATCAATTTACATAGTTGTTTAAGAAAGATGTTACATTCTCCTAGAATGAAGAGTGTCAAAAAGCATTTAATTATCTTAAAGAGTATCTTTCCAACCCACTTATTTTGTTTCCACCTATGCCAAACAAGCCATTACTTTTGTACCTAATAACAACCAAGAATGCCCTAGGGGCACTTTTTACACAACATGACAAATAAGGGAATGAGCATGTCATATATTATCTAAACCAAACACTAGTCATGTATGAACATAACTATATACCAATTGAAAAATCTTGTTTAGAAATGGTGTTTATAACCCAAAAATTACATCCTTATATGCTTAACAACAAGACCATTTTTTTAAAATCAAGCTCTGTGCGAAAATTTTGAAACTAGTTTTTTCCTACCTTGTAGGGCCCTCTAAGTGCGACCAAAGGGATCACAAATCCAATGGATCCTACTACTGATGGCAGTACCTCTGGGGGCCTAAACTAGAATATGATAGAGGACATTCCCTCTAATGGATGGAAGAAAGCATGAACAGTTGAAAAGACGTGTTCCACTAAAAACATGTCAAGCCTCCTTATTTCCACAGATGGTACGGCCCTGACTATCCCATATGATCTAGTGGAGGAATTCATGGCATCCATGGACCTTGCATTGGTAGGTAAGTTTTTCTCCTTCCATCTTAATATTGAGATGGTCAAGAAATGGGTTTTGTTTAGGTCAAAAATTAAGGGTAGTGTTCGATCACTGCTATGGCAAGAGGCTTATTCCTATTTAAATTTATGAATAGGGAGGATATGATAGCTATTCTTGCTAGAGGACCATGGATGTATGGTCCACATTCTCTTGCCTTGTGTTCATGGAAACTAGGATTTGATCCCAACTCAGACCTCGATAAGTTTGCTCCTGCTTGGGTAAGATTGCCAGGGTTCCCATTGGAATGTTGGGATGAATTTTTTTTTACGGCTATTGGCAATTCTATTGGCCAATACGTCACTATAGATCATACAACTAGAACATAGTCTAGATGTGTGTATGCTCGATTGTGTGTCAATGTTGAGATTAATCAGACCTCCCTACATCTATAGAGCTAAACTCTAAATATGGGACTTGGAATCAACCGATCATATATGAAAATGCTACCACTTTCTATCAAATATGTAAAAAAAAGGGACATATAATGACACAATGCAAGCCAAAGCAAATGGGAAGCAAAGATGATTCCCTGGATGAAGGTGAAGATTAGTCTCATAATCCCAGTAATTTTGGCAATCAAGGAATGGGGGGTAATGTAGAAAACCCTAACAATACAGAAAAGGTAAAGGAAAAGGCTAATAAGGAGAACGCTTCTGGTAATGGGGGAAAAGCTATCCTAGAGGAAAATAACAAGAAGATATCGGACAATAATATTCAAAAGGCTATAATAGACACAACTAACCCTTTAGATCAACAGACCAATTTATCTGAGGAAGGAGAAATAGGTGTCCAACCAATAGAGGAAGATAATACAGAAGGCAAAGATTCAAGAGATGGATAGGTAAAATCAACTCCAAAAATAGTACTTACTAAAGGAGAAGCAGCCTTACAATTAAACAGATATTTTCCATGCTATGGAAGTTGGAGACCAAGTAGGGAATTATTCAACAACAGGTGAAATAGGACAAAATGGTAGTAGCAATGAACAGGATGAATGGGTTACCCCAAAGAAAAAGAACCGAAAAGGTAAAAAATATGTAGATGTTGGCACTAATTCCAAACAAGGGAGGCCAACCCTAAGAGAAACAAGACAGAGAGATTGTCAAGGAGATTGTTAGTGGTAAACAGAAAACACTGGAGACCCATCCCCTTAAATCTTCTAAATGAGAATTTTATCTTGGAACCTGAGAGAATTTAATATTCCTTCAAAGTAGTTTGAGGTTAAAACTGAATTTTAGATAATAATTTAGATATTTTATTACTCTAAGAAGTCAAGATGAATGAGGAGAGTTTTAAGAAAATTGTTGACTACATATGGCCTAAGGCTACTTTTTGCATCAGTCCAGCTGAAGGGGCTTCAAAGGGGATTGTAACTATGTGGAACAATGCTAAAATTTAGGGATCTCTTATGGCTTATAACAAGCATTTCTTTATTATCAACTTCTCTTTTTACTCTTTGAATTGGTCATTGATTAATGTCTATGGCCTGAATAACAAAGCATTGAGGCAAAATTTATGAATAGACTTGAGCAGTTTCAAGAATAAATCCCATAACACTAGATGGATGCAAGCTACAGATTTTAACACTCCTTTATACCCTTCTAAAAAATAGGGTGGCATTATTGATTACTCAGAAAACATGTTCAACTTTATTGAATTTATTAATGATTGGGGACTATTGGATATAGAATTACAAAATCAAAACTTTACCTGGTCCAATAGAAGAAGAGGAGATCAAATGATTCAGGTTAAGTTAGATAGATTTCTTATCTCGAGTAACTAGAATGATTATCATAATATGCATGTGCAGGCTTTTCCTAGAACCATGTCTGATCATTGCCCAATCTTCCTCAGTTGGAGAGATCAGGGACAACATGGTCCTTTCCCAGTCCATTTTGAAGCTATGTGGATCAAACACAAATACTTTAGACAAATGGTGGCCCAATGGTGGAAAATTCCTATTCAGGGCACTCCTATGTTTAGAATAGTAAAAAAAATCCAGCATATCAAACAAAAAGTTCATGGATGGAATAGATACAGCTTTGGTCAGGTCTTCCAGTAGAAGAAAAACATAGTAGGAAAACTCACAGATATTTAGCAGCAGATGGCTCAAGGTGATGATTCAGAAGCCACTTCAGAAGAAGAGAATGTCCTATCTTCTAAATAGAAGAATCTTATGGAAAGAGAAGAGGTTTTTTGGAAACAAAAATCTCATGTTCAGTGGCTTAAAGAGGGGGACAAGAACACTGCCTTCTTCCATCTCTCAGTCATGAAACACAGGAAGGCCAACTCCGTAATAAAGCTATGTTTGGATAATGGCAACATTATAACTAAAGATAATGAGATAGGGGAGCAAGCCAAGGTTTTCTTTTAGACTTTGCTCACTAAAGAAAATAATGATGATGGGAGTGATAGATCTCTGAACCAATTCATTGATAAAATCCCCTATTTGATAACTAAAGAAGGTAATATGGAAATGCTAAAGCCTATATCCAAGGAGGACATTCGTGCAATTTTATTTTTCATGGGTGCATTCAAAGCTCTAGGTCCTGATGGCTTCCCTCTTATATTCTTTCAGGAATATTGGGAGATCATGGGAGCGGATCTTACTACTATTGTTCATGACTTTTTTAGATCAAGTAAACTTTTGAAACAAGCTAATAATACTTTCATAATACTTGTTCCTAAAAATTCACAACCCATACACCTTACGTATTTTAGACCTATTAGTCTATGTAACATTGTTTATAAGCCCTACAATAAAGTGTTGGTTATGAGGATTCAACCTTTATTAGACAAAATTATTTCCCCTACACAAAAAGGCTTTGTCCTGGGCTGACAAATTCTTGATGCAGTGATCACCACACATGAGACTATTCACTCCATGGACAAGAGCAGAATTTCTGGTATGACTCTTAAGTTAGATATTTATAAAGCATATGATAGGGTCTCATGGACTTTTTTGTTCCAAGTCATCAAAAAATTTGGGTTTAATGATAAAATGTCTCGCTTGATATGGAATGCAGCCTCTTCTGCAAAATTTTTAGTTTTGGTTAATGGGGTCCTTAGAGGGTTTTTCTCTTCTTCAAGAGGAATCTGCCAGGTGGACCCTCTTTCCCCTTACTTATTCATCATAATGGTGGAGTCACTGGGAAGATACATACAAGTAGTTATTGCCTCTAAAAATTTAGTGGGCATCAAACCTACCTCCTCCCTTTATCTTATGGTAGTGCAGTAATTTGTGGATGATACCATCCTTTTTGGCATCTCCTCAGTGATTGAAGCTAGAAGATGGAAGAATATTTTAAATAATTATACCATAGAGTCTGGGCAAAGCATAAATGTTTGAAAAAACAATGTGTATTTTTTTCAATACTCCTAATGACCTTAGACAAATAATCATAGATATACTTGAATGTGTTGAAGCTATTCTACCAGCTACCTATCTGGGTCTCCCCCTCACGGTCAAAGAGGTATCTCCTAGTTTTTGGAATGGAATTTTGGAAAGAACTCAAAAGAAACTTCTTGGTTGGAAAGGGAAACTCCTCAGCAGTGCTAGCAAACTGCAGCTTCTTTGGGCCTATCTACAAGGGATTCCTACCTACTTCCTATCTCTCTTTAAAATTCCTACGTATTTTGCTAAAAAATTGGAACAGATCCAAAGAAAATTCTTATGGACAGGGATGGAAGATAAATAGAGAATGTCTTTAGTCAGATGTGAAAAAGTGTGTCTTCCAAAATCACATGGTGGCCTCAATATCAGGTCTATTAGGAACATGAACAAAACCCTTCTCTCAAAAATTAATTGGAACCTGATACTTAAAAATAATGATTGGGGGGAAATAATGTATGTCAAATATATGCATGGCACTGATGGTTCCAACTTTCTTCAACAGATGGGGTTACCCCAGGGATCTATGATATGGAATAAAATGCTAAAAAATAGAAGCGTTCTTAAGCACGGAATTAGATGGAAACTAGGGAATGGCTGACATATTAAATTTTGGGATGATATTTGGTTAAATGACAAGGCTCTCATCACATAAGGAAAATATGGAGAGATAGCTGACATTGCTACTCAATTTTTTGGAGATAGAGTCAGTGAGAACATGGATAATAACAATGGTATGCAGAGCTAGAAAAATCTTTTGGAATGTTGTGATCATCGGCCTGAGCTTTTCTCAAAAGTTTGGGAGATTCAGCAATTGATTCAGGGGACTAGAATCCCTCTCTTCCCCTATGAAGATGAATAGTACTAGTGGTCAGATAAGAATGGATGGTTTTCTGTGCTTATCATTTGATGATTCCTAAGGTTGAGAATAAGGACTTATGGAAAAAGGTTTGAAATTATAAACTTATACGAAATATTAACATGTTTTGGTGGGTTGTTGCTCATAACAAAATCTTAACACAAGATAACCTTTAAAAGAGAGGGTTTACCCTGGTCAACAAATGTTGTTTATGTGGTTCAAAAGAGGAAATAGTTTCACACCTTTTCATTCACCGTGATTTTGCCTAGGAATTATGGGACATAATTTTAAATAACTTTGGTATTGAATGGGTCTGTAACTCTGACCTCAAGGAAGTAATCCTTGGCTAGAATTCCACCTTTACACACCCTTAGCTTATGGAATTATGGAATCAAACTCTACCCTATTTGAGTTGGATTTTATGGAAAGAGCGCAATCACAAAAATTTTAGGGACACTACTAGAAATGCATCTCAGGTGTTTCATTCTTTTGTTAAGACTCTTATGGAAAGTGTCACCACTGCCCATATTCCTTCTACGAAGAAACCCCTAACTCAAGTTGAAAATCAAATTTCAGCTAATTGGAAGGTTTTAAACCATATCCTTGATTATAATAACTCCAAAATTCTATAGAGACTAAGGACTAAATTGATTCCCCCAAATCCTAACTGGATGAAACTCAACTTTGATGAGGCATCCAAGTCTGATGGTAAAACTAGTGGAGGAAGAATTATAAGAAATTATAAATGATGGATGATTGATGTCTATGCTAGTGGAATAGGATTCCAGAGCAATAACTATGCTAAAGCAATGGCTCTCTTATGGGGGTTAAAATTGGCTATATCCCTAGGAATAAGAAACTTGGGTATACAGGGAGACTCTAAAATGGTCATGTATGTAGCTAATAAAGCATCAAATGTGGGAATTAAGCTAAAAGATATCATTAGGGATATCCACTTTCTTTTGCAAAAGTTTTCTAGAGTGTATTTTTCACATATTTACAAGGAGGGAAATAGTGTTGCTAATGCCTGTGCCAATCTTGGTCAGCAATTTTTAGATTGGCAGGTTTGGCACCAAGTTGCTCATATTCCTTTATACATTAGGGATATTATTCAAAAGGAGATGACCTATCAAGGATGAGTCAAACTTATGAGAAGGATAGCTCTTGTAGGCAGTCCATTTGGAGGGGCCCATCGTGGATCTTGGAACTTGATAACTATTGTACTCTTTTGAAAATCATTCATGATTTATTGTATCAAGATGTTAAGGCATGCTAGTCTCATTATGAAGATCACTGGGAAATGATTTCCAAGCATGGGAGTAGTAAACGTCATCTTTGTATGGTATTTCAAATTATGAGCCACCACATTATCATTATACATAATCGAGAGTAAGGGTTTGTAACCACTTCAAAGTTGAAGGTTAAAATTAGGAACTCTACGGGTTTGGTTTGCAAATCCAAAATGGGAGGAGACTAAATTCAAATAGAACCAATCTCCTATTGCAAGTTCAAAGATAATCCATTGGTTTGGCATTATTGTAAAGAAGGGGGGATTACCCCATTCCTGGAAAGGCTCAATGGGTTTGAAGAAAACTTGTTTAATCAATTTGTGAGGTCTTGGTTAAATAGGAGAGTCACTATTGTCAAAATCAGTTTTGAGATTTCTAAAAAGGTGATTGCTATGGCTACAAGACTGTCCATGCAGGGGATAAAACTTCAAAGGAAGACAAAAATTATGGATCTCTCAAGCCATAAACTGTTCCTAGGAGAAGGAGAAGAACTCATTCCTTACCAAGGAGGATTTGAGCATGCTAAACTACCTGAGCCATGGGACGGAGTGTGCTTCATCTTGATGAAGTACTTCATGCTTAAAGGATGATTTGTCAGGTTTTATAATTACCATCTCCCCCTTTTAAATCACTTCAGGTGTAATGCTCTCATTAGTTTTCCTTTTTACCTCTGTCCTCTCTAAAACATTCTATCCTTAGGGTGAGAGCTAAAATGTCTAAAAAACTAGATATGAATCCTATTCCTCTACACCAGGGCCTCATTTTCTATTTTTATAATTTTCACCGTGCCCTTGAGCCATCCAAGACTATCATAATTTATAGTGGGAATATTTATTCTAATCCTTTGTCTGGTGATGCCATCGATGAATCCTATTTTTCCCCTATTCCTACCAAAACTAAAGAAGTCTCTTTCTCTCCCCCAGAAGAGACCCCTGTTGACACACCCAACTCCTTTACGAGCAAGAAGGGCAAGAAGAGGAAGGTTGACGTGGAGGAAGAGAATATTGGGGGGACCACTATGGGGTCCCATAAAAATCTTGGTAGGACCACGGGGGGTTAAGGTGGTAAATCTTATAAGGCTTCTAAGGTTATTAAGGATGGCTTCTCCTCTGAAGTTCAAAGGTTAGGATGGATTACTGGTAAATGTGCTCTTAAGGCTAGGCTTATAGACTATTCAGAGAGCTCCTTAGAGGAAGCCACCTAGGAGGAAGAGTTAAAGGAATTGGATGTCCAGGAAATTTTTGAGGACACTGAAGGGAAGCAAGAGATTAGGGAATTTGAGGCTACTGAGGAGGATGGTGCTGACATTACAAAAACTACTGACAAAAGGGGGAAAATGTATGTTGAGGAATCTAGTGAGGATATCAAGAATGAGATTGGTTTGAAATCTAAAATTGATGCCCTGAAGGATCATATTCAGAATCTGGAGCAAAACTTCACCACTAGGCTCTAGAATTCTATTCTCCTGAACATGTCTATGCTAAAAGAAGTGGGAAATAATGGGCCTACTATCAATGTAGATAATACTACAAAATTGAATGATCTTCTCAAATCAATGGTTATATAAGGATAGACCTCTCTAACTCTTGTATTTTCAGTTCTTAGTTATTTTTGTTTGTTATGTCTGTTGGTACTCTGTTAGTGCCGTCTCTTCTCAGAAGGCATATTTTGTGTGATTTCCTTCTTATCTTCTTTGCTTTGTAAGGGTTTGTCCCCTAGTCTACCACCTTACTTTATCAAAAACAAGACCATTTTTATCACCAAAGTAGATCCACTCAAGTATCTACTTTCCAAATCAGCTCTACATAGCCATATGAAAAAATGGATCATACTATTGAGCAAGTTTGAAATAGAATATGCCAACCAAAAAGCAATTAAGGTTCAAGTACTCATAGATCAGCTTGTTGAATCTCCTCTTCTAAATACTCAACCTCTTACATTTAGATTTCCAAATGAGGCCATTATGACTATTGAAGAAGCAGATGCACTTCTTAAGGCCAAATAATAGATGTGTTTTGATGAATCATGCACATCACGTAGATCAGAGGTCAGGATATTTTTTGTTATGACACAAGGGGATATCATTCCCAAGTTAAGTTGTATTAGATTTACCTATATCAATAACATCGCCAAGTAAAAAAGGATCATTGTAGGTCTTCATCAAGAAATACAGTGGAACATTCAACATTTATTGGTGTATGGTGATTCTCAGTTAATCATCAATCAGACCATCTATCAATACCATGCCAAGGACAAAAAGTTGATACCCTATAAAATTATGGTCGATAGTCTTAAGTAGAATATTATCAACATCCAATTTGAAATAATACCTAGGTCTAATAAAAATATATTTGATGTTATGGAAACTACTAGATCTAAGATCTAGATCAATGATAGAGCTAGGGATTATCAGTTTCTTCTTGAACATCTCTTAGCATCGGCACATGAATAATCAGTCATCAATATGGTTTGTGATATTTCTGATCCCACGTCTCCCTGGTACTCTAATATATATGCCTATCTTCAATACTAAACCATACCTCCCAATTATCACATAATAAATAAAAATACTTTGCCCATAAATCCTCTTACTATACCCTACTTAGACCAACCTTTTATCATAGAAGATATGATGGAGCTCTAATTTTTTATTTACCTTCAATATATACTAGACTACAATTGAGGGAAGTCAATGAAGGAGTGTGTGGGGCCACACTAGTAGAGTAATCTTAGCCAAAAAGTTACTATGTATTGGTTAATACTAGCTAATGATGGAATTAGATGCAATTGCATATAATAAGAGGTGTGTCAAGTGTCAGAATCATGCCTTGATTCATGCTCTAGCTAAGACACTCAAACCATTGATAAGACTATGGTCATTCTCAACAAGGGGACTTGACCTTGTCAGTAAGATCAATCCAACATCTTTAAATGGATATAAACACATCTTGACTGTTATCGAATACTTCACTAAGTGGGTGGAAGCCATCCCCTAACTTATATCACTAGTAAGTAGATCTCCAAATTCATATTCAACCATCTCATTTGTTATTATGTAATTCCCTTTGACATTATATATGATAATGGTGGATCTTTTCATAATAAATATGTGAAATCACTTTATTCTCAACACCACATCAAGCAACATTTCTCTACCACTTACTATTTTCAAGACAATGGCCAAATTGAGGCTTCTAATAAAACCATTGTCAACATACTGAAGAAGATTGTCAATGATGTTGATTTTAGTTAGCACTTGTATCTATTCAATTCCATCAGGGCATACCGTACCACATTTTGTGCTTCAATATGAGCTACACCCTACTCATTTATGGGACTGAAGCCATCCTTATCATTAAGGTTGAGTTTCCTTCTCTCTGAATCTCATTTTAGCACATCATCAATGACAAAGACTATAGAGTGGCTTGCTTTTAGGAGTTAGATATACTTGATGGTAAACATTTAGCCACCTTGAATAATCTTCAGGATTATCAAAACTAATTAAAGGGTCAATGCAATAGGTGAATTAAGCATCATCAATTTGATCTTAGCAACTTGGTAATAAAAATAATTAAAAAAATGTAAATGTTGAATATAAGAAAAAGGGAATGTTCCAACTAAACTGATTAGGGACCTATGTAGTTGTTTCCAACTATGGTTTTAGAATGTATAGGCTCACTACACTAAAGAGAGATGAACTTGATGAACCAATGAACATAATGCACCTCAAACATTTCTACACTTGAGAGATTCAAATTATTGTCTATAAAGATCATCTAAGTTATGCCACATTATACATACTCTTTTTATTATACCCTTTACCATTCTATGATTCCCTTAACCCTTCACTAACTAGTTCTTTTTACCTAACCCCCTATCACATTTGGCCTTGGTTCTGATTCATTTGTACTTTAGGAATTTTTAGTGGTTGATGATAGATTTAGTTCTAGTAATTATTTTAAATTCAAATGTTTGAATGGAAATATATGAAATCAATATGACAGTGGTCCTACTAATTACATACTTCATTTGTTGTTACGTTTGACTGGTGCCATTAATTATAACCACCTTTGGGCAAATCAGTGTCCCACATTATTCTAATAATTCTAACCACCTATGGGCAAATTAGTATGAATAACCCTTTACCATTAATTCCTAATTAGAACTGCATATGGGAAAATTAGAAGCAACACCTTTACCATGCATTGTTGCATCACCTTGTCATTATTTTTATCATTTACCTTGCCATTTTCCTTTTACCTTGAACTTGTTGGTACTTAATTAGATGAATTTTGGATAGGTAGAACTATAGTGACTTGAATTATTAATGGGACTATATATGAAACACTCAATTAACATTGAGGTCATCTCTGTCACCCCTTTTGCCATGATATCACATTTTATGATCTTGGATCATTTTGTATCTCATAATTAATGATGAAGTTGAGATACCAAAAACACCAAAACATTGAAAGTATTTCACTGCCTTTTAGATAGGCATAACTAAATTGACTTGAGGTCCTAATGGGACTATGTAAGTAGCAATTTATTATTGTGTAGGTCATTTTAGTCACCCTTTTACCATGTTCTTTCCATTTTTTTAGCATGCATAAACCACACTTTCACCATTTTTTGAGTTGGACTATTATGTGTCTCATAATTCTTGATTAAGTTCAGATGCCTAAAAAATTCCTAAAACATTTGAAATAGTTTCAAAACCCCTAAACATTTGTAAAATATCTTAAAAATCACAAAATCATGAAAATTGGCTTAAAATTTACACACTAGATATAAAGCTACCAATTTTTTTTGGGATGGGCCATTTTATCAATTCAGTTTCATTTCTAGACGACCTCGGTCTTTTTCCTCTCATTTCTTGGAGAACTACATCAACTTGAGGTCTACATGAACTATGTAGGCAACACCTAGATACATGGGGTATCTCAGGTTAGTTCATCCCCCCTTCCTTTCTTTTTTCACCATTTGTTTGACTTAAGGATTCTGGGACTCCTAACTATTTCATGAGTAACCACTTGTCATTCGGTTTTCCCATCCTTATTAGCTTTAATTCGTATACTCTTACCATTTTACAAGTTTATGTTTTGATCATTATGTATTCAACTTTGATACACTAATGACCACTCATATTCATCTTACACTCTTGTCATTTTATGAGCTCCTTTTCATTCCAAGCCTTAGATGTAGTAGACACTATGAATTGCCAATTCAATTCATTAGTGGAGACTCGTCTCTAGAATTTTAGTATGGTTTTAGCCTAAACCATATTCTTGCACTTGTATGATTTATTTCTGTTGATGTTTTCACAATGGTGAAATTTCATCCCTCTCTCTTTTCTCACACACTCATCATTTTATGAGATCATTCCTATTTTCCTCTATAAGTTAATCATATTTTTCTCTTCATTAATGTTCTTTTATCCCATATCTTGGGTGAAATACATTTGAGCTGAATTTCATGTCCATGGAACTATGTAGGTAGAGTTCACTTGCCTAGTGCATTTGGAGTCAGCTTGACTACCCCTTCCTTTTCTTCCATTTCCCTCCTTTTTTTTTTGTTTTATTTCATTGTCTCATATAGCCTAGGGACAATGTTGTCATCTTGTTTGTGTCATTGTTTCCATATAGCCTTGGGGAAACCTTGTGTCTTTTATTCCTATGTTATTTTATTAGTATTGTTTCTACCTAGCTTAGGGGTCATCCTATCACCAAGAGTAACACCTCCATTACACATGCATGAACAATTTGTTTTTTGATTGCTCTAACATTATGATTAACAATTGTTTTGGTATTGTTATTTGTTTATTTTTATGTGTTTAGAGTAGTTTGTTTACTACTTTTTTTTTTGCTTTGGATTGTTTAGTTATTTTTTATTATTTTGTTCACTTTGTTTATCTGTGTGTTTTGTTTATTTTGTTGGTGTTTTATTGTTTTTTATTGGTGTTTTGTTGTGTTTTTGTTTGTTCATTTTTGTTTTTGTTTTTATCCTTTTATTTATTTATTTATTTGTTTTGTTGTTTGTTTCTTGGTTTTTGTAAGATTATTAATTTTGTTTACCCTTAAGTCTTGATTATCCCTATCATGCACTTCAGTTCTAACTTTTTATATCTAATTTTACACTTGATTTATTTTTTATATTCAAACTTTGGATTTTATTATCCATATATTATTCTCATGTTGTTTATATTTACATTTAAATTAAGTTTTCCATGATTAATATATGACTTGTCATTTTAATTATCCATAATTATAATGCATAATATCAAAAGCTATAGCAAAACCATGCTCATGAAGTCTTCTAGCAATGGTAATATCTCTTCAATAGTCACAAAACCAGCCAGCTACCCAAACACATGCCTCAATCCATGAGTAATAAACAAGTGCAAAAAATGAGTTATTATGTGTTTATACAAATGAGCACATTTGAATAAACCTCCATATGATCCATACAACATAATACGATGTTAATCTTGAATGAACATCTCCTAACCTTAACCATCATTTTGGGCCTCCCTCTAAGACCTGTTTAACAACATATATCCCATGTTTGTTTAAACATACATATTAAAACTCACATTTAGGTTGGAATTATGTTTTTATCCTTTTCTAATGTGTGTTCTTAATTATAATCACCTTTGGGTAAATTAGTGTGTTTCCCTTTCCATTCCTGATTAGAAGTACCTTTGGGCAAATCAGTCTTTTCATGTTTTCCATTTTTTATTATAACTACATTTAGGTAAAGTAGTGTTTTCTATTTGGTTACTGATTCTAATTTCCTTTAGGCAAATTAGTTACCATTCTACCACTCTACTAGGTCATCCATCCATACCACTATTTATAGCTACCTTTGGGCAAACTAGTGTCACACCCTTTGTTATTGACTATAACCACCTTTGGGTAACTCAGTGACTCCATCTCTATTACTGTCTATAACCTACTTTGGGAAATTCAATAATCCCACCCCCATTTCCATCTAGATCATGTCATTTTATTCATTTTGAGGGAACATTCACCGATTCAGTTTTTATCACCCACTCCCTTGAGGGGGCATCAAAGTTTTATGACATGCTCAATGGGGCTTGAACCATTTGGCTTAATGACTTTTTCATTATTTGAAAATAAATTATTATACAAATGTCTCATAATTCCTTTTAAAATAAGTTCAAACTATAGACCCTTAATTTTGGCCACTTTCATGCCTAAACTGACATTTAGTTCAATTTCTAAGCAAACAACTTATTTTAAGCCTAGAAATCACCTGAATTGCCCAAGTTCATCAGTGTACAGGGTTTAATTACCCAAAAACATGATGAGGCTAACTTATTTGGTGTATTATCATGTATGCATCACTAACCTGGTTTAGTTTTAACCCTAATCAAATTATGACCTAGTAATTTAACACTTTTTTGCATGTTAAGCGATTAATTCATGACATTTAAATCAATTTCCAAAAGATAAAAATAACTAAGAAAGACTAATTATATTAAGAATATTAATTAGCTTACCTAAACAAAAATTCTAAATCAAATTAGTGAATTGTACTTACCAAAAAAAGGAATTTCAGCCAAAAATGAAGTCAAAGAGTCAAATGAGCTAATAAAGTGCTTTATTATCTCATAAATATTCAAAAATATGACTCATGCCTCACAAATATCTAAAATTGGGGTGTCAAAATTTCATGAGTGCCTTAAACCCTCTCGATTTATACTGACTCAACCAAAGTTAATTTAGACTGAACCCAAGTTAGAATTTAACCTAACCTACACATGGTTAGATTTAGTTCTTTGAGTTGTAAATACAAGTGCCCATGCCATTGATAAATAAGATTTTGTGTGTAAGGTTATTCTACTAGTATACCTTATTGAAGCCTTAGAGAGTAGCGTTATGATGCCAAAATTATGCCAAGCTTCACACCAAGCCATAAGTGACTATTTAAGAGATGCTACCACCATATAAGAGCACTGATAAAAGACTAAAATAATCATAGGCTAAGTAACAACATTCTTATGCCAACAAGTAAGCATCATATGTGATAAAGGAGGTAAGAAAATTATATTATCTTCATCTCTTTTTTTTGTTCTTTCTTCTTATGTTATGCTCCCCCTAATTCCTAGGTAAGAGGGTTTAGTCTTAGTGCATTGTTGTTCTTGGTATTTTCTCATTTTGACTAACAAGAGACTAATCTACTTATTATTTCCTCTTCAAACTCCTAAGGTGGAGATGTAATTTCCTTTCCTATCGATAAGTTTATTTCATAAAAGATGTATCATTGTAAGGCTCTAAAACTAAGATTAAGATAAATATAGATAAGTCTTTAAATGCATATATCCAAGGAGATAGAAAGAGATTGAGATTGAAAGTCTTATGCCCCCAACCTTAGATCAAAAGTGAGTTTCCATCTGGAAATTGAGATTATCTCAACTGTATGATACTTATAACCTAGTGAGGCTGGATATCAAGTCCAACCTAAAAACTTGGCAAGATTAAGTGTTTTGATCACCTCAAGCATACAAAAAGGTGAGCCAAATACTACAGTAAATTGGCTCAATAAATTTTGTAAAAGTCCTTGTGGTATCAGTATATTAAATAGTTTTGGAATTTGAAATTAATTTGGATTTTGAATTATTAGGAACATATTACATAGCATATGCACCTTAGATATGTTTCATGCTGAAATTATGCATAAAAATAGTACCAATGTATAGAATTATACCATAATTATGAACTTGAATCATATAATTGTGTGATTTGGCCAATTTGTATAACTATGTAAGTGTGGAGGACATGTTTTCAAAACACACCCCCTCTATATATGGAAAAATATGAAAAATGATATTAGTACCAACGTGGAGGACATGTTTCCAAATAATGCCCTCATTTTAAATTGGGGAAGTTTAATACTAAATAGGTGTATAAAACATGCTTCTAAAGCATACCCCCACTAAATTTAGGAACTGATATAAGTACCATATACTAAATAAAATGTGGAAAACATACTTCCAAATCATGCCCCCACTGAATCTTAAAATTATGGATGTGTGGAATCCATGCCCATATGACATGCCCCCATTAATATTCATCCTCTTTAATGTGAGGGAAATATAGGAACTAGTAGTTACCTCACCTCAAAAGGATAAGACATCTGTATAATATGTGAATGTAACCATGTAGCATATATAAGGGAACATGTCTAGGTAAATATATCATTGAAAATCATAGAATCAATGTGATCACATGTAGGTATAAGATGCATTATAAATATAATGGAAACATCTAGATAGTAATAATAAAATCTCAACAAGAAAACATACACACACACAAGATCACATAAAATCAATTCAAAAGGCAATGGTCCAAGAAGACCACAAACAAGGGGCATGTTCAAATGCCACACAATAGAAGAGACATCACTTATTTGAATGTCCATAAAAGTAAGGATGATATATTAAAATTCCCATAAAATAGATAATGACATATGCAAATGTTAAATAAATTATACATAGGCATGGGGACCGAAAGAAAAGGAGTATATTCAAATGCTTGAACAAGTAAGACAAGACACTCAAAGAAGTGCATAAAGTAAAGCACAAATAACTAGCTAAAACATGTCATAGTGGCCAATGGATCTAATGTGTGATGAAAATTATGTCAAAGGTATAACATATGAAGTACATTTGTAATATATAATCATGGATAATAGGAATGTGTAAGTACATATGTAATATCAAACATGATAATATAGAGTGATCATCAAATCATATAACTTATGTGTATCAAGATTGAATAAATAGATGCCCCTAATGTCTATATGACATGAGTAGAGTAAAATCATAGCATTCATTATAGGGATGTATCATGTATTTGTGTGTGCTTGTATCACACTCAAGTATAAGTGTGAGAAATGTGTATATAGGATTAACTGAGTATTACATCCATTAATATGGAAGTAACACATGGATGACATGGATCCAATAGAAGATGTAAATGTCAAAAGTGTTTTTGGATTTTTGAATGTTTTTTATTTTTTAGGTAGTTTTAGAGATACTAGTTTATGATACTATCCAATGTACATAGGTATCTCTCACATTCGATGACTTAAAATCTTATGCTGGATCTTTTACATTGTTTACATCATGATTTGATAGGTTGAAAAGGTACATAATATGTTCCTCTTCATGTTTTTCATGTGTAGTATAAGAGCTAGTGTTATGATTTGGAATATGTATTAATTTTCCTTCATGAGAAAAGGAAACACCTCATTGATTTGGGTCAATTGTTGCTTCTATTTGGTGTGTCCAAATATTTCCTAGTGTAAATACATATGGTAGACATAACCCAAAACCATGTTTGAATTAATTTAGGACCAAATTAAATTGGTATTATTATGTTTCCCAAATAGTTTTTACAACTTACTTTGTTTTGTAAGTTCGTTAGATCAAAGTCAATTTGTTGTAAACATCTTACAATTTATTTTGTGTAGGACTAACATGGTTATGCCAAAAATAATTTCCACCCATTTTAATTTAATTTTTAAATATTTTTGGCATGGATACTTTTTATTTTATTAATTTTGATATTCTTACATAGGACATGAAGCTTTTATTGGACCCATGTTAAGTATTATTTTTGAAAATTAGTCATATAGAGATCAGGAATACCATATTTTGCTCATAATGTTCCTTAGGTAATTGATATCCCTTCATTATGTGAGTGCTAAAACTTTTGTATTTGGAGGGAGATATGTTGAGCTCTTTTTAATGAGTAATGATAAATAAAGCATATCTATGCACATCATTATGTAAATGGGTAAATAACTCATATTTTTTGTGTAAGGCTATTTCCTTTAATGGGGAAAGAAGGCCTCTACTAAATATAAATTGCAATTACAAATCGGAGGGTATAAATGCTAGCTCATATGATGTACTTTTGAATCAAAAAATATAATCTTGAAAGGATTCATCATCATGTTTTTTGAAACTTTTAAAATGTTATAATGTAAATTTTATCACCTTATGAATATTAAAAGACATGAAGAATGCATCCTCCAATTATAAAAATATGGTTAAGGAACATTTTGGTAAACTATAGAATCAGTTATGAACATCATTTGAGATGCTCATATGGAATGCCTTTAGTATAATTTTGTCATATTTTTCTCATTGAACAAAAGAGTGTACATAACATAGCATCTAGTCCAATGGATCTTTATATGTTTCAAAAAGAGGTAAACATTGTAGATCAAAACTTGGTGGGTAAGGATATTCAAGTATACATTATGAAAGAGCTTGATTATTGAAAGATATTACATTTACATTATCATTATGTAAATCCACTTGCATTTAGAGTAAGGAAACTTGGTTTTAAAGATCCCCAATAGTGGTCATCATAGATATAAGATATTCCATGGTAATAGTGGTGTTTTCCATGGGTGCCATCATTGGTTGTAACCCACTACATTTTTTAAATCTAGGAATATGAGTATCATCATCCTCATGGATAACAAATGCAAGTTCAAATGTACCTACTTCTTTGGTAAAATGTACATTCTTAATTTGTTGGTGATTCATGGATTTTTTTGAAAACCCCAACCCTTGCCTATTTGTATTGTTATTTTTAAGAGATATAGGGTGGGTTATACCTTGATCATATTTGCCCATTCATTGGCCTTGGTATCCATACTTTTGAAAATATCAAATGCCAAACTCATATAATGGTGGTATAGGAAGTATGGATAAATTTTATTGATCCTCCATATCATGATCAATTCATCTATTGAAATGATGGGAGTGTGGACCCAATTAGAGGGATAACAACTACCACCATTTAAGGTTTTTATATTACATGTTTTAGCACTTGGGATAATGTAATAGTAGTTAATTTTAATTACTTCCTTGAGGGAGATTTGAGTGTTTCATAATCATAATCATTAAAAAAAATATATCATCCATGATAAGGGAGATGAAAAAGATAAATATAATAATAAATCAAGAAGCAAATGTTAGAAAAAATGAAAAACCCTAGGAAACCTAGTGTTTGATGTTCAAATATCGGGTTCACCAAATGTTTAACCCTAAAATGAAATGGTTAAATATTAGTATAGGGTTAATAATATATATATATGGATAATCACAAGGGTGATAATTAGATTTATAACATGCCAATTAGATGCTAAACTCATATATAAGCATACACTAAATTTATTATGTTGACATAGTCTAAATATAGACAGTACAACTATACTAGATATAAAAATGACAAAGAAGTGAAGTAATTAACTTATTATAATTCTAATTTAGTTTTGGATATGGAACAATATAAAAGTGGGAGGGAAGGATATTTTGGAACAATTATTGGATTTTGGCTATGATGCTTCTGGCTCTCTAGATAATAACATTAGCTTAGGATGGTTATATCAACACTACTATCTGGGTTTGATGCTAGTGTCATGTATAAATTATCTATTAAAATAAGATGTGACCACTTGGATGATTTTGGTTTTTGATTCTCCTTCATTTTGGTGAATTCAAATTTGGGTCATGGATACTCTCTCCTTATGAAATGGCAAAACCTTAGCTTTCCATCTTCAATGTGACCTTGGGGGAAAATTGGTTAATGGGCACAAAGTGTTGATTTGACCCTAATGAACCTATGTTCAAAGGGAGTTAGCTACATATCCAATATCCATAAGAAGGACTCAGACTTATGTAGTTTGGCTCTATATGTTATCTTATGTGTGAATCATACAGTGTGTGTAAAGCAAGTACAATAGTGACATAACTTATAACTTGTACAATTGTGCTCTTGGGTTGATCCTTTAGTAATTTAGACATGTAGATATGTAGTCCCTATGAATGGTATGGAAATGGTAATAAATAGGGAAGATTTTCTCAATTGAATGCTCTTTGGTATTTTTGCTAGGTTTTAGGTTATGTTGAGACCAACATCCCCAATTTTTTTAATGGAAAGGGGACCCATGTGATTGTTTCTCGAGCTTCTATATCCTAGATAAGTGTGAAAAATTATTTGATCATGTTTTGATGTTGTTAAAAAATCATCTTAAAGGTTATTAATTATAGGTTCTATGAAAGAAGGCAAGGTTCCCAAATGATAAACCCTAGTGATTTAAATTTAAACATTCATGGGAAAGTCTAGTGGGAAATTTTATGCATAATTAGGTTTTAGCTTAAAGTTTATGCACTTTTGAAAATATAAAACTTTGGACTTGTTCACTAGATTTGATCTAATGGTGTGTTAAGCTCAAAGTCTTTTAGAAAGGCATACAGTTAATGATTCGAGCCCCAGTGAAGATCCAATGATGATCACTTGATCAGAGGTTTTAAATCTAATGGTACAAAAGATAAGTTTCATTGTTTTAAAATTGATAGGTTTACCCCCATCATTTGATGTTTGTGAGGATGTATTTGATGAGATAGAACCCATCAAATTTAAATTGAAATAGAAAGATTTCATTGTCTTAAATTTGACAAGTTTGCCCCTGTCATTTGACATTTATGAGGACATATTTGATAGGACCAAACCCATCAAATTTAAATTATACAATCCCTACATCTTTGAGATCTCTTTATGGTTTTACATGTGTCATTCAGTTATTAGATCAATAAGTTTCATTATTTTAAAATTAACAAGTTGCCCCCATCATTTGACATTTGTGAGGTCATATTTGATGGGACTAAACCCATCAAATTTAACTTAGACCCCATCAAATTTAACTTAGACAATCCCTGAAGCTTTGAGATCTCTTAATGGTGTTACACATGGAATTTAGTTATTAGATCAATAAGGTTCATTATTTTAAAATTTATAGGTTCACCCCCATCATTTGATGTCTACGAGAACGTATTTGATGGGACCGAACCCATCAAATTTAAATTGAAACAGAAAGATTTTATTTTCTTAAAATTAACATGTTCACCCCCATCATTTGATGTCTGTGAGGATGTATTTGATAGAACCAAGCCTATCAAATTTAACTTAGATAATTCTTGAAGCATTGATATCTCTCGATGGTTTTACATGTGGCATTTAGTTATTAGATCAATAAGTTTCATTGTTTTAAAATTGATAGGTTCACCCCCCTCATTTGACATATATGAGGATGTATTTGATAGGACCAAACCTATCAAATTTAAATTGAAACAAAAAAAATTGTTGTCTTAAAATTGATAGGTTTACCCATCATTTGACATCTGTGAGGACGTATTTGATAGGACCAAACCCGTCAAATTTAACCTAGATAATGTTTTAAGCCTAATCAATGGGGGTATTTCTAAAGCCTTTTTAAGAGATTCTTGGTTTTCTTACAAATAAAATATTTAGAAATTAAATCTTTGCCTAAGTTTTTTTATTGATTAAAATGGTAAACTTCTTTCAGGATCCAATGGTGATCTCTTGTTCACTAGATTTGATGTAGTAGTGCACATCAACATGAAAGCCTCAAGATTTCCCAAAGGATCCGATGGTGATCATTTGCTCACTTGATTTGATCCAATGATGTGAGCCAATTAAAGAATTTTCAAAGGCCTCTAAAGCTTGATAGATGGCATAATGAATAAGCTCAAAGATCAAGAACCAATGAAATGTAAGGACTAGGATTTGGCTTTTTGAATCAGAATAAAAGGGACTTTTTGAAAACCAATGGTCACTCTTCAAATGGCATTTATGAAAATTTCCATGAAAGGCATTAAACCCTACCACATAAGCTCCACATAGGTGTGGAGGATCTAAATGAAAGATATTTCATGATTGAAAAACACAAGAGAGATGATAAGAAAGGTTCCATCATATCTAAGGCATGTATGAGATCAAAGTTGGATATTTTGGTCATTAAAGTAGAAAAACCCTAAACCCTCCATAAAGAAGGCTATAATAATTTCAAATTGATTAGGTGACACTTAAGATAATTATGAACTAAATTTAGAACAGGTGCCTTAGTGAGCAATTTGATAACTTTACAATTACAATACATTGTTATCAATGGCAGTGGGTAGGCAACAAATGAAGATTGAAGTAGAGCTTTATCTAACTTTAGATGGTGAAGGAAGGGTCTTTAGAGACATAGAGTTAGATTCAACATCATTGAATGTACAAGGAATAAGGAATTGGTCTAAATTATTCTTCTTTGTTGAAGAGTTGCAATGAATTTCTTAGGAAGAAAAGAGGAATGCTTTAGTGTACCAAAGATACAAGGATTTAGTGTCAATTCAAATGGAAAGCCTTCATCACACAGCTGCTAAACTAGAGGTAATACATTGCATTAACCTTCTTATTCCTATTTTTATTGACTACAAAGTAGATGAAGAGTGGATTTTTCATGAAGGAAATGTTAGTAAAGTTGCATGCATAGCTCCCATGGCCTTTGAAACTTATTATAAGCTCCCTTTACCTCATGTTGATCTTCCTTAAGAGAATGGAAAAATTCCCAAAACCTGGATTCAGTTCTTTTACCTTGGTTAATCCAAGGTTCCCATGTTTTTGGGACCCCTAATGGTGAGATTCCTATTACCCAATTCAAGGAAGGTCTTAGGATAGCTACGACCTTATTGAATAGGGCCTTTGGTGCCTCTTCTACAACTTATGTGAATAAGGTCTAGGTGTCTTATGTCCATTGCATGTTGGAGTGGAGCCTAACCCCTCCCATTAGAGACTTGATAAGTTTCTTCTTAGCTAAACATTTTACAACCATCAAGAGAAAGACCTCCAGACATTTCTTTATGATGTCCTACCTCTTAGATTTACTCCTTACCTCTATTAATTTCCCTAGCATCTGAAATTGGTCCCCTAATGGTAGGACTACCATTTCTTATCATTACTCCAAATTGCATATTTTCAAATGTAGGAGTCATATGTAATTCATATGTGATGGTGTCTTAGCAGTCATTTTTGAGACAATCACTGATATTCCTATGCCTAGACTTCATCCTCTAATCAAAAAATAAGTGGAGACCATGGGGGATGTGTGGTTCTATCCAAATTACATTGTAATAAGGATAGAAGGAATCATGGTCCAACCATATGACTACCC
Organism: Torreya grandis; assembly: GCA_037957365.1. NCBI lineage: Eukaryota > Viridiplantae > Streptophyta > Pinopsida > Cupressales > Taxaceae > Torreya > Torreya grandis. The sequence goes on from JARHVA010000355.1 coordinate 3,014,552, forward strand.
ATATATGTTCCTAATAAACGTGTAGAGTAATAAATTGCTTATCAAATCATCCAGGATATAGATTAACATTGCAAGAAGAATAAAAAGGCTCAAGTTCATCCCTTCCCACTTAAAATTGGTAGAATTATAATCAAATATTGGAAGCAGTTGGAGATCATGGTGGTGCATAAGAACTCTTTTGATTTCCAATTAGATGATCTCAAGATGTGGGACCCCAATAATAGGGTGGATAACCATATTTGGGATAGGAAGTTCCCAAAGATTGAGTACAAGCATCAACCAAGTGTGGGGGATGGTATTTACACAAGGGCAAAGAAATTTGAAGAAGTCCTACCTAGGTTTAAAAACTACAACATAACATTAGAACGTAGGCTAGTTAGGGATAATAATCCTTAAAGAGAAATATGGCAATTACATCCTTTACAATATCACTTGTTGTCAGGGTCATCTAGGACTACACATTAAGAACCACCTATTGAGGGATAATCTTTTGAGCCTCAACAGGGAGAATTGGCAAAGTCACCTTAGATTGAGCAACTTGAGGATGTAAAAGGAAAAGGTAATGGTAAAAGTGAGGATTCCAAGATTGGTCAAAGACCTATTGAAAGCCTCCAAATTTAGGCATCCCCATCAAGGCCTTCTTCCCTAATAGAAGTTATCAACTTAATTGCTTTGGAAACTAGAGAAATAGTGGAGAGTGTCCTTATTAACATCATGGCTACTTATGGTTTAGATAAGGAAAAAGACCCATTTGAGGAAGCAAGCAAAGAGTTGGTTCCATTGAGCAGTGGAAAGAGACAGGCAGAATTAGTCTTAGTTCCCCTCGCTCCAAAAAAGAGGCCTAGGTTAACTTTCACTCACCCCACTAGTGAAATAAACCTCTTTAGTGATGAGAATCCTATTAATGGACAAACCATTGCTGATTGGTTTGTTTATGAGAAGTTGAAAAAAATCCCATCTCTTTCTCCTTCACTGGCTCTGACTCAAGTGGACATAGGTATTTAGGATAATGTCAAACCATGGATTTAGGATATGTTGAACAAACAAGTAGAGAGAAGCATCCAAATTCTTCATAACAAGGAAAGCCAATGGATTAGTACCCCATGATCCTCTAGAATTTAAAATATAGATATTCTTGAATAACCACAAGTGAAAGAACTTAATTCTTAGGTCTAATTTAATCCAAAGACATCAACTCTTGAAAGAGTAGTGACAAAGAAAGTCAATGTTGGTACTAAGGAGTTCACCTTGCAGAAGGTTGGAGCCATTTACATGCTTAACTCCTATTCCAAGACAAGAAACAAGGGAGCATCCTATTTTTTAAAAGGATGTAGCTAGTGTGGTACTAGCTCAATCAACAATGGCCTTGGATGGAGTTCAAGGATTGAAACAGGGGATCCTCAACTTGGAAAAAGAAAAGCAAGATTGGAAGCTCAGGGCTTCTTGACAATTCCTGAAAATATATTGCAAATGCTGAATAAATCCTTAATGGATGCATTTTAGAATTTGAAATGCATTAAGTCTAGATTGAGTACTTTGGACCATCAAATTGAGATGGCACAAACCTTGATCATCTAGTGGCAGAATTCTCAAGCTCAGATGGAGGAGCTCATCAAGGTCCATAAGACAAAGCAGGCCTTAAACTTCAAGATTATCAAACTCAGACATATGGACATCCTCATGGTAGTTTTGATAGATAAACAAGAATATTTGATCACTTTGAGTAGTGATGTTAAGGACTTTATCAAGAGAGACATATATTTGGTAAACCAAATTGAGAAACTTTTAAGGAATCTATTAAATAACCCTTCTCAAAACACTACTTTAGTCTTGATTGATGATGAAGAATTTAAGTAGAGGATTGATACCCACATCCAGGGCATCATAGACAGCCAATGTCATTCAATTAAGGACAACTAGAAAACCCTTGATACCATTACTTTTGTAGGGTAGTAAATTATAGAAGTACAATGTGTCAAGGAACTTGTAGCTTAGACAGATAGTGAATTTGACAAGTTAGTGGATAAAATGTTGGAAATATTGTCATTGATGTCAAAGGTCTAGCATTATTGGTTATAAAAGCCCCATTGCATTTAATGTTATTTGTAATAAATATATCTTGGCTAATATGAGTTAATATTTATTTAATATTAACAAATATATTTTTGGTTACATATGAGACAAAAAAAGGGCCCATGGAGAAGTCAAAGAGCCACGAGGTAAAGACAAAAGAAGGATGGGACACATTTTCCTATGAAGAGTCATCTTTGGGAATTCCAAGAGTCACCAAGTGAAGACAAAAGAGGAAGTGCACAATTTATCATGAAGGGAAACTTTAAGGAATACAAAAAGTCACCAAGATGAGGACAAAAGAGGGAAGGACATTTATGATCATGAAGGGTCACCACATGACTTTTCAAAGGCTTGAATATGAAGGGTCATACAAGTTTGGCACCATTTTCCATGAGGATTGAAGGGTCACAAAGGGGGAAGGCCAAAGGTCATTTGGAAAGCTATAAATAAAGGCTTGAGAAGCCATTTGTATATATGAGTGATAGAGGTTGATTTGATATTGTAATATCTATCTTAGAAGAGAAATTGTGAGAGATGAATATGATTTGTATTTGTTATATCTAGCTTAGAAGAGCAAAGTTGAGAGAGAAGAAAGAGATGTTGTATTGAACTATCATTTGTTGAGATAGCAACATTGAGAGATAGGTGTGTGGTATACACAAAGGGGTTGGTGCTCCTGTGGGTTGGTGCTCACGAATAGTAGCTGGGTTGGTTCTCGTCAAAGGAGTTTGGTGCTCCTATGGGTTGGTGCTCACAAATAGTAGCTGGGTTGGTGCTCGACAAAGGGGTATGGTACTCCTGCAAGTTTGTGCTTGCAAATATTATTTGGGTTGGTGATCATTCATATACTTGAGATTGTTCTCCATGGTTTTTCCCACATTGGGTTTTCACGTTATATCTAGTGTCTCTCTCTATCTTGTGTGGTATTTATTGTTTGATTTTTATTGCATATCTTGAATGTTTGATTAAGTGGAATTTGGTTAAAGGAAAGTTTTATAAGATATATGATATACTGATTCACCCCCCCTCTTAGTATATCCCATGCTTAACAATTGGTATCAGAGCAGGTTCCTTTTTGAAAAAGTTTTACAGCTTGAAGGTAGATTAGGAAAGCACAAGATGGTAATACATAAAGGTGCCTCTGCAAGCAAAAGAATAGTTGATCAAAAAGAAGAAGAGGATGAAGCCAAAGTGAATATGGAAGGAGAACTCATGTGTGCCTTAGAAGAGTTGAAATTTATTGAAAAGAAAAATCAAAGATTGAATCATCAAATCAATAAAAATGAAAAGGAGTCAAAGGAGATAATTAAAGATCTAATGGCACAGTTAGAATATCAAGAAAAGAATGTGAAAGATATGTTACTGAAATTGCCTCTTTAAAAAAAGAGATTGAGAAAGCAGTCAATAATAAAATAGTCAATGATTCAAAATTTGAGAATAGCACTAATATACTGAACAATATATTAGAAAGCCAAAAGGCAATATTAGATAAGACAGGTATCGATTTTGAAAAGAAGAAGAGCCATGTTAAAGCTCTTAAAAATAAAGAAACAAGAAGGGAAGAAGTGAAGAATATAAAGGATAAAGAAGGCTAGAAGGAACAAAGCTATAAAAGGCAATCAAGTCAAAGATTCACAAATAGGTCCTATTTTTATGGTTACTATTTTTATTGTAATGGATATGGTCATAAGAAATTATAATGTAGAAAAAGAGCTAACAATCTCAAAAATAAGGAAAAAGAAGGTCATGTAGAGTCAAGCAGATGCTATAACTCTTTTGCTCCTCTATCAAGCTTTGATGAAGAGACCATAATTTGTTACAAGTGTAATAACTTTGGACACATATCTTAGTATTATAGAAGTGTGTTTGAGTCATTCAAGAAGGACCAGAGTTTCAGGGCTCCATTCATCAAGAAAAAGGTTCAGACATGGCAGAAGAAACAATCTGAAGGTTTTATGTTGGTCCAGATAGCTTTGCATGTAAGAAATGAAGAAAAGCCATGGTTTATTAATAGCGGATGTTCGAGGCACATGATAAGAGATAAGAGCAAGTTCATAACCTTGAAGAAGATCAATGGTGGCACAGTGAAATTTGGGGACAATACTACTGCCAAAATTGCTGAAAAAGGTACACTAAGTTTAGATAATGGTAGAACTAAAACTAAAAATGTTGTATACGTAGAAGCTTTTAGGCATAATATTTTGAGTGTAAGTCAAATGTGTGATCAGGGGCACACACTAAATTTTTATGCAAAAGGTTTTGAAATTAGAAAAAAAGATTCAGATGTATTGATTACAGATGCTCAAAGAATAGGTAATAACTTATATATGCTATCAGACATCAAAGGTCAAAAATATTGTTTGAGTCAGATTGAATAAAGTTGGCTATGGCACAGGAGAATGGGGCACATAAATTTTGACAATCTTGTCAAAATTTGTAAAAAGCAAGCAGTCAAGAATCTTCCAAAGATCACAAAGCCATCTAACACACTTTGTGGACCTTGTCAGCATGGGAAGCAGGCTAGAAGGTGGTTCAAAATAAATGAGTACTTGACCACTCAGATGCTAGAGCTTGTTCACACTGATCTATGTGGACCTATGAGGACTCAAATTACTCAAGGTGATAAATATTTCATGTTGATTATTGATGATTTTTCACGTATGACTTGGATAATGTTTTTAAAGAAAAAATCAGAAGCTTTTAGACAATTCAAAGCATTCAAAGCATTAGTTGAGAATGAAACTAATCTAAAGATTAAGTGTCTAAGATTAGATTGAGGAGGAGAATTCATGTCAAATTAATTTATTGAGTTTTGTGAAGATCATGGAATAAAGAGACAATATTCAATAGCCAGAACTCCACAACAAAATGGAGTAGTTGAACGGAAAAATAGAACAGTTCAGGAGATGGCAAGGACAATGCTAAATGAATCCAAGATAGCAAATAAATATTGGAGAGAGGTGATTGGTACAGTAGTGCATATTTAGAATAGAGATTTATTAAGAGTCAACAGTGATAAGACTCCTTATGAGCTATGGAATGACAAACCAGTAATAGTTGATTATTTCAGAGTTTTCAGTAGCAAATGCTTCATAAAGAGAACTGATGAAAAACTTGGTAAGTTTGAATCCAGAGCAGATGAAGGTATATTTCTTGGTTATTCTTTAAAAAGTAAAGCTTATAAATGTTAAAATAAAAGAACCAAGAAAATTGTTGAAAGTGCAAGTGTCAGGATAGAAGAAGATGGAACACAAAAGATCAGTGATCTAGTAGACATTCCTAAAATCATTGAAGAGGAAGGCTTTGAAGAATCAGATGAAAATGAGGAAAAGGAGAAGGAGAAAAAGGGCACTAAGACTCCATCCAAATATGTTTAGAAAAATCATAATGAAAGTGACATCATCAGGGATATAAAAGAAGGAATTCACACAAGAAGAATAATGGTAAGTGAATCTGAACAAGTTAATTTCTCTTTGTTATCTAAAATTTAGCCTAGAAATTTTTTAGAAGCTAGACATGATGAGCATTGGGTTAAGGCTATGGATGAAGAATTAGATCAGATAGAAAAGAATGATACTTGGGAATTAGTGCCTAGACTAAAAGATCACAATGTGATAAGAACAAAATAGGTTTATAGAAATAAGCTGAATGAAAATGGAGAAGTAACTAGAAATAAAGAAAGATTAGTATGTAAAGGATATGCTCAGATTGAGGGAATAGATTTTGAAGAAACTTTTTCACTAGTAACAAGGTTAGAGGCTATTAGAATGTTTCTTCCATATACAGTATTTAACAATTTCAAAGTGTTTCAAATGGATATCAAATATGCCTTCCTAAATGGGAATCTTGAAGAAGAGGTCTACATTGAGCAGCCTGAGGGGTTTATTCTCTTGAATATTAGTAATCATGTATGCAGATTGAAGAAAGCATTGTATGGATTAAAACAAGCTCCCAGAGCTTGGTATGCAAGACTTGATAAGTACCTGCAAGATCAAGGATTCAAGAGAGGATTTGTTGATAGTAATCTTTACAACAAAATAGAAGGTGAGCATCAATTGATTGTTGTGGTATATGTTGATGATATCATTTTTGGAGGAAATATTGAAAAGATGACAAAAGAATTTTTTGATAGAATGCAAAAAGAATTTGAGATGTCTATGCTTGGAGAATTATCATTTTTTTAGGATTACAAATATTTCAATCAAATAAAGGAATTTTTATATCTCAAAGTACACATGCCAAGGAAATGTTGAAGAAATTTGGTTTTGAGGATTGTGTACCAGTTGGCACACCTATGTGTACAGGAAATAAGGTGACAAGGATGTAGATTCACCTGTTACAGATCAATCTTTGTATAGATCTATGATTGATAGTATTTTATATTTGACAACATCGAGACCAGACATCATGCATGCAGTAGGTATGGTTGCAAGATATCAGTCATCTCCAAGAGATAGTCATGTTCAGTTGGTGGAAAAAATATTCAGATATATCAAGGGGACATTGGATTATGGATCATGGTATCCCACAAGTAAAGATTTCACTTTAGTTGCTTATACAGATTTAGATTGGGCAGGGTGCTTAGATGACAGAAAGAGTACAAGTGGAGGAGCTTTCTTCCTTGGTGATAGCTTAGTATCATGGCTAAGCAAGAAGCAAAACTCAGTTTCACTTTCTACAGCTAAAGCAAAATATATTGCAGCAATATTGTATTGTACTCAAGTGATTTGGATGAAACAAACTTTGGAAGATATCAAGGTAAAGCATGATGAACCTATTTCTATTTTTTGTGATAACACAAGTGCTATAAATATTTTGAAAAATATAGTAATGCATTCAAGAACAAAACATATTCCCATTAGATATCACTTCTTGAGAGAGTAGGTTGCAAATCAATAGGTTAATTTGAAAAATATTAGTACTACAGAGTAGATTGCAGATATTTTCACAAAGGCACTACCAAAAGAAACATTTGAGTATCTGTGAGAGAAGTTGGAAGTAATTTCTTTTACTTCCTGCCATTGAGGTTCAGCATCAGTTGACGGGGAGCTAAGTGTTAGCTCCAAGTAGGCCCTTTACCATTGATGTCAAAGGGGGAGAATAACAGGTACAGGTATAGGTGCAAAAAATAAGTACAAGGAATAGGTACAGGTTACTACAATAAGGGGGAGTTATTGTATGTTTTTAGATGATAGTATGCGCAAGTGACAGGATGTGGTAGTTCTAGGATTGAGGTTTCGATCCATGACAAGGGGGAGATTGTTGGAAATATTGTCATTGATGTCAAAGGTCTAGCATTATTGGTGATAAAGGCCCCATTGCATTTAATGTTGTTCGTAATAAATATATCTTAGCTAATATGAGTTAATATTTATTTATATTAACGAATTTATTTTTGATTACATATGAGACAAAAGAAGGGCCCATGGAGAAGTCAAAGAGCCATGGGGTAAAGACAAAAGAAGGATGGGATGCATTTTCCCATGAAGAGTCATCTTTGGGAATTCCAAGAGTCACCAAGTGAAGACAAAAGAGGAAGGGCACAATTTCTCATGAAGGGACACTTGAAGGAATACGAAAAGTCACCAAGATGAGGACAAAAGAGGGAAGGACGTTTTTTATCATGAAGGGTCACCACATGACTTTTCAAAGGCTTGAATATGAAGGGTCATACAATTTTGGCACCATTTTTTATGAGGATTGAAGGGTCACAAAGGGGAAAGGCCAAAGGTCATTTGGAAAACTATAAATAAAGGCTTGAGAAGCCATTTGTATATATGGGTGATAGAGGTTGATTTGATATTGTAATATCTATCTTAGAAGAGCAATTGTGAGAGATGAATATGATTTGTATTTGTTATATCTAGCTTAGAAGAGCAAAGGTGAGAGAGATGAAAGAGATGTATTAAACTAGCATTTGTTGAGATAGCAACATTGAGAGATAGGTGTGTGGTATACACAAAAGGGTTGGTGCCCCTGTAGGTTGGTGTTCATGAATAGTAGCTAGGTTGGTGCTCGGTAAAGGGGTTTGATGCTCCTGTGGGTTGGTGCTCACAAATAGTAGCTAGGTTGGTGCTCGGCAAAGGGGTATGGTGCTCCTAAAAGTTTGTGCTTGTGAATATTGTTTGGGCTGGTGCTCATTCATATACTTGAGATTGTTCTCTGTGGTTTTTTCCACATTGGGTTTCCACATTATATCTGGTGTCTCTCTCTATCTTGTGTGGTATTTATTGTTTGATTTTTATTGCATATCTTGAATGTTTGATTAAGTGGAATTTGGTTAAAGGAAATTTTTATAAGATATATGATATACTGATTCACCCCCCTCTCAGTATATCCCATGCTTAACATAAAGAAGGGGATTGTCTAATAAAGCTTGCAATGGATTTTGAGTTGATCAAGGAGCAATATACCAAGGTGAAGGAGTTTTTCAAATAGGGTTAATTGAAAGGACCCACCAATGGAATTCCTAAAAGAATATTCTTGTTGTAAAATATATGCCAGTCTTTTAGCATATACTCTTTCTTGTCAAGTTGGCATGTTTTTTGTCATATTATGGCTTTATATCAAGGACAATTATCCTTATCCACTGTTGGTATTTTTTAAAGTTAACCGGTTAACCACCTATGTTTCCTATAAATAGGCAGATGGTTACCATTTGTAAAGGGAGATTTTTTGAGCAATTGATACCAAGAGAATTTAATATAACTAAGGAATTTTGAAAAGATTGTATGATCATTTTTGTTGAATGTCTATGGTATCTCTCAATTATAGGGAGTTATCTTGAATTTCAATGATTCTTATTGTTTGAGTTACATTATTTTTCATAGGGTTGTTAATTTGTGCTAAATCCTAAATTGACTATAAAGATCTCAAATATACTTCATTTGATATGTTCTATATTTGGATGTGCTTATGTTATCTAGATCATAATAGCAAACCTTTAAAGTAAATTTGGTTCTTACTTATGATTCATATTTTTCCTTTGAATTTTGCTTGATTTGTGATATAGTTTGAGCTTATGCTATTTTATAACATAAATTGGTTCAAATGTTCTCAAAGTAATTGGAATTTTGTCATAATATTTGAGATGAAGGCCTAAAATCATGTTTCCTTTTTCTTTACCCTTCCTTTTTTATCATTTTTATCAAGATTCACTCCAACTTAAAGATCATTATTAATAATCATTTAGATTGACTACCGAATCCTCAAAATTATTAAGTATTCAAATATTATAGACCTTAGTGGCTCCCAACCACTAAATCAAATAAATATTGTGGATAGTTTTCATACTTTACTTATGTTCCACCACAGACAATCACTGAATAGTCATAAACTACAACTCATGCCATGGATTCTCAAAATCCTCAAATGAGAAGTGTTCTTCAACACTAAGATCACCTATGGTACAATTAGAAGCATCAACATGAGAAGCTTCACTAAATAAAATGAAATATATTTGAGATCTTTAAAGTAAATTTGGTTCTTCCTTATGATTCATATTTTTCCTTTGAATTTTGCCTAATTTGTGATATAATTTGAGCTTATGCTATTTTATAACATAAATTGGTTCAAATGTGCTCAAAGTAATTGGAATTTTGTCATAATATTTGAGATGAAAACCTACAATCATGTTTCTTTTTTGTTTAGCCTTCCTTTTTTCTTATTTTTATCAAGATTCACTCCAACTTAAAAATCATTGTTAATAATCATTTAGTTTGACTGCCAAATCCTCAAAATTATTAAGTATTCAAATAGTATAGACCCTAGTGGCTCCCAAACACTAAATCAAATAAATATTTTGGACAATTTTCATACTTTGCTTCTATTCCACCACAAACAATCACTGGATAGTCACAAATTGTAACTCATACCGTGGATTCTCAAAATTTCAAAATGAGAAGTGTTTTTTAACACTAAGATCACTTGTGGTACAATTAGAAGTATCAACAAGTTGTTAATGAATGAGGGTTGATATTGTATTTATAATAATCTTATTTGGAGATAACTTGGAGTAAATCAATTAAGCTAACCATTAGAATATGTTTAATTTTAAAATTAGATGACTTTAAGGCACTAGACATTTATGTTAGGGTAGGAAAGTAACACCAATGCTACTGTCTGTCTAGGATGTTAGTGGATAGGGAGTAGTAAAAATAGGTATATGATTAGAACTTGTAGAGGTGTAAGATAAGTACATTTAAGAATTATGGATAATATAGATTGTGTGTCATCAATATAAGACTAGTCAAACTAAGAGATAGGCCAATGGGAACAAGTTAAATTATATACAAAACCTACAGAAGCAAAGAAGTTATAGGACCAAGAGAAACAACTAAGTTCTGAGTTTGACAAGTGTAAAAAATTGAGGTGCTACATAATCACAAAATATCATCTACATCTAATAATGTTTCCTTTCTTTTTAGTGGTTTTTTTAGGCCTAAAACTTTCTTGTCCCACTCCCATTTTATTAAAGTTCTAGGTTTTTAGTTTTAATTAGATTTACACATTCCTTTTCTTTTCCATTGGCGTCTAGATGAGATCTTTCTTACTCCTTGGCAATTATCTAGATTTGGTTTAAAAATGTAGTCTAAAAATATATTTAAAAAGATTAGTAATTTATTTTTATTGGTTAGCAAGGGTTGATGGTTTCCTCACCTTTCATTAAACATAAAACTAAAATACAAGAAAACATGACCATATCATAAACATACATGATATATAATGAATAGACCAAGACCAAAAACCAAAATAAACCAGCCATTAAAGCCTTGCATAGAAAAAGTTTAGACCCCACACAAGGATAAAACTAGATGATTTTAAAGAGATTACTTAGATGATTTGCAGTAGTAGAATTATATATGGTATAATTAAGAACATATTAAGTAGATCCTAAACAAAAATTGATGAAAGAGCAAATACTTGAATAATATGTATGAGCCACTTTGATGGGGCAACCCCCAAAACAATACAATAAGAATAGAATTCGCAATATGATGATAAAAAACTAATATCTACTTCCTATATATACTCTACTTAGCCATGGTTATTTCCTAGGCCAACCATACTAAGAACATTGAGAAATACAAGAAGTTAATATGAAGATGTGTAAGCCACAAGTTGGCCACACATATCCCTAGATGCACTATAGGTTAAGGGCATAACATGCCCCTCCCCTTCAAAATAACATTATCCCTAATTTTGAATCAAACTAGGATGTTTTTGTAGTAATGCTTCATCCTCCCATGTTGCATCTTCATAATGCAGGTGCTTCTATTTATCAAATATTGTTTAACAACTTTGGTCCAAAGTTACTTAGTGTGCATGTGAAGGATCTCCTTAGGATCTAGAATGACTCTGCCTTCTTCATCTAATTCAGGTAACTCAATCTGAGTGGAACTCTATGTCTAATTACTTTCTTTAGGAAATATACATGGAATATTGGATGTATGCGAGTGGTTGAGGGTAATTATAACTTGTAAGCCACACTACCAATTTTTTTAAAGATCTAGTAAGGGATATAATACTTAGGTGATATCTTGTTATCCTTTTTATATTACTTTAAAGACATCTGCTTAAATAAATTCAAACACACAAAGACCTATTCACCTATGTAAAAATTCCACTCATTGTAGTGTTGATCTGCTTGCTACTTCGTTCAATTTTGTGTCATTGCTAAATTCTCTCACAAAATTACTAACACCTCCTATTAATGGTGAATGTGTTCCTCAATATCTCAAACCTTAAGATGCATTATCACAATTGAAGTGATGGATGGGGGGTGATACCCATATAATGCCACAAAGGGAGACATCTTGGAACAAGTGTGAAAAGAAGTATTGTACCACCATTTAGTAAGTAGCAACCAATGAACCCATGTATCCTATTTGTGAGAAACAAAATAATGAAGATACCCTTCGAGACATTTTTTGACTACCTTTATTTGTCCATCAAATTAAGGATGATATGATTAACTATGAGCCAATTGGGTACCCAAACATGCAAATAATTCAATCCAAAAATTACTAGTAAATATAGGATCTCGATCACTTACAATGATCTTTGGAGTGCCATGCAATTTTTGAACTGTATTGAGAAAAGTAAAAGCTATTGTACTAGAAACAAATGGTTGTGATAAGGAGAAAAAATGAGCATACTTGGTGAGTCAATCCAAAATTACCATGATAACATTTTTACCCTAAGACATTGATAACCCCATAATGAAATCCATGAAAATGTCTTCCCAAAGCTAGCTAGGGATAAATAAAGGTTGAAAAGACCTAGGGTCTTAATGGTTTCACCTTTATTTTATTGGCATACCATGCATTCAACTACATATTTTTGAACATCCCCTTTGAGTCCTTCCCAAAAGAAATCTTGCTTGATTCTATGATATGTTTTCAAAAATCTTGAGTGTCTTCCAAGTAGAGAGGCATGAAGTTCCTAAAGAATTTTATGTTTGAGTAAAGAATGCTTACAAAGGTATAATCTATTTCTATACCATTTATTGCATTCCATTTCCATGTAAATTTTTTAGATTCATTATAACCCTACTAAATATTGTGAATAAAATCCTTGATAGCACTATCATTCTCCCATTATGATCTTGCTTCCTCTAGCCAATCTGCCTACCACATAGTCATGGTGCATAATAATGCCTCAACTAATTGATCCCATCAAGAGAGGGAATCTACCACCACATTATCTTTTCCTTTCTTATACACTTTTAAAATCATATCCTAAAATTTTTGTTACCCATTTTTTTTTCTTTAGATGACAAGTATGGTTTGAAAAAATATTTAAGACTATCATGATCAGTCTTGACCTAAAAATGATGACCTATTACATACAATCTTCATTATTTCACTACATGCAGAATAACCATCATCTCTTTCTAATATATTTGTTTTAGCCTATATAATAATCACTTGTATGAGTATGGCACCCATGCCATATCCTGATGCATCACACTCCATAACAAAAGTTTTTGAAAAATAAGGAATAGCTAAAGCTAGAGTTATAAACATAACAATTTTCAATTAGTCAAATGCCTTGGTAGATGAATTAGTCCACTGGAAGGATTCCTTCTCCAATAAAGAGATGAATGGGGATACAATACCATAATTTTTAACAAACATGCAATAGTAACCAGTTAGCCCAAGAAATCTATGAGGGGTATTGAGGATTTTGAGAACTACCCACTCCATCATTACTTGGATTTTATTAGGATTAACTTTCACTCCTTCATGTGAAACAATATGACCCAAGTACTACACCTATTGGACACCAAAATCACATTTGGGAGGTTTGGCATAAAGTTGATGTTGTTCTAGAATTGAAAGTACCTATTTCACATGCTTCAAATGGTCTTCCAAATTTTTTTTATAATTGAGGATATCATCAAAAAATATTAATACAAACTTTATCAAAAAAGGCCTAAAAATAACATTCATCAAACTCTAAAATGTAGATGGTACATTTGTGAGGCCAAGAGGCATGATCATAAATTTATAATGGCCTTCATTAGTTCTAAAAGTTGTTTCAGGTATGTACTCATTATAAATATGAATCTGATGATATCCAGAGTGAAGATATAACTTGGTAAAATAAATAGCACCATGCAATTAATCAAGAAAATCATCAATTACTAGAATATGAAACTTATCTTTGTTGGTGTATATATTGAGTTATCTATAGTCTGGGCACATCCTCCAGTTATCATTTTTCTTCTGCACCATGACCACCAAGGAGGAATATTCATTTTGACTATGTCAAATGAGTCTTGCTTCCAACATATCTTGTACCATATTTTTAACTTCACTCTTTTGGGCATAGATATACTTGTAGGGTATAATATTGGGTGTTGTAATTTTTGGAATGAGTCTGATGGCATGATCATGTGCACAACTTGGAGGAAGTCCTTTTGGCATATCACCAAAAATAACAGAATAGTCATTTACCACCTTTTGAAAATTGGGATATGTAGGCTCCTTGGTTGATTAAACCTCCATGGAAAATAAGCATGCCAAAAAACCTTCCACACCTTTTATGAGAATCTTAGCCATCTAGTGGGAACTAACCAGCTATGGAGATTTAACCCATAAACCATGTAGTTAAAAATCCCTTCCTTATGAATGGAACCTCATGAATAATTCCTAAAAATTCATCTCAATAGTGCCCAAAGTGGTGAGCCATTACACTCGCCAAAAAATTTAGCTCCTCCCATGGGAATATAAAACATAGGGGAATCTAACAAATAGTCTCCCATAGCAAGCTTAATACTATGTCAATTTCTAGAATAGTTAATCTAACCACCATTTGTAATCATGATCTAAAAGTCTAGAGCTGGGTAAATGAAAAAAATCAAACAAGTAGCCAACTTACTATTGATGAAGTTATGTGCATTCCTAGGGTCAATTAACATAGTCACCTTTTAATTTCTTTAGGAAGCCAAACACAGTTAGAGTTTGAGGAGTATTAATTCTTTAAATTACATGATAGGAAATAGTAGGTTGATAATCTTCAAATTCATCCCCAGGTTCTTCTAACCCTTCCCCTAAAGTTTCCTCATCTTATTCTTCCTCATTGGCACCGTCAATGTAAAAAAACTTCTTTTCAGTACATTGATACCCTTTGCTCCATTTGTTATCATAGCCAAAACATAGACCTTTTGTGCACTTTTCTTCCACTTATTGAGGTGTCAATCTGGTAGGATGATGAAATGATGGTGTTGGAAAGGTGCATTTACAAACATTGGTGAAAGGTCTTCATCTGATAATCTATTTTTCCTCAACCATGCATGATTTTCATATAGATTCAGATATAATAATGGCATGAACCATGTGAACCTTCAATTGGATGCTATCTTTGAAGCCACCCAAAAATAGGTCAATCAAAATTTCCTTAGTGACATTTGCCACACATAAGGAGAAATTTTAAAATTGATGAATGTAGTCCTTAATAGTCCCAGTTTTGCATAATTTAAATAGCTGACTGAAGTTGTTTTCAAAGACATTGTTGTGATAGTGGAGCTATAATTCCTTAGAAAATACTAGCCATGCAACTAAGACACCCTTCTTTCTTTTATCACATAACTAATGATACCAAATGAATGGATCAAGTTCTAGATATTGAGAGGCCATAATCACTTTTTGAAAACATGGATTCTAATACAAATTAATAAATTTTCAATTTTAGTGAGCTAATTAAGTGGATCATTACCATCAAACATGCGTAGATCCACTTTTGGCAATATCAACTTAGGGCTAGAATTGTTGTTGGTATTATTTGGAGTAGGAGAACCAAACTAAAGTGATAGAGGATTATTTTATAGTGGTTGAGCTAACAAGTTTTCTAATTGCCTAGATATTTGTTGTAATTGATCCTTCACACTATCCAAGTCCCCTTTCAAACTTATAATATCCCCTTAAATCGTATCAAAATCATCTTTTTCACCATACCCTAAAACTCTAACTTAAGTTAATGAATTACCTCTAAAATAGATGGATAAAAAGTTTTTGATTCCATGTCATCCTTGTGAGAATTTTTTAGAGTTTCTTGCCCTTTCCCACATTGACGAGTGTTGAGTCAACCATGCACAAACCTTAAGAAGGTTTCAACCCCAAAAAAATGTCCTTATGGAGTACACCATTATGATCATCTCACCGATACGAATCCAATGACTACTATTATACACAAGGGTGAAAAATTTTGACCCAAAAATGTGTACCAGTATAATATACCATTGTGATCATATCATAGAGATGAATCCAATGACTGCTAATTTGCACAAGGAAAAAAAATTCTAGACTTATATTTTATTTTTTATTTTTACCCAAAAAAATGTTTTTTTTTGTAAAAAAAACTCACAAACAAAATTGCAATGATGAAAAAAACCAATTCCACCTAGATCATAAGTTATATTTTTTGGGAAAAATATGTTTTTTTATTTTTTTGTAAAAGAAAACTCAGAAACAAAACTACAGTGACGAAATAAATCAATTCCTCCCAAATCATAAGTTATGTTTTTTTGACCTTTTGGTGCTTAAGATGCTAGATCCAAAAAAATACACCACAAAAATTTGCCCAAATTGATGCTTTGATACCACTTGTAAGGAAATTACATATATGATTCATAATAGTAGAATTATATATGGTAGAATTAAGAACCGAATAATCAGATCCATAACAATAATTGGTGAAAGAGAAAATACTTGAATATTGTGTCTAAGCCACTTCGAGGGGGCAACCTCCACAACAATTCAATAAGAATAGAATTCACAATATGATGATAAAAGACTAACCACTACCTCTTATATATAATCTAATTAGCCATGTTTATTATATAGGCCAACCATACTAAAAACATCAAGAAATGTAACAAGATAATATGAAGATGTGTAAGCCATAAGTCAGCCACACATATCCCTAGATGCATTATAGGTTAAGTGCATACCAAAACAAACTAGCCACTAAAGGCTTACATATAAAAATGATAGACCCCACATAGGGAGAAAACTAGATAACCTAAGAAAATAATCATAATTATTAATCCAAAAAATTCAAGACCACCTAATCCTGAACAAGTTAAACCTTAGGTAAATGAGTCGATTGACCAACCCTATTTTTACTATTCCAACCACCATTGCCCCCACCCAAAGGTTTGAAAACCACCCATCCCACCACCATTACCATCCCTTGGAGAGCCACTAGCACACAACTCACCTAAGGGAACCACACCTTCTTTCCTTCCTAGTGTGCCACCCATGTTATCATAACCACTAATCCCTCAACTGTAGTTGTTACATCCTTTTTGTTGACCAATTTTGAATTTTAAGTCAAATTGGGGCACCTATAGCTAAAAAATTAGTTTTTAGAGGTATTAAAGGGTTTAATATATTATCATGGGATGTATTATATGCTAATTAATGTCAATTGATGGTATACTAACCTTGGTTAATAGTTTTATTAGTCCCTTTAGTCACTTTGAGTCATTTTAGGGGTCAAAAAGGTGTATTTAATGAGTTTTATGGGGTTTTTTTGAAATTTTAAGGTTAAAAAATATTATTTAATTCCCCATGTGTCCAATTTAGTCTTTAAAATTTGACATAACTAAAAATTGGTAGGTTGTTTAGAAGAAAAGGTAGTATTCTAGTGAAAGGAGAAGAAAATGGCACTTGTACACCCTCCTTGGGAAGTGTGCCACTTGTAAAAGGTTTAAATGTGATTCTTAAACTTCCCCATGCTCATTAAAATTCTTGGTTTGATCTTTAAGTTCTATTTTGAGGCTAAAACTATTATGATCCTTTTTTGGTTTTTTAAACACATAGAAATAACCTTCAGGTTTTTGGGATATGATATTAAACTCATATACCTTAATTTAAATAGTAATAATTAAAATATTTATCAACTATGCTTTATGAATCATCCTTTTTAAGTTGACTGTACTTTTTTGCTAGTTGTTTTGTGCACCTTATAAGTTTTGCCTCAGTTTGAGAATATCTGTATAATCCACTTGTTGATGTTGGTTATATAGAATTTTTAATTATATAATTATTTAAATTATTTTTTTAAAGTTTCAAGTAAATTTTATGGGTAAATCATTTCAAATTTGTAGATTGTTCTCATTTGGGATGATAAACCAATTTTCCACCATTTTCATATCTTCATGCTTTAAAAATGGATTAAGTGGGTTGTGTTAAGTTCATTTACATGTTTCCAAAGTTATATTTATTCTCCATTCACTTTAAAATCTTATTTTCTAAGAAAATGTTCTATGAGTTACATTCACAAAGTACTATTCAGCCAGCTTGTCAGATGACTATCATACACAGTCAGTCAACTGCCATGAGAGAAGGATCCAAATTTTGTGATAAAGGTTATTTAATTTTTCAAGACATTAGGATTTGAATAAATTTATTTTATATGTTTGGAGGGTTGAAATTTTGGTCATAAGCCCATTTACCATGCTAAACCAGTCATGAAACACTCTGCTTACCTTATTCCATATGTATGCAAGTGATCTTTATGTTGAAAATATGTTTTGTCAACTTGTATTAAAGTCTCATTGGTGTAAATAAAGCATGTGAATAATTTGACATTATTTTGGCTGCCCATGATGCCCTTTGTCCACCTTATTGCTCTATTCCAAACTCATTGTCCACTTTTAGCTCATTTTCACATACAGGAATTTCATGATGATGTCATCAGAACCTTAGTGTGGGTTTCAATATTTTTGAGAGGTGAAAGGTTCATTTTAAGGTATTGATAAAGACCTCATATCACTCAAGTCAAATGACAATGCATATGGTTCATTCCATGACTACTATCTAAGCTAAATATACATTTATTATAGAATGACCACCTATAGGTGGTACCATAGAGCATGAAAATACCTTCTGAGGTGTTGAAAGCAGTGGTGAATACTTATTTGGGGTATTAGTATGATTTTTTACTATGGAAAACATAATTGAGATGTCTTATGGATATATTAAATTATCTATTACCTTCAAAAGGTTCAATGACTAATACAATGATGTTTTTCCTGAATTTGCAAAATAGAGGTTAAGGGGTTCTTTGTCAACACCTTAAAACATGGTAGTAAGGGGGTTTATGCATCTAGATAGGTGATTTTGGTATCTTCTAGCATGGAGAATATTAATTCCAAGTTTTAATGATAAAGTGCTAATGGTAGCTGATTGTTTGAGGTCCTAAAATTGCTTTCAAAACACTAAAACCTTGCAGTCTCATCTATAGGTTTAGAGTTTTGAATGATTGATTGATATTTTAAGACTAGAAACTAAGCATTCCCTCATGGATATGATGTTTATAATAATAAAATGGAACACAAATGGTATAAATTTTGTCAATAAAATATTTATGTATAGTCTTGAAAGCCTTATGGCCACTTATAGGTGTCCACATACAGAGAAATAAGAACCACAACTGGGAGGGCAGTTAATGACCTTGTTTGATGGTGTTTTAGCCTATCAAATTGAATCTAAGATGAATATAGGATCTATATGAATCTCATGTTTCATTTGCGATTTCAAGCATCATGAAAAATGTAAATCAACACCTATAGTCCATACAAATAACCAAATGCTCACCTATAGTAGTCAAGAGGTAGAGAGCATAGGGGAGTGTGTTTAGTGAGACTTAGTGTAGACAAGGTGGGTAGAAATGGATATAATAAGGTGTTTATTGATTAAAAAGGAATAATTATGAGTTATAAATACCCTTTAAAACCTAAAATATTCCCAACCACCTATAGGCAGAGTCTCAAAGATAAGAACATAGTCAGCACATGGACTGTAAGCAGACAATAAGCTTAAAGAGTGAAAATGCCCAGTGTTGGCATTGTCTAACATGATATACCAGTTCAAATAATTTTTATTTTACCTATAATATTCAAATATATTATTTATACACTAACATCAGGGTCTAATTGAGAATATCAATACCTATAAGTGATGTTTGGAAGGCAGAATATAGTCAACAGTGGGAACTCAATTTGACTGAGTAAGGGTTATCAAAGGTATGTAGGTAGGTTGAAATGGTGATCAAGTATAAACACATAAATTGTGATTTTAATAACTTTAAAATTAATATCAAACATAAATCATGCAAAAATGACATAAACAAGCTATGCACGGTCCACTAAAGAACCCTGCATACAGTCCATTTCTTCCACAAGTCTGCTTTGAGATTTTGAGAAGTTAAGGGGTCTATTGACCTAGTCAAAGGCCAATTTTTTATGTAAAATGTATATTTGGTTTTTTTTAATATAATAAATCACACAATTATTCTAATAAAATAGGATAATTTTCCCTCTATTTTATCTCAGACAGAGGGCACTTTCCCCATGCTTAAACCTACAGTCTTGTGAAGATGAGTGTGAAGGTTGAACCAGAGGTGAGTTAGACCTTGATATAATATTTTTAGAGTTTATTAACACCTATAAAATCATTTTAAATCAATAAAAAATGGAATTATACCAACAAATATGTCTAAACCTCTTAAGATTGTAGGTAAGATGTTAGGCATAGTGAAGCCTAGTTTCCAAATGGAGGATCATTTTCATTCCTAGCATGAAATGAGATTTATCAAGAACTAATACTTGTTTTATTAAGTCATAATGGAGGTATATAGGCTATTTTAATTCATTTAATACATCAAATAGACCATTTTGGGCCTAAACCTATAGACAAGTTTACTAGGCATGGCTAGGCCTAGAAGCTAAATGAGAACCCAACTTCCTTTCCATCTTATAGTGAGAATTAAAACCTATTATAACATGTTTGTGTGACTATATTATATTTTTTAAATCTATTTTTATGCAATAAAAACCCTAATAAATCCATTTTTTGACTTTAAGCTAACTCAAACTTGTGCAAGATGAGGAAAGGAGCTCGATAGGTCAAGTTCAAATGCTCATATCTTCCTAGAGGATATGCATGGGATTTATATGAGTTTGGGGAAGTTATAATATGTCTTTAAAACCCAATTTTTATAATTTTTTTTCAACTCCAATTTTAGGTTTTCATGAAACAACATTAAGAGGTCAAACTACTCAGAAACCCTCCAAAACCCTTATAGAGACCAATTTGAGAAAATAGAGTTAGAAAGATAATATGATGGGCTAGTTTTACTATGATGATGATTTTAACTTAGAGAGTAATCCTTTAATATACTCCTCAAATTTTTTATTTGTACGAACTTGTACATATGTGCTGAGAAATAAGCTATTTTGACCATTTTATGTATTGTGCAGGCTACAAGAGGATTCTAAAGATGAAATAAAGTTTTTAGGGAAGATTTAGAATTTTTATAACTCCCTATGTGATGTATTTCTAATAAAAAACTTCTAAGTGTTCAAAAAATAGCTCTCTTTTTAGATATTTAAAATAAGCATGTGGACACAAGGGTGAGAAGGGTGAAAACTATAAGTGTGAGCCTTTTTTAAATCATGCTTGATGCCTATAAGGGCATGTAAATTATTTTAAACTCTCCATCCACTTCCTCCCATCTATTTTCATGGGAAAATAAAGCTAAATTTGAGGCCAAGTGTTTAGGGTGCATGAAAGAGAGGTTTTTTTGGAATATAGATGATGATGGCTCTTTTCTAGGTGATTCTAGATGACCAAGACTGAAAACCAATGAATTAAAAGGCATGTATTATGTATTCAATATTAATCCAAATCATCATACCTCATTCTAATCAGTTATGATGCATTCAAATAAGGCCAATTATGAAGGCAATTTTTTCAAGCCAAGACAAGGAGTTTTATGCCACTTTTCATGAAGTTTATGCCTTGAATTGGCACTTGTGCTTCCTAACCTTGCATTAATCACCCAAAATCATCTTATAATGCATATTAACTAATTTTATCAAATTTACAAGTGTTATTATGACCCTTGGACTTCTCTTGCTCTCTCTCTCTCTCTCTCTCTCTCTCTCTCTCTCTCTCTCTCTCTCTCTCTCTCTCTCTCTCTCTCTCTCTCTCTCTCTCTCTCTCTCTCCTCTCTCTCTCTCTCCTCTCTCTCTCTCTCCTCTCTCTCTCTCTCTCTCTCTCTCTCTCCTCTCTCTCTCTCTCTCTCTCCTCTCTCTCTCTCTCTCTCTCAAGTTGTATAAGAACTAGCCATTTTGGCCATTGTATCTTATATTCCACATGAGTATGGTGAATCCATAATCATTTGTATACATTTTTATCAATAATAATACTTATTTTTACCTCTTCCATGACTATTCATAGGGTGTTTAATTAGATGATGAATCTTACTTAGTGAAAACTATAGATTCCTTAGCATGTTGTTCCATTATTTCACCTATTTTTAACCTCTTCTTATAGGGCATGCGATGTTTTCTAGGATATTTACATGGTTTAATTTATTTATTATATTCAATAGTTCCATTCAAGCCTCTTTTCTAGTCCTCCTAACCTAAGACATTCATCCACAACCTCATAGTGTAATATTGATGTAAGAAGACATAGATTGGAAAAGTGTATGTTTTAGTTTATCCTTTAATTTCAAGTGTAATATGAATATGGTTTAAATTCATCAATCTACCTAGTGTATGACCTCCCTTAGATTAGTTTTCTTTTATTTTTCTCTCCCTTTTCAACCCTCAAGTTTAGTATTAGTTGTAATCCAAATTAGTACATCAAGGAGTTAGCCCTATCTAGAGATTCACCTCATTCCTTGGGCTGCCCACAAGCCTAGAGGTGATTCCATTGTTCCACTTAGATGAGGAAATATTTTCCATCTCCTCAAAGGGTGCACATCCAAGTGACAACACTTCCCAACCATCATCTTACACCTTCTCAAACAGGGCATACCTACACATTTCATAAATACCCCACCAAATATTAAGGAATTGGCAACACTTTCCAAATGAGAACACATGTGGCACAATACTTCCCATCGTCATGTGGTATGAATCCCTAAATCATTGCTTCATAAGGGGGAGACCTAGGGAATGTTACTCCTATATAGGAAAACTATCATATTCATTATTGATGCCATGCGAGATGAATTTTGGGAGCTTAGTGCTGACACCCACCAAATTCAAAAGGACCTTTAGTGCATCTAGGTTTGAGAATGATAAAATTTTACTTAAAGGGCCTAAATTTCTATGACTTACATGCATAAGTTACACATACTCCAATAATATATAAAAACTAATCTTCTAGGTATCTGAAGGCCTTAAGAAGAACTAATCCAAGACCTTCCACTTGGGAGAATAGTAGAGTTTGATGTTATCTCAAAAAAAATTCCTCCACCACAATATCTAACCCCACTCTGATCCAGGATGTATAATCCTATCCATAATTACCATTGTGTTTCCCTTGTCTTTTAATACTAACAACAGGTTGCCAACAAACATGGAAAAAATCAAAGAAGTCACCTTAAAGTAGTGGAGTCTTAATATAAAATAAATCAATTAACTCCTTGACTATATACATATCACTCCCATATTGTAGAATAAAAACCTCCTTCAACCTCTAATCCATCACCTTTCCATTGAAGGCCATATCCTATTTAGCATCCTTTACTCGAATAACTAATTCACTCAAATTGATTTAAATTTTTTTATCCATGGCTATAAACCTAGTTACAAATGATGGAGGTAGCTACTCACCATCACAAGTATCAACTCACTTGGCTCACTTCACATAAAAGCAAGATTTCCACCTTGTAGCTAATCAATTTAAGTGTGGGAGTAATACATCCTAAAACATGAGGATTAAATCCATTCCATCTAATTATGGCTTCTTCCCACACTCCCATCATAAATCATGCCCCCAATCACACCAACTAGCTATAATGAAATATTACTCAACCTCATTTTTGTCCAAGAATTATAATCATTGTCCATGACTACTTATTTGACCTTTGATATACCTCTATTGTCTAAAAAATCAATAATCAAATTCACTTCATTAAAGCAATGATTGACTTCACAAATACTAAAATAATCCATCACCTCCTAGGCATGACTTGAGATGTTCTCCATGTTCTAAGACCCTACCTTCATATTCCATAGATCCTGAATAATGACCATTTAATCTCCTTTAAGAACAACCCACTCAATAAAACACTGAACTAATAGATCCAAAATGAGGACCATAACCTAGGCTTACATCTCATTATTAGTTCCATCCATGAACTTCATCGATGTTGCTTTCATAAACATACATCCTGACCCTAATGTATTTGGGTTTCCCATGGATGAAACATCAAAATTTATTTTTAAAAACCCAAGAGATGGAGCCAACCATTTCATCTTACTAGCTCATCAAAGATCTTTAGAACACATGATCAACCCTTTAATGAGAGGGGACTTCAAGAAGATCCAAAAGGAAACTAATCTACAAGTCACACTTGGAGAAAATCCATTCACACCTCTTGGCATGAGTAGATCCAACCTCTAACATTACCACTTTTACTTTTTAAACACGTCCTCAAGTGGGGTTGCCTTCCCTTCAAAGATTTATTGATTTCTCTCCTTTTATATATTCCAAATCAAAATAGTTAGAAAATCTTGCCAAAACATACGAAGATATCCTTAAGGGATCTAATTAGTCAAGACACAAAGGCCTATAATAATTTTTTTGGCCTATCCCAACATCACTTGAGTTTACTATAGATCTAGTCCCAGCCAATTTCTACAAAAGGGAATTAAAAAATGAGATGATTATCATCTTCCTCTAACACTAAACACATGACACAAAGAGATGACCTAACAATTTCCATCTTACATAATAAATATTGAGTTAGAATCCTCCCTTGTGTGTCCAACCAAGTAAAATCCCCAACCTTAGGAAGGCTTTCCTTACTCTAACATAAACATTTATCCTAACTAAATGATGGCTCATTCTACTCAACCATTTCATATCCCAAGTTGACTAAATATAGACCTGTCTTTACCCCAATCCATTGAATGGAGTCTTGTTTTATTATTAATGAACATCTTCTTCTTAAAAATTATTGTTTCCAACATTATTTTTTGGTTATCCAAAATTAGCATTGGATCCAAATATTTCCATTTACAGTAATACACACCCACCAAAGACCTTGGCTCTAAATAATCACACATTTTACTATATGTTGATACATGTAAGTGTATCACAAGTGGTTATGAGTGTTTAAGAAACACTAATAATTTCTATATTTAGAGAATAGAATGCATGAGTTGTAATTTATTATAATCCTATTATCTGTGGTGGAATAGTGGTAAAACAAGTGAACTATTTCACAATATTTATAAAGTTTGGTTGTTGGGAGCAACTATGGTCTACTAATTAATCTTTATGAAAATTAAAGTGATCTTTGCTAATTAAAGTGAATTGTGCTCAAATAACTAAATATAAGATCTAATCTAAAGTGAATATTTACAATAAATCTATTCTAAAGTGAAATGATCAAAGGAAAAAAATAAAAAGGAAAGGTAGGGCCAAGAAGAGACATATTCATGTTGCTGATCTTTAACACATATATTATGACAAAGTTCAAATATCATCCAAATATGCACTTAAAACCAATGGATAACATGAAAAAACATGAGCCCAAATCCTAATACACATTACGCAAACATCTGAAGAAACAAAATAATTCAAATAAGAACTTGGTTCACTTTAAAAATATACCCCTATAAGTAAACAAAATAAGCACATTCACATCAAAGGCAAAGATAATGAATTGAACTTAAGAACCTTCAACCAAGTTAGCATTAACACAAGTTAACAATTCTACATTTAAATAAGTAAGCATTAAGAATCAATAAGAACCATTCCAATCTAAATTGCAAACTAGATAATTGAGAGGGAAGCCATGTTACAATTCACATAAACAAATGAGATAGGCTTTTCATAATTCCCTGTTTGTATTAAATTGCTCCAAAATTAGTACAATTATTATTGATAAAATCTCCCCCCTTTTTATAGTGGAAAATACCTCGTTATATAGATAATTCATGAGGTATGTTCGTTAATCATGTCAAATATTAGGGATAATTGTCTTTTTACAATCATTCTAGAATTTTTCACAAACCCCCAATGACTAACCTATAGGCAATGTGCTTTAAAAAATGTGCATGCCTTTACAAAGAATAATTTTCTCTTTTCAAAATATTATACATGCTTAATTACAAAAAGAATATTCCTAATTCAACTAGCTTTGATACCCATGTATGGGTATCTTTTGCTTTTAATATAGGATCTTTAGTGCTTTGTCATGTTACTCATTAATTAGCTTTAGATTGACCATAGGTTCCATGAAGAGTTCATCCTCTTGATCAGCATAGGCCTCAAAAATATTTGTCATCTCTTCTTAAGGCCTCTTTCATGCTTCTAGTTTCACTAATCTTTTCCTCTGCTATTAGAATCATGTCCATGATCTTATTATTATCTACTCTAGTCCTTCCTTATCTCTTGATTCTCACTTCTTGCATGACCATGGTGGCTCTAAGCTTAAACTCCTCATCAGTGATTAGACCTATAGAACTGAGTGTAGATGGTTCAATGATCTAGTCCCAATTATATGCTCTATCCTATTTTCTGATTGTTTGTCATGCTCAAGAAGGATCTCTAGGTTCTTAGACCATGTGCTTAAACCCTTGATCTTGTTCACTAGAACTCCCATGATTGTGTTTAAGTGGGCTAGGCTGATTGTCTTGGAACCAAAAATTTGATCCTCAGGTAGGGTATTAATCAAATCATTTATTTTTCCCCTTGATCTCTGCCATTGGTGAATAAGGATCTTGGATGATACATCCCATTGGCTCAAGACACCTTTTTTAGACTTTATTTATTTTAAATAATTAAACATGTCAAATAAGGTCTCTTCAAACATTTTGATCATACCATCTGGGACCGATAATAAAACTTGTTTCTCAAAATTTTCCTTTTCTTGTTGCATACCTTTGAGGTCAAATTACAATTGTTCTGCTTGTGCTTAGGCTAATTCAAGCACATTCTCTTCAAATATCCTATTTTCTCTTGGCCTCTCTCCTTCCACTGGAGTCAAATCAATCAATGTTTATACTATTTGGAAATTTATCTCTTCTCCACCAATCATGACTTTCTTCCTAGTTACCCTCTACAATCCAACTATTTTGAGGTCAAATTTGACACCAACTAATGATTGAGTCACTTGCGGTGCAGGGATATCCATTTGTATTCCACTTTACTCTCCTAGAGCATCCATCCTTATTTCATATTATTTTTGAAATGCAACTATCCATGGCTTTATCTCTACATGAACAAGGATATTGATGGATTGCATCATAACCCAAGGATGGTGCCTAGTGGGCACTTTTTGTAATTTACCATAGATGAACCATTCTGGAATGGGTGGACCATGAATCAAGTTTTCTTTACTAAAGAGATTGAATTCACTCAAAGGGTGAGTAAAAGTCACCTTGGGCTTCTTGGTCCTTACTAGAACCATGACTATCTCAGCTTTTCTTTAGGGGGTATCCAAAAGAACTAGATCCAATATTTCTTTCCCCTTTTCCTCTTTTGTTTCCTTAAATTATGCTTCTTCCTCATCAAACTCATAGGAACTAGATGATATTTTAAAAGCATCTTCAATTATATCCCTAGGCTTTAATTCTACCATGTGAATTTCCTAAATGGGTGATCCTCTATCTTCTTTTAGGGCTAAAGAAGATACAATTTTATTAGGCCTTCTTTCCTCTAGCCTTTTCTCAATCTATGTTTCAGGTTTAGGTCCTACTGATGGAGGTCTAATAGTTGCATTACTTATAAAATGATATTGTCTTGGACCTAAATACCATCTATCATATCCTTCTTTTTGTTCCCTTAGCATCCTAGATTCTGGATTGAGATTATGTTTTTTCAATCTTTCGATGACCTCAGAGAATGAAGATGTTTTTGTGCATATGGGTTCAAAAGGACTAGGTTGGTGTTCATAAGGCATATTCAACATCCCTTTTTCTTTCAAGTGATCCTTAACTCTCCCATAGGGGTCCCACTACCTTAGCTCATCAATTTTTAAATTGAAATATGTCTTGTGTTTAAAAATAGCCTCAATAGTATCCCATTTTATAAAGATGATCCTACCAATGGTTAAGGGGAAGGTGTGAAGCAGTCCCTTCCTTTTGGTCTTGAAAACACCATATATTCCATTGCATATTTGATAATCTACTTCTAACTTTACTAATTTTATTGTTACATAGATAGGTAGCCTAATCGGGGTACATTGTGTCCCTTCAATACTGATGATGGTACAATTTGGATATAGCCATATGTCCCCATGGCTTCAATAATATTCTTTATTAGGGGGTTGAACCTCATCATTTAAATCCCTATGATGACTTCACTAAGGGATGGTTAAACAAAATCATATATGAATTAGATGTGATCCATGTACTTAAAGACATGCAACTTGGAGTAATACTGTGAAACAATTTGTGTCCCATCAAGTGACCATTCCCTAAGGTTGGGAATTTTTTTGTAGTAAGAAGGGCATCCAGAAGGTATGACATCATGTAAAATTGAGTTGATCCCTAATCTTCTTCTTGATTGAAAAAAATTATCTACTCATAAAGGTGATGATTGCCTCACCTATAGGAGGGGTGACTTGTTTCTCAACAATGAAATAGACTAAGCGGACCCAAAGTTTATCTACATATGTGGTGGTTAGATTCCCATACAAATTATTCATCATTTTCATTATAATTATAATCCCTGATCTAAATTAGCTAATGGGGATGTTGTTATTGAAGTAAGAAAATACTTGATTCCTAGAATATAGCCATAAGGCAAGGATGCTTTTTAGATCATTGTCTTTAGATCAGTTATTGATTGTGGTTAGGTCTACTTGGGGTTTAGGCAATTTGAAATAGTTATTAAAGGTATGGGATAAATGTAAGCAATCTTATTCAAACTACGCTCATGAACAATCATGCCCTTATTTATTTTAACATCCTTAAAAATGGGAGAAATGATATCGATACTTTGAATTACCTCAAGCTCTGCTGCTACATAATGTAGACCTATCATTTAGATGGTAACTATGTCATAGTATAGTCTCTTTGTAGACATGTTCTTCTTCTCCTCCCTAGTAATGGGGGTTGTTCTTCAATGATCTACAAAAATCTTAGACCAATTATTGTCTCCTATGTTTAAAGCTATGGTGTCAAACTGTGTGTCCTTAAAAATTCTCCCTTTTGCATCTAAGGTCAAATAGAGATCTACATCCTCCTTGAAAATACCTTTTTGAGCTATCATGGTTGTGAATTTTGTTAAATTTCTCACTAGTGGATCGTACTTTGGATTTGGATTGAATTTTTATCGCATAGATGATAATTCAACTCTCCTTGACTTGTTTATGATGATCATAGGGTCAAATTAGGGCTCTCTTACTTTTTAAGGCTCTTTTTAAGGTCTTCTTAGTGCTTTAATGGTGGTAGATGGTTCAAATGGTGAGCTTTGTGCCTTAGATTTTGTTTGGATTGTGTATTTATACCTTTACCTTTCTAGGTCCACAAAATATTTTAAATTCACATGCATGCCAACATGGAATTACCATGTCATTATATTTATTAATTTTTTAAATGTGATTGTTCTCTCTAGGACACGTGTCAACACTTCATTGGGTCTAGATATTTGAAAAGTCCACCTAAGCTCATACTGTTAGAACTGTTAGCATAGATCAACATGGTTCATTAATCTTGATCTATGGAGTTAAACATCATTGGATGCTTTAGATAAGTTTCTTGAGGTTATTACACTTGTCACTACCACATTCATTCTAGCTTTGTTAAAAATTCAACCTTTGTTTTGCACCATTGGATCAGCTCTACCTGGATGAATGTGCTCCGTTAATCTTGATCCATTAGATTTTATCCTTTTCTCCACATTATTAATTGAAAGGTATATGCCCAACCATGTACATCAATCTTTAGGAAGATGCTTGATCTTTAATTTGTGGTTCATGGTTATGCCACTTATCACCTCCATATTTTCACATTAGGCCTTGACTATTCAACCTTCACTACGCACCATCAGATCATCTCTAGTTGATTGAACATGATCTATCAGATCTTAATCTAATGGGTTGAATTGCATTAGATGCATCACTATTATTTTACCAAAATTATGACACTTGTCACCTTCTCACTTGTCTTGAGGCTCTATTGATGTTTTGACTTCGTATGTATCATTGATCAAAATGTGTACACTCAACCATGTGTCATCAATCTTTGAGAAGATGTTTGAGCTTCAATCATAAGTCATGAGATTGACACTTATCATTTCCTCACTTGATCTAAGTCTTTTGAATTTTTAACATTGATCTCACACCATTGGATTGTCATTACCTGATCAAATATGCATTGTTGATCTTGTGGGTAATAAAAATGAGCTAATTCAGGCTCAGGGAATATAGAGAATTTAGGCTAAATTTTTGGACTATTGTTTTATTCATGTTGATAAACATGATAAAATGACCCCATGGATAGTAAAAGACATGGCATAAAATTTTAGCTTAAGTTAGAACATAATGAAAGGGACCATGTGATTAGCTAATCCATATGAACAAAGGGGATCGAGACACAAGGAGACCAAGCATAATGTTTTTAGACTAAATTTTGGTCATGTTGATAAACACGACTAAACTTTATTATAAAAATTAAACTAAGTCTATGACATGATTAATCATTCTCGTGCAAATTACTCTTGCATAAATTTGAATTTGACTGAAAAGGGGCCTATGTTAAAACATTTAAACTAGGGTTTTTAGATGCTAAAACATGAATTCAATTGGGAACTTAAGAACAAATGGCTAATTAAGGGTAAATTTATCATTAGAGTTCAAAACCCTAGACATTGTCCATAATGTTGGGACTCCATTAAATATACAACCTATAAACATAAGAAGTAACTATTAACAACATTAGGCAAAATAACATAAGGATCAAATAGAAATATGTCAGTTAAGCTAAATGAAAACCATGTGTGGATGATCTTCAAATAAAGAATCCATATCAAGTGGAATTTTCAATTCAAAGCTCAAATTTTCAAAATTTTGAAACAAGGGTCACCATTTTTATAAATGGGGGTATGTTGACCTCAACAAATGGAAACTTCTTGGGGAAACATAGCAATATGTTATAATTCAGAGACTTTGGTTTAGACTAATAACTAGTCTATCTATTCCACATGATCAGGTACCATAGTTAAGATCAAGCCATAATTATATTAAGTCTCACACATGCATAATTAGTTTTAAACATCAAAACATAGCCATGATGTGTGTGTTCTTTGATTCCACTTATTGATTACCATGGGGTTTAGATAAAAACTTCCAGATTCATGACCTTGGCCATTAACATTGGCTTATAGCATATTTAGATGTTCATTATGAATCATGGTTTAGTTCAAGGAAGGCTTGGGCATTGATTTTCTTCTAGCCAGACATCTATAGCCCTGAAAAAGATACATTTGGCTCCACTCAAGGCCTTGATTCACTACCAACTAGGCATCCATAGCCCTAATGGAGATTACCAAAATCACCTTTGTTCAGAAAGCTCTATAATTCTGTAATAAAGCTCTTAGTTTTGTATTTTTAGATCTATTTTTTATTTCTAACAAAGGTTAGGAACCATATTAGCTAGGTTTTGAGATTTTGTCAAATGTTTGATCTTCAGATAATTGCCCTTAGCTGTAAACTTTATCCTAGGCAATTAATGTATTTGAAGTGCAAACATGACTTTGTCTTAATAATTCAAACTTTCATTCTACATAAGAAATACTTATCAGAATCAAATTTAGATCAAGAAATAGGTTTAAGATTTTAGGAACAACTAATCTAGATACCAGTCATTACAAGGTTCTCAAGACTATAACATCAAGCTCACATTTCAAGATCCATGATCAACCATTTGGTTAAGGTTCATACTTGCACTCCTAATTTGCTGACCTTTGAGTAATTACATGCATTAGATTTTGAGGGTTGTATTGAAAAGACTTATTAAAAGCAGGGAACATAAAAGGAAAGGAAACACACAACATGCAAACAAACAACAAGAAACAAACAAATATTTACATGCACTATTTACAAACAATGAACAAGAAAGAAAAAACTAGGAAAGAAACTAATCTAAGCCTACCTACATTAATCCTAACTAGTCTTACAGACTACTCCATGTAGAATTGATGTGGAGAAGCAGAGAATTAGTGATTGAGATATTTCCCATTTATAGGAAATGTGAACTCTGCTCCTTATAAGTCTCTAAGCTTGAAGGTGTTGTCTTCTAGTATCTCAGTATCTGATATGGACCAATCCATAAAGGTGTGAATTTTTAATGCTTTCCCTTAGGTTTAAATGCTTTCTCCCACAGAATAACTAGGTCTCCTTATCTAAACACCTTAATTTTAGAATGTTTATCAAACCATCTCTTCACTATGGTTTGATGCCTGCTAAAATTGGCAAAAGCTTCCTCTCTTGCATCTTCCATTTGAACAATGTCAAGTAACCTTGACTTGTGAATTCATGATCTTCCCCTTCCATGTACTCTTGGATAAACTTGTAAGTTGGTATCTTGAGTGTGATGGGGAATACAGGTTTTTGACCATATACAATCATAAATGGTTATGCCTTTAGAGCTTGCTTGACTCTTGTTCTATCAACCCAAAAGGCATACTTGAATAATTTATACCAAGTTCTTGCTTTATTAATAGTAAACTTCTTGATGGCTTTCATCAAATTCTTGTTAGTAGATTCAAAGACCCCATTACCTTGAGGGTAATGATTTGATAAAAATCTGAGAATAATGTTATTATCTTATGCCCACTCAATCATCTTAATGGATATAAAAGCAAATCCATTATCGTAAACTAAAGGTACTGGTATTCCAAATCTTGTACATATGTTCTCTTCCAATAAATTTATCACATCTTCAATCTTACATTATTTGGTTATTACTACTTCTATCCACCTGGTGTAGTAGTCAGTAGCAGTGAGCACATACTTATGTCCTTATAAATAATTAGGTCTGATGACCCCCAAAAAATCTAATCCCCATTGAGCAAAGGGCTTATCTATCATTATTGGCTTCAGTGGCATGGCTTTTTTGGCCTCTTTAGTGTTAAGAATTTGGCACTGATGGCACTCTCTCACATGCTTGTGAGTATCTTTGAAGATAGTGGGCCAATAGTAACCAACCCTAAGGATCTTATGTGTTTTTGTCCTTCATGGTGGGTGTCCATGTCCAAGCTTCTCATGGAAAGTACTCAGGATCTCATTAGCTTCCTCCTTGGAAACACATCTCAAGTATATCCCTTCATAATTCTTCCTAAAAAGTACTCCATCTTTAATCAAGAAATGTGTTGCTTTTATTTGTAAAGCTATCCTTTACTCCCTTGTCAATCCTATAGGAAAAGTAAATAAACAATTAAATCATACCAATCATTGGGTTGAAAACTTTGTTACTCTACCTTTATGATACTTAATTTGGGATTAGTATTGGCAATCAATTGAATTAACCCTTGGTACCTTACCAATTTAGCAGTCTTAATTTCTAGATCATATTTTTGAAGTATGGACATCCATCTACCTCTTTTTTCCCCAAGTTCACATTGGCTAAGCATGAGTTTAGTGGTAGGGTCTGGTAGCATTACATATACCTTATTTATAAGGATACAATGCCTAAATCTATTCACTACATTGACTAAGGCACATGCCTATTTTTCAATCAGGGAATAGCTCAACTTAGCATTTTTAATATTAGTACTCATGAAAGCAATCAAATGATCACATCCATATATCTTTTGAGTTAGGATAACTATAATTGTATGGTCAAAAGCAAAAGAATAAAGATAAAAATATTTTGAAAAATTAGGGCTTATCAATATTGGTGCCTACATTATTTCTTATTTTATGTCCTCAAAGGCCTTTTTAGTCTCTTCATTCTATGTGATCTTAGATTCTTTCTTGAACATGTCATTCAATGATCTTACAATTTCTACAAAACCATAAATAAACTCTCATAAATTTGATCTTCCCAAAGAAATATTTCAATTCTTTTCTACTATTAGGGGGTTATATATTTGATATAGCATCAACTCTATCTGGATCTATATAAATCCCCTCCTTAGTTATAACATGTCCTAACAATTTTCCCTTAATAACACAAAAAATGCTTTTCTTTGGGTTGAGAGAAATTCTATACCTTCTACATCTTTCAAATACCTATTGCAAGTGCATGATGTGATCCTCCCTATTTTTTGAAAATATAGTCAAGTCATCCATATAAATGATAATGCACTTACCTATCAGCCCCTAGAAAGCATGGTCCATGGATCTCTGAAAAGTTTCACCTACATTTATCAGTCCAAAGGGAATTTTTTTGTAGGCAAAAGTGCCCCACTTGGTAGTGAATACAGTCTTTAATCTATCTTCCTTGTTCACAAAAACTTGTTTATAACCTAAAAATCCATCAAGAAAAGACATCATTGTTGAACCACTAAAATTTTGAATAACATGATCAAGAGAAGGCAAAGGATAATTATCCTTTTTAGATGCTCTATTTAGATTTCTAAAGTCTACACACAATATGATCTCTCTATTTTTCTTCCTAACTAGTACTAAGTTAGCTACCCAAGTTGAATGTCTAATGAAAAACACTATTTTTGTATCTAACAACTTATTGACTTCCTTGTATATCAATGGCTCCAGGATAGGGTTAATAGGTCTTTATTTTGCCTAAAATACTTGCAAGCTTCCTTTAGTGGTATGGTATGAGTGATGACTCTAGAATAAAAGATCTTTAAGTCCTCATATGACCATGCTACAATATCTTTGTACTTGGTCAATAAATCTGTATCTTTTCTTAACTATTCATCGGTGGTGGCTATACCAATATTGACTAGTTGGGGTTGACCTTGTGTTCCTAGGTCAACTAATTTATAATCTTTCCCATTCACCTTGGGAACTTTGACATTCTCAGCTAGTTTATCTATGTCAAATAATATTTCTAGGGAAATCATGCCCTTAGGAATTTTATTTTCACTTAATTACATAATTTTTTCATCAATGTTGCCTTTATCAAGAGTATATGCATTAGTTTCATCAATGATGTGAGCCTCAAATACCCATAAATTATTAATGAAGTCTAAATTGTTTTGGTCATGAATGAATCCCTACAAATGGTTGATATTATTAGGGACTGAGGGACAAGGAACCAATTCAACACTAAGGTTTCCTGGTTTAGAGTCTTGGTTGGGCATAAGATTAGCTACAATTGAGGCTAGCTCATCTATAAGAATTTTTTTCCTTAGGAATTGAGACAATGTTGAAAGCATCAAAATACTCTATCAAGTCCCAAACTCTAAACTTATATTTCTTAAGGTAAGATAATTTGTACTAGTACTTACTTCTCACTTGATTAACTACTAGTTCTGAATCACCATGAATCAATAGTTCTTTGACTTTGTGTTTGATGGCAAATTATGGACCTAAGATTAGAGCCTCATACTCAACCAAGTTGTTAGTGCATGAGAACTGAAGTCTGTAAGAAGTAATAAAAAAAATTTCAATAGGATTAATAAAAATAGTCCCTACACTAGAACCAAACTTACATCTAACACCATCAAAAAATAATTTCCATATTCCAGGCATAGCATGAGTATCTTTAGAGTCACATACCTTAGAGGTGTCAAGAGTGTAAAATTCTAACTTGGAAGTGGCCATGTTGACCCTCTCATTTACAACATTGTACTTAGTGATCATATGTTTCATCTTGGGTTCTCTTTCAATTCAAATCTATTTTGGCACTCCCTTTCATGGAAACCACATATGGGAAAAGTTAGTAGACATGTAACCATTCAATGATTTGGTCCAGTCTCTACTCAACAACATTCCATAAGCATCATAAATATATACAACTTGGATGTCAATAAACTATTGTATCCTTGGCTCAGTTGTAAGTTATATGTGGACATTCAATAATTCTCCAATTATTTTCACCTTGGACTTATATAATTGAGTAATAACCCTATCATATTTAATTGGATTCAAACCTAATTGATCATAAATACCTTTAGGCATGATGTTAGTAGATGACCTAGAATCTAATAAATAATTAATCAAATTCTTATCAAAGATCTTGATTATAAGCAAGAAAGGTGGGATATTTGCTTTGTTCTTGTACATAATAACATTATTATTTGTAGTCTTGGATGACGTACCAGGTTTCTTAGATAAATATTCAAGTAAAAAATCTCTTTGTTCAGTTATTTGAGTCAGCTCATGCAAGGTGATGTTAGCCTTAATCTTCTGCATGTCCTCAACTATATTGTTCCAACCTCTATTAGAAGTACTTCCCTTTGGAGGTTCAATATTGTTGTCAGTTATGGGATCTGGAGGAGTGTCAAAATTATTTCATGGAGTAGATATGGTCAATGGTTGTTTCTACTCCCTATTCCTTAGAGGATAGGTCTTCTTCAAATACTACTGAAAGGCATGCACCTCTTTAAGAGTATCCTCAGGCTCATTCTCTTCTTGGAATGGTAATGTCTCCACCATTAGGGTTATATCTATAGATTTAGATGACTTGGAAGATCCATATGTACCTACAAAATTATCTATATTAGATCCACTTTCAGGTGTATTTATCTCATCTTGAAAAAAATCAAAAACATTATAGAATTCAATGCAGTCTAACTCACCATGCTTTAAAGTGTTGTAAACCCTATAATATTTAGTTAGAGCAACATCACAAATATTTATCTTAGGGTTATTATTCTTACCTGATGATGATTCATTATTGTTATCGCTATTATTACCATTTTAAAACTGATTGTTAGGCCTATTGAACCTTTGATATGTGTAATTCCTATTAGATTTATCCCCAATATTGCCTACTTGCTTCTATAATTAAAGGAAGTCAATATTCCACTTTTGAACCATCTTAAGTATGGATTCATTCTCATTCTTTGGTACCTCTAAATTGTGAACTTGATTATTCTTACTAATTGTTAGCATTAAATCTCTCTATTCATGTGGATGAAATCCATTTGTAGCATTATTCAAGAATCAAAAATTTTGGCTAGGATGAGCATGGCTTAGGTGAAATTGATTCAAGACTGGTGTTTGATTTAGGGCAGGCATATTTTGATTGGCATTAAGAATGACATTCAGTGTAGGGAAAGTGGGGTTAACATTGGGAATTGCATATCTAATTTGACCTTGAGGTTGTATTTGATTATTGACTATTATAATTTCAACATAAGCCAATGCTAAGGTGTTTATGACTCCAACAGACCTTTTAAGAAACATAGAAGTCATGGGGACCAAAGAATCTTTGTATATTTACAAATCCAAGCCTTCATCAAGTCTGTAAGGAGCTATGGTTCTATTGACCACCTTCTAGAATCTAGCATTGAAGGCTCTAATGGTCTCACTAGAATATCTTTTAATAGTGGTGAATTGCTGATGTAGAATGCAAGGACTAATGACTTTACCAAATTGATCAATAAATATTATGTTAAAATCATTCTAGCTAGTGATATAGTTCTTTGGAAGGTTAAGGAACCACTCATATGCAGCACATTTAAAATTAAATGGAAACGATCTACATGCTACATCTTCATGAACTACATTTAATAGTCTTAAAGTATCTTTAAAATATTTAATGTGTTCTTCAGCTCTGACAATAACATTAGGACTAAAAGATGGCAAACATTTATTAGGATTTTGGGGTAAGTCATTTACCTAACCAAGCACATTGATGGAAGATCCACCTAACCAAACCATATATTGATAAATATTTAACACATGAACACTATGAAAAATTGAAGTGGGTTGAGATTTAGAAACCCTTTGCTTACCTTCGTCTACCCTTTCTTCCTATGATTTTCTAATGAAAGGTGAGGCAATCATGATTCAGACCTTGACTTAGTCCCGACCATCGGTAGTTTGATCTTGTAAATCTTGAGTCCTATCCAAAGTATGACTTATAAACTTTATATTTACAAATATGAATGATATTTAGCTCAATTATTGTAAATAATAGTCTAATTATTACCTAGGAGTCAATTTGCACGTTTAAGATCCCTAAGTTAGGTAGAATTTGTTCAAACTTATATAGATCCCTTCAAAGAATGACTATGTTTGACCAAATAAGCTCAAAGATATATCTAAATTGGAGAATTTTAATGATATTTACAAGTCTAAGTTTGAATAAACCTAAATTTTCAAATAATCAATCAATCTTTGAAAAAAATTCCCATCACTAATTTCAAACAAGGAAGATTTACAAATCTCAAGCTATCTTTGCAAACATTTACCATGGATCTTTAAAGAATGGAAATATTAAACTAAATGAGCCTAAATATTGGTCCAAAATCACCTATATCAATGATATTTACACATTAATGCTAAAATAAACATACGTATGCAAATAATTCCCTAAACTTTGAACAAATTTCATTAAAATTAGCAAAGATACCACAAATTTATAGAGATTCAACTATGGCCCTCCTTCTAGGGATAGCAAAATGTGTTACCCTATTGATTCATGTCAGTGTATCATAGGTAGTTATGAGTGTTTAAGAAACACTACTCAATTTTAGATTCAGAGAACTCAATGCATGAGTTTCAAGTTCTGATAATCATGTTATCTATGGTGGAATAGTGGTACAATAAGTGAACCATTTCACAATATTTATAAAGTTTGGTTGTTGGGTGAAACTATGGCCTAATAGTTAATATTTATTAAATGAAAGTGATATTTTATAATTAAAGTGAATTGTGCTCAAATAACTAAATCTAGATCTAAGCTAAAGTGAATATATATAGTGAAGTTATTCTAAAGTGAAATGATCAAAAAAAAAGGAAAGGTAGGGTAGAGAAGAGACATATTTATGTTGTCGATATTTAACATAGATATTATGAAAAAGTTCAAATATCATCCAAATATGCACTCAAAACCAATAGATAGCATGAAACATCATGAGCCCAAATCCTACTACACATTAGGCAAGCATCTAAGGAAATGAAAGAATTCAAATAAGAACTTGGTTCACTTTAAGGATATACCCATACAAGTAAATAACATAAGCACATTCACATTAAAGGCAAAGATAATGAAATGAACTTAATAACCTTCAACTAACTTAGCATTAGCACATGTTAACAAATTTTCATTTAAATAAGTGCACATCAAAAATCCACAAGAACCATTCAAATATGAATTCCAAACCAGATAATTGAGAGATAAGTCATAATACAATCCACACAAATAAATGAGACAAATTTTTTATAATTCCCTATTTTCATTAAATTTCTCCAAAATTAGTACAAGTATTCTTGATCAATTCTCCGCCCTTTTTACAATGGACAATACCTCTTTATATAGAAAATTCATGAGGTATGTCGGTTAGTCATGTCAAATATTAAGGACAACTATATTTTTACAATCATTATAGATATTTTCATAAACCCCAAATGACAAACTTATAGGCAATATGCTTTACAAAGTGCACATGACTTTACAAAGAAGAATATTCTCTTTTTAAAATATTATACATGCTTAGTTACAAAAAGAATATTGCTAAGTAAACTAACTTTGAGACCCCTGTGTGTCTAGATTTTGATTTTACTATAGGATATTTAGTTCTCTATCATGTTGCTCATCAATTAGCTTTATATTTACCACAAGTTCCATGAAGAGTTCATCCTCTTGATCTATTAGGCCTCTAAAATCTTTGTCATCTCTTCCTAAGGCCTCTTTGATGCTTTTAGCTTCATTAATCTTTTCTTGTGTTGTTAGAATCATGTCCATGATCATATTATTATTTACTCTAATCCTTCATTGGATCTTGCTTCTCACTTATTGCATGATCATGGTTAATTTGAGCTTAAACTCCTCATCAATGATGAGACCTATGAAATTGAGTGTGGATGGTTCAGTGATCATGGTCCCAAGTATATGCTCCATCCTTTTTCCAACTATTTTTTATCCTCAAGAAGTCTATCTAGGTTATTTAAGCATGTGATTAAACCCTTGATCTTGTCCCCTGGCACTCCCATGACTATGTTCAAGTGGGCCAAGATGATTGTCTTGAAACTAGCAATTTGATCCTCAGTCAGGATATTGATCAATTCCTTTATTTTGCCCTTTGAGATCTACCATTGGTGAATTAGGATCTTGGTTGCTATATCATATTGGCTCAATACACCTTGTCGAGACTTTTTTGACTTCAAAGAATTGAACATGTCAAATAAGGTCTCTTTAAACATTTTGATCATAGCATCTGGGACTGATAATACAACGTGCTTCTCCAAATTTTCCTTTTGTTGTTGCATGCCTTTGAGGGTAGCTTGCAATTGTTTTCCTTGTGCTTGGGATAATTCAAGCACATTATGTTAAAATATATTGTTTTCTCCTAGCCTTTTTCCTCCCATTGGAATCAAATTAGTCAATGGTTCTAATTTTTGGAAAGTGATCTCTTCTCCACCAACCATGACTTTCTTCTCTCTTACCCTCTACAATCCAATTATTTTGGGGTCAAATTTGACACAAACTGATGATTGAGTCACTTTAGGTGCATGGATCTCCATCTGTGTTCCACTTGACTCTCCTAGATAAACCATACTTCTTTCATATTCTTTTTGTAAGGCAACTATCCATGGCTTCAACTCTTCATGAACAAGGATATTTATGTATTCAATCATAGCCCAAGGATGGTGCCTAGAAGGCACTTTCTGCAATTTACCATAAATGAACCATTCTAGAATGGTTAGTCCATGAATCAAGTTTTCTTCACTAAATATATTGACTTCACTCAAAGGGTGAGTGAAATTCACCTTGTGCTTTTTGGTCCTTACTAAAACCATGTCCATCTTAGCTTTTCTTTTAGGGGTATCCATAAGAACTAGATCCAATATTTATTTCCCCTTTTCCTCTTTTGTCTCCTCTGTCTGTGCCTCTTCCTCATCAAACTCATATGCACTAGATAACATTTTCAAATCATCTTCAACTATCTCCCCAAGTTCTAATCTACCATGTGAATTTCCTCAATGGGTGATCCTTGTTCTTTGGTCAAGGCTGAAGAAGATGCAATTTAATCAGGCCTTCTTTCCTCTATCCTTTGCTCAATCTATGTTTTAGGTTTATTTCCTAATAATAGAGGTATAATAGGTTCACTACTTATAAAATGATACTATCTTGGCCCTAACTACTATCTATCATCTCCTCTTTTTTGTTCCCTCAACATTCTAGATTCTAGATTGACATTATGTTTTTTCAATCTCCTCGTGATCTCAGAGAATGAAGATGCTTTTGTGTATATGGGTCAAAAGGACCAAGATGGTGCTCATAAGGTACATTCAACATCCCTTTTACTTTCAAGTGCTCATTAACTCTCCTATAGGGGTCCCACTGCCTTAGCTCATCAATTTGTAAATTTAAAGATGTCCTATGTTTAGAAGTAGACTCAATATTATCCCATTGTATAAAGACACTCCTACCAATGGTTATGGGGAGGGTGTGAAGCAATACCTTTCCTTTTGGTATTAAAAATAGCATCTATTCCATTTCATATTTGATAAGCTACTTCTTTCTCTACTAGTTTTATTGGTACATGGATATGTAGCTTGAGTGGGGTGCATTGTGTCCCTTCAATCTTGATGATGGTACAATCTAGATATATCCATATGTCCCCTATGGATTTAACAATATTATTTATTAATGGGTTGACCCTCATCATTGGGGTCCCTATGATGGATTCACTAACGACTAGGCAAACACAATCACATATGAATTAGATGTGATCCCTGTACTTAAAGATGTGTAACTTGGATTAATACTATGAAACAATTTATGTCTAATCAGGTGACCATTCCTTAAGGTTGGGATTTTTTGTTTTATTAAGAAAGGCATCCATAAGGTATGACATAATGTAAAATTGAGCCCTAGTCTTCCTCTTGATTACAAAAAACTATCTACTCAAAAGGGTCTTGATTATCTCACCTAGAGGAGGGGTGACTTATTTCTAAATCATTAAATAGACTAAGGGGACCCAAAATTTATCTACATATGTGGTGGTTGGATTCCCACACAACCTGTTCATCATTGTCAAGATCATTTATCCTTAGTCTGAATTAGTTAATGGGGATGTTGTTATTGAAGTCAAAAAATACTTGATTCCCAGAATATAGCCATAGGGCAAGGATGCTTTTCAGATCATTCTCTTTAGACCATTTATTTATAGTCATGTCTACTTGCGGTTTAGGCAATTTTAATAGTTCTTAAAGGCTATGAGGTAAATGTAAGTAATCTTCTTTAAAATACACTCATGAACAATCATGACCTTATCTATTTTACCATCCTTAAAAATGGGAGCAATGATATCAATACAATGAAGTACATTAGGCTTTGTTGCTACATAATACAGACATATCATATGGATGATGACTATTTCATTGTATAGTCTTTTTGTAGACACATTCTACTCCTCCTCCCTGGTAATTGTGAGATGTTATTTAATGGTCCAAAAAATCTTGGACCAATTGTTATCCCCTGTGTTCAAAGTTACGACATCGAACCATGTGTCCTTAAAAATTATCCCTCTTATATTTGAGTTCAAATAGAGCTCTACATCCTTCTTGAAAATACCTCTATGAACTGCCATGGCTGTGAGTTTTGTTAAATTGCTTACTATTGGATCATACTTAGCTCTAGATTGAATTTTTCTCACATAAATGAGAATTCAAATCTCCTTGACTTGTTTATGATGATCACAGGGTCAAATTAGGGCTTTCTTACTTGTTAGGGATCTTTTGAAGGTCTTCTTAGTGCTTTAATGGTGGAAGCTAGTTCAAATGGTGAGCTTCATGCCTTAAATATTGTTTAGATCGTGTATTTTTACCTTTGCCTTTTTGGGTCTACAAAATCTTTTGAATTGATGTTTATGCCAAGATGGAATTTTTATTTCATTATGTTTATTAATTTTTGAAATGTGATCGTTGCCTATAGGATACATGTCAAAACCTCATTGGGTCTAAATCTTTGAAAAGTCCACCTAGGCTTGTACCATGGGTTTTGATAGCATGGATCAACATAGTTCATTAATCTTGATCTTGGAAGTTGAACATCATTGGCTT
The DNA here is from genome assembly GCA_037957365.1 of Torreya grandis. Taxonomy (NCBI): domain Eukaryota; kingdom Viridiplantae; phylum Streptophyta; class Pinopsida; order Cupressales; family Taxaceae; genus Torreya; species Torreya grandis. The sequence continues at coordinate 3,057,260 of JARHVA010000355.1, forward strand.
CTTCAGATATGTTTCTTTTGGTTATGACACTTGTCACTACTACATTCGTTATAGATTTATTGAAAAGTTAACCTTTATTTCACATCATTGGATCATCTCTACCTAGATGAATGCATTCCATTGATCTCAATCCATTAAATTTTATCCTTTGATCCACACCATTGATTGGAAGGTGTACATCCAACTACATACCATCAATATTTAGGAAGATGCTCGATCTCTAATTTGTGTCCCATAGTGATGCCACTTATCACCTCTTTATTTGATCATTGGGCCTTGACTTTTTAACCTTCATTATGCACCATCAGATCATCTCTGATTGATTGAATGCGTTCCATCAAATCATAAACTAAGGGGTTGAATGCCATTGAATACATCACTATTTTTTTGAATAAATTATGACACTTGTCACCTTCTCACTTGTCTTAGGGCTCCATTGAAGTTTTGACTTAATATGCACCATTGATCAGAATGTGTATGCTCAATTTCATGATGTCAATATTTAAAAATATGATTCAGATTCAATCATAATATGTAGGCTTGACACTTGTCATTTCTTCACTTTCTCTGAGTCCTTTGAATTGTCAGCATTGATATTTCACTAGTGGATTTTCATTGCCTGATCAAATGTGCATCATCGATCTTGTGCATAATAAAAATAAGCTAAGTCAGACTAAAAAAATATAGAAAATTAGGCTGAAGTTTTGGACTATGGTTTTATTCATGTTGATAAACAAAATAAAATCTCAGGATAAAATTTCAGGCTAAGTTTTAAATCATGATAAAGTGACCCCATGGATAGTAAAAGACATGGCATAAAATTTTAGCTTAAGTTAGAACTTAATAAAATGGACCATGCAATTAGCTAACCCACACGAAAAAATGGGGCTCATGATATAAGGGGACCAAGAATAATATTTTTAGACTAAGGTTTGGTCATGTTGATAAACACAATTAAACCTTAGTATAAAAATTAAACTAAGTCTATGACATGATTAATTATTCCTGTGCAAATTGCTCTACATAAATTTGAATTTGATTCAAAAGGGGCCTATGTTAAAATATTCAGACTAGGGTTTTTAGAGGCTCAAACATGAATTCAATTGGATACCTAATAAAAAATGGCTAATCAAAGGGTCAATTTCTCATTAGAGATCAAAACCTTAGACATTATCCAGAATGTTAGGACTCCATTAAATCTGCAACCTGTAAACATAAGCAGCAACTATTAGCAACCTTAGGCAAAATAAGATAAGGATCAAATAGAAACATGTCAATTAAGATAAATGAGAACATGTGTGGATGATCTTAAAATAAAATATGCATATCAAGTGGCATTTTCAATTCAAAGTAAAAAATTTCAAAATTTTGAAACAAGGGTCCCCATTTTAATAAACGAGGTATGTTGACCTCAACACTATCCCAAGACTCTTTTAGAACAACATTTTCCTCCTTCAACTCCAAATAGTTCTATAAATGCCTATGCCCATTTCTCAAATCCACCCAAAAGTCTATAGAGTGTCCATTATTCACCACCCAAGATACATGATCCATGATGATGTGCCTACATTTGAGAATAAATTTCCATAAGTGAAAACCTTTGGGAGGATTTTCTATCACCAGAATATTGGATGGGGATATGTCCCCAATATACTTGTGTTGCATTAGCTTATTCCAGAATGCCTATGTCTAATTGACAATACCCCACACCAATTTGGTGTCCAAGGCAAGATTTTGAACTGCCAACCCTTTGATGCCAACACCTCCTCCAATATGAGGTAGACACACATTTTACCATCTAACTAGGAGGATATTAATTTTATAATGAGTTTCTTTCCACAAAAAGTTTTTCATAATCTAATTGAGATCCTTCAACACCTTAACTAGTGGTTATAAGACAGATAAAGTGTAAATTGATAAAGCATTGAAAATAGACTTTCATAAAGGTTATCCTACTAGCCATGGAAATCCATTTGCCTCTCCACTCCACAAGCCTCAGATAGAATGATCTAATCAAATTATCCCATAAATATACCTTGTCATCTTCTGTAAAGAGGGGAACACACAAGTATTTGGTGGCTAACTTTTTAATTTTAAAATCTAGCATTCCCACAATAGCTAGATGCATTTGTTAATGCATGTTGATAAAAGTAACTTTTATTTTTACCTATATTAACCACTTACCCCTAATCCCTCTCATAATCATCCAAGAGTCATTTAAAATCAAGAACTTCTAACTCTGAAGTTATACCAAACAACACTATGTCATCAAGAAACTAATGATGCATAAAGCTTTCAAGACCTTTCGTAACCCTGAAGCCTCTCATCAAATCTTCCATATCCACCCATGATATTTCCCTTCCCACTGCCTCTACCATTAATAAAACAAATGAATGGGGAGAGAGTATCTCGTTGTTGTAATCATTTAAATTCTTCATATAAACTTATCAATTCCACCCATTGATGAAGATAAAGAATCTGGGACTTGAGATGCAACTAAATGTCTAGTTACACCATTCCTTGGCAAAGCTGATTTGTTTAGCATTTTGACCAAGAAGTGCCAACACACCCATTCATATGCTTTACTAATATCCAATTTCAAAACCATTCATATTTTATGGATTACCACAAGAAATTGGATGGTTTCATGAATTTTTATGATTTCAACATGGAAATTTATACCATGGACAAATCCCTCAACTCACTGTACATCAAAGATCCTATAATAGCCTTGAGTATGAAGTAGATGGCCTTTAAAATTATATTTTACACTATGTTGTAAATAAAAACTACCATAAAGTTCCTAAAATTAGTTTGAGACTCACCTTTTTTAATTAACATGATGAAAGTACAGTTGATTTATGCCCCAATACTTTGCTTTCTATGTGATCCTCCACCATAATGACCATCTTGTCACCCAAAATGTCTTGAAATCTCTGGAAAAATGTTGTAGGAAACCCATTCAAACCAAGATTTTTCTCTTTGTTCATTTAAAAAACCACCCCTCTCACCTCCTCCTTGGTAAACAATGTCATTAATATGTTGTTATCATGCTTCATCATAATTCTAGAAATGTGATTGATGCTTCTTATTTGAGCCTCAAGATATAATGCCTCAAAACTAACCAATTCATATAAACTATCCATATATTTTGATTTAATCCTAGTGTTTGTCTCAGTCACACTCCCATATCTAGCCTTGATGGAGGAGATATAATTACCACTCCTCCTTTCCCACATGGAATTATGAAAAAACTTTGTATTTTGGTTCCCTTCCTTGAGCCACTACTTTCTAGACTTTTTCTTATATTAGAGCTCCTCTCTAATATACTACCCTTCTAGTTTTGCTAGTGAATCATTTTCTCTAACACAAGTCCATGAATTTATACCTATGTTAAGGACCACTTGATTAAGAGTTGTTAGCTCTGCCTGCACTCTTTAAATTCCTTAAATATATTTGTTGATGTTTAAAATTGCGCTTTGTTTCAGACACCAACAATGGGAAGTTTTAAGATGTGGGACATATGCCTTGAAACAACCTCCATATTTTTAAGAAGCTGGTCTCTTCTTTATATCAAGTGTTGGGGGAAAAGGGATAGGAATTTAAACAAAAATGCAAATGCAAAGAAAGAAAATCTTACTATGGTGATGTGCTTGAATGTAATTTTGATCCTTAATCCTAAGCACAGTGCAACTATATGTAAGATTCAATTACATTAAAGAGCAGATGAGGCATGATCAATGTAAAAGATAGAAACAATAGAAATAGAGGCTCATAACTTAGACTACTTTAGAAATGATACAAGAAACATCAACAAAGGCATAGAACTCTGTCTTCTCATTAATTATCCAACCACATAAAAGGCACAAAAACATGCACAGTTACATAAACTTTACAACTTAAGAAAATAGAATTAAGGCAAATGATATTCCTAATCATAGCTCTAGAAAGTCTAAAACTCTTGACAATAGTTTTCTCTGAAAAATCTCTTTTTCCTCCTCCCCTCCATTGGTGATCCCTGCACTCCTCTTTATAGCCTCAAGTTTTTTCCAAATGATACAAGAGATTACATTATATAGAGGCCTAAAGGAGGCTTGGCACTTTGTCCCATGGAGTGACCCATTTGGTGCATTCAATGCCTTAGATGCATTCTGGTCTTTTCAAGAAGGGCCATGATGGAGTAGGGCAGTTGCCCTGACTGTGGCATGTCGATTCATGTCTAGTGCCTTCTCCCAAGCTTGAATCTCTCATTCCATCACCTACTTAGCTGCACAACTATCTATCCTACCTTTATCTCATGGGGGACAAATAGATGGTGCTTTCAATGTTTGCAGGCCCTAGATACCTACCTGGTGAATTGCTCCATCTACTGTAAATAACTCTCACTGAGTTTCCCTCTTCATCTCTTCCTCCTCTTGATCTTGGCCTTAGGATTTTTTGAATGCATTCAGATCCATGCTTTAAGTCTGCCAAAAGAACTCTAATTGAGCTGGAAGTGTCTATCAAAAGATAATTCTTAGATTCTGAAACATTTTGTTTCCCTACAGTTTGCTTGCTAAAATAGATACACAAGGCAGTTTGTTCTATTAAATGGAAGAGGACACTTAGTCAATTCCCTAAAAATCTTCTTATTACTTTAGGAGACACTAGAGGATGACACTTGTCATGTTCCGTAGCAACTATCAAAGAAACATGGCATTTTTTGCATAACTTATACTCTTTTATGTCTTGGCTCAGGATCATTCTGCCTTTGACACTTGTCACCATCTGCTTCCTCAAAATCTCAATATCTTGAAAGAAAATAAGATCCATAGCATCTCTTACCTAAGTAACTTTAAAAGGAACACAAGGACAAGTGTCAATCTCTACTTACTTCAACAAAAGACACGTGGCAATCTCCATTGATCTTTAGCTATATTGTGGAAATGTTTGGGGCACATGTTAGGCTCCTACAAATGGTGACACTTGGTAGCTTCCACAAACTTTTATATATAAAACCTGGGACCCACCATAGTCTTTATTTAGTAATGAAACATGAAGAAGATCTTTCAGATGGTGACACGTGGTGGCTTCTGCTACTTCTAGGAAGATATGTGGCATCTTTCGCTTCTTCTAGGAAGATATGTGGCATCTTCTGCTTCTTCTAAGAATGGAGTAGAAAGGGGCTCAGTATATGACACTTGGCAACCTCCACTTGAATGGTTTGCTTGCACCTTACTGCCTTCCAAAAGGGCACTTGGTGCTTTCTACCTGATCTCGATACTTAGCCTTTTGAAATCCTTTCACTGTAAAGAGATAAAATGTGGGTGCCAATATGTAACCACAGACACTGACACTTGGCGCATTCCACTGAGTCACTATGAGATACGTGGCACATTCTAACCAACTCATAGAAAATATGAAAGGTGCCTTGAATGATGACACTTGGCATTTCTACTTGAGAAAAGATGCCTCAGAGGATGACACTTGTTATCTTTTGCTTTACCCTGACACTTAGACAAAATGAATCAAAAAGGAAAAAAAATAGAGCCCTTGCTTTGTTTCAAAACTTTGCCATCTCGGACCATAGTAAGTGAAGGAAAAATTTTGTGATGCACGACTGAAAAAATAGAATGAAATGTAGAGTAAATGTGTACTCTATAGTTACTGGCGACCCTAAGGACTTTTGAGCCTGCTCAAAAAGAAACCACAACTCTCGCTAAATCATAGCTTCAACAATGTTGTCTAGTAGGCAAACCACTCTTCGTCAAATAACCCTTGCTTATTTTGCAATTCATTGAAGGCTAAATCAAGGTTAATGATATCCTTGTGTGAAAAGTTTTACAAAATTTGAATAGTAGCCTTCAATTTGAATTTGATCTGGGAAATAAGAACCAAGATAGCTTCTACTTCAGGGACTGATGAATCGTCCCTTAGACATTGGAAAACTATTTGATCATTCTATCTGGCCAACAGTAACAGTTCAATTTCTTCTACCATTAGCATGATATCATCTTTAGGAAATAGAGAAGGAAGACCTAATTGTACTAGATCTTCAACATGCTGCTTCATCTTGTTGATTCCTTCCTTCATGACATCCAGAAGTTCCTTGCAACTGATAGCTATAGAATTACAACTGAGAACCTCATTTACTTGCTTAGCAGTGACCATTATATCATTGATTCCTAATGCTAACAATGTTGCATATGTTGCATCATAAAGCTTTTGCAGCAACATTTGCGAGTTTGTTACTCTCTAAGAGACTGTAGCCAGAGTATTTACAACTGAACTATCCACCTTTTTACACAATTTTTGTGCATTTAGCAAGAAGGTGAGAGATGGCCTGAGCTGAATAATATCTAAAGAGATTCTCTTCCACATGGATTCATATAGCTCCCTTACCATACTTAATACTTCAACACTCTTTGGCCTATTGGCCAGCTCTAGTGTCAATTGTGTTGCTCTCTATTGCTCCGAGTGAAATTGGGCTATTATGACTACAGTGTTATTCTATTTAGCCAATATCTTTTGTTGCAATTGGGTAACCTACAACAAGTGTTCCTCACACTTTCCTTGTAGTGCTGCCTTTTCTCGCTTGAGGGTCGTCATCACATTCTTTACCTGTGTGAGCTCTGCCTTTAAAGAATCATTTTGGACTTGAACTACCCAGTGAGTCTAAAGAGAAATAGTATTTTGCAACTATTTATTCAGATTCTCTACCTCATTATTTTTGCTATTGATTTCTGAGGTCAAACTATCACAGTTTGCCTTTTCCTTGGCTAGCTTAGCTTCCATCTTTTGGAGCCTTCTTGATATCTTCAAATAGTCTTCAATAACTGTAGAAGTAGATTCAGTTAGTAGCTCAACTTTGTCCTATGACCTAAAGAGTGACATGTCAATGGCCACAACATTCATTGTGTAATCTTCCAATTGCATCTGCTCCATTGGCTTTATTACATTTGGTGACAAATGAGTCACCGTCAATTGCTACTAGATGGGGTCAAATTATGGCTACAAATGGGGTGTAGCTAAAGTTTTATTCTCCTTGATCTTCTTCTTCTCTCTTCAGGCTTCCCTTGCCTTCCTAATAGCATCTGCTTGGGTTTGGAAGGTGGAAGGAGAGGCAATGTGACCACCTGTAAAAGGGTGTCCCTATGGTAGACCATATTGAATAGCCAATTGTTGGCTATGGGCAATCTGAGGGAAAGGTTTCTTGGGAGTAGAAGGGGAGAAATGGGGTAATGTTAAAGCTTGAGGTGGAACAGATGGGGCAAAGTGAGAAATGGGAATGGCAGAAGTGACAGGGGAAGAAATAGACTAAGAAGGAGAGGGAGGAATAGTACTTACCTGAGGAGCAATTATAGTACCCTATAATTAGCACTGTGTGGTTTTCGTCTCCTCTTCTAAACTGAATTGGAACTACACTCTCTTTCATTTCTTGGGTGTCTCTTCTTGTTGCATCCTTTTTCCTTCCACATCTACTTCTTTGTGGAGAACTAGGAATATCTATAACTGGGGTTGATGGGGAAGCTTGTGATGATGAAGGCACCACACTTTTTAGCATTTCTATAGCACTGTGGGATTGAGGCCAAACTGGTACAATTGTTGTGGTTGTAGTTTACTCTGAGGCTTGTGATTCCTAGCTTGACCCGGCCCTAGCTTCTTGCTCTTCACCCAGTGTTGGAAAAATACCTATCTTTGGGCTAGATGCAGGGGAGAGATGACACTCATCCCATAGTTCTTCCCATCTTTCATCTGTATCTACATTTCTAAAAGAATGGGTTGTTTGACAAATTTCCTGCCTATATTTCCAATAGGCCTCTATCTTTTCAGTATCCCAATCTTTATTCTTTAATGATCTCCTTAAGCGAGATGTCATTTTGACTTTAGGATCATAATCTCTCTGCTTGACATAAAATGTCTCCCATGGCCTATTCTGTGGGAGGGGCAAGTCTGTTAATTCAACATAAAATCTAGGAATGTCTTCCCTAGGATTTCTTCTATTCTCCCAAAATGGGTGGCCTTCATGCACAATTTTGGTTGCCACCCTATGAGTCCTTATCCAGGAGGCCATGAAACCATTTGGGTCGTAAACCCATTGTCTTCTACTAGAAGGAAACCTAGAAAGGCTAGCTTTTTGAGCAACACAACTTCTGCATCTCTAGTTTCCAAAACGATGCTTGTTGTCATCCATAAAAGATCATACATTTTTCTTTTTCTCTTACCAAAACCAAATTCATTGTCAACTATGGAGACCTGTCTAGTGACCTCAAGGAATGCTAACCTAAGAGTCAGAATCTTAGGTAGCAATATTGGTTCCCCACAAAAACCATGGACTCTTATAATGGTATGGTGGGATCCAAAATAGAAATCGTAAGGAATGGGGCAACTGGCCAGGAGATTTGAAACACTAGGGAATAATCTATTCATAACTGGTTGGGGGCTGAGGTGGAAAAAAGTAGGGGTGATAAATGATTCCCAAAATTCGTATGGGTCACTGGTCTTTGACAAAATATGTGTCCATGCAGACACAGGAATGGTTCTTTGGAGATCAAAATCTGGGTCATACATATTAAGATACACATGTTGGGCAAAGAGTTCAGAATTTTGAAAAAGCATGAGGTGGAAAAAATAAGAAGAATACCTAAACACTCTTTTTGATCTGAAATGGGCCAATTGTTCTACCATCGAGAAAGCAATTTGTTTAGAAAAGTTAAGTTGATACTCCTAGGTTTTGTCAACAGTCTTAAGTCTGAAAAGGATAGCCATTTCTTCTACATACACTGCCATGTCATCTTTCATGCCAAAGATGAAAGCCATCATTGACAATGTGTCTTGGCTAGCCTGAGCGAATTGTGTTCTTGGTGCAGGAAGTGTGGGCACTGTAGTGTCATCATCACCCATTTGTAGTTTGGATCTCAGGAACCTTAACTGAGTGTTGATGTTTGCCCACGTTCTTTGCATTTTAGTAATAGTGGGAAACGTAGATGTATTTTCATGATGCAGGGCTAACATATCCCTGATAGCTTGTAGTGTGATTAGCACTATGAATGGGCCTCATTAAATGGTGCTTGAAGGTGCATGGAGCAAGTCTGCACATAATTCGAACAGGTCGGGGCATGAATGCACAGTTGGGATAATGAATTGAGCCAGTTATGAGGTCCATATCCTCATGGTGAATGTTTTGTATTGCCCTACTCTGGCTCTCTGTAGACACCTTTGGTGTGCCCCTTCTCTAAGAGTTTTGCTACTAGCTCTTTGCAGAATTGGGTCCATGATGTCATCCGCATAATCTTTTATTTTTGTTGAATCACTTGCTGAAACAACTTCAAGAAACATGGTCCTTGGATAGGCCTTCAATGGTTGTGTGGGAGCTGAAGCATATAATTTACCTGAAAGAAACCTATCAAGGTATTCATACATCCCAGCTCCTTGTTGTGAAGATTGTGCCCCCTCCATCTTTGTATATTCTCTGTTGTAACTTGTATGAATCTTTGCAAATCAGAGACGCTTTCACTGAAGTAATTTACTAAGCACAAAAAATGCAAGTAGCAAGATATTTTTGTGTAGCTATAAGAATGTTTGAGAATATGTAAACTTTAAACCTTGCTAAGAGGTATTTATTGACCTATCAAGTCTTAATGGCATTAACTCGGATAACCGTTAGCAAATCCTACTCAATCTTCTTGGGATAGCGAGATAGACACGTTATGCAAGTGGCAGTGTAAGGTACCTTAGAGATTTCTAAAGATTTGGGAAACATTCAATGTGTCAAGAATTTGAAGAATTTGAAAAACTTTTTGAGCCACCGATAATGTGTTCAAAGAACACTTATTTTAAAAGAAAAGCGGGAAAACAACAATGAGAAAACAAAATAATACAAGAATGGGAAACTATCTAACTATAATATATTAGAGACCTGAGTTAACTGAAATGCTTCAAATAGATTCCATTTACAGGAATCTCTTCAGGTTAGCCTTCCATCGATTCCAGCTCAAAGGAATTCCTCTACTTACACATGTAAATTTTATACGGGCCAGTCCATAATGCTTCAAATTTAGTATGCTGACCCAGCTTGGCGGCTCTTGCATCCCATTTTAAAACAATTAAGCCCCTCTCAAAATGAGGATTCAAAGTCCTTTTATCAAAATAGTCCTTAACCATTCCCTAATGCTTAATTAATGAATCATGGGTTGTATCCCTCTTCTCCTGAACTTCTAAAAGCTCTGCAAGTCTAACCTGCATGGGGCCATTTTCCTCAATTTCAATTTGTTTGATCAGCTGGAGGGCAAGGATCTCCAAGCTTAAGGGGATTACAACAGACTTTCCATATACCAATTCATATGGGGACATTTTGATCACCTGTTTAGGCGTGATTCTATCAGCCCATAGTGCTAAATTAGGCACTTTATGCCACTCTTTGTGATGATTAGCCCCTACTCTTTTTATGAGTCTAATCAGGGTCTTATTAGTTGATTCTACCAAACCGTTACCTTGAGGGTAATAGTTAGAGGAAGTTTTTAGATATATTCCATGTTTTAATGCAAAGTCGAATACTTTAGACCCCAATAATTCTTTAGCATTATTTGAAATTATGGTGTGAGGAGCCCCAAAGTGAGTAGTGATACTCCCTAGAAAATCTATGATCACATTTTCTGTTGCTTCCTTAAGTGGGACTGCCTCGGTCCATCTGGTGAAGTAATCTATGGCAATTAATATCCATTTGTGGCCCATACTAGACACTGGATTTATCATTCCAATGAAGTTAAGACCCCATTGAGCAAAAGGTTTATCCGCAATTATAGGACTATGGGTCATTGTTGCATTCCTTCTCATTTCCATGTAATATTGACAGGATTGACATTTTTTAACCAGCTGATAGCAATCTGTAAATAAAGTAGGCCAAAAATATCCTGCCTCACTTATCTTTATGGCTGTGGTCTTTGCAGAAAAATGCCCTCCTAATATTCCATGATGCATCTCATGTAGTATTTTCTCAGCCGTAGCTTTTTCTACACATCTTAACAATTTACCACCATAATTTCTTCTAAAAAGGACCTATTCAACTAAAACAAAATGAACTCCTTGTATCCTATAGTACCTTCTCTTATTTTAAGGGATTTCTCTCAGATAAATTCCATAATTCATAAAATGAATCCTACTTGTGACCCAGGATTCCTAATCAACCTCTTGTATCTTTAACACCATCTCTATTTCTCCTTCTGAATTTGTCTCTATAGGTACCATCTTTTCAAGCCCTTGGGTCATATATTGGCACAAACCCCTACCTCTGACTAACTTAGTGGGTCTAACCTCTACATCAGATTTAAGTATCTTAGTAATCCAGTTGGCTCTTAGTAATTTCTCCCTCCATGATGTATTCTTTGACACTTGGGTGAGCTACAAGTATTAGAATTTTGCTCCCTGATACCATATGCCTAAATTTCTTAAGGGATTTTACCATGGCATATGCTTGTTTCTCTACAAAGTTGTACCTGGCTTCATAATCCCTTAGAGTTCTTGAGAAAAAGGCTATTGGGTGTTCTCCCTCCAGTCTATCATCCCTTTGGGTTAAGACAACAACAATACTTAACTTTCCTCCATAGACATACATTACAAAAGGCTTGGAAAAATTTGGGTTTTTTAGTACTGGGGCTATTGAGATAGACTTCTTGACCTCTTCAAAAGCTTGCCTTCCTTCTGTAGTCCATTTGAAAATCAGGTCTTTCTTTAGCAAGAGTGTCACTGGTCTCACCAAGCTTGCAAAATCGGATATGAACCTATTGACAAAATTAATCTTTCTCAAGAAGGACTGAACTGCCTTTTTATTTACTAGAAGAGGTAGGTTTATTATAGCTGCAATTCTTTCAGGATCTATGGAAACTCCTTCTTTAAATACTGTATGTCCCAATACTTTGCCTTGAGGCACAACAAAGATGCATTTTTTGGGATTCAGTGATATTCCAAAATCTTGACATTTCTTAAAGACAGATTATAAATGATCAAAATGATCAACAACATTTTTTTTAAAAATAGTGAGGTCATCTAGATAAACTAGGAGGATTTTATTTATAAGTTCCCCAAAGGCTACATCCATGGCTCTTTAGAAGGTGGCTCCTGCATTTGATAGGCCAAATGGCATCTTAGCGTATGCAAATGTTCACCATTTGGTAGTAAAAGCAGTTTTGTACTGGTCTTCATCAGCCACCAAATTTGATTGTATCCAGAGAAACCATCTAGCAAAGAAAATTTCTCTGACCCAGCCATAGTTTGTAGAATTTGTTCCATGGAGGGCAAGGGATAGTGATCTTTTAGAGATGCTCTATTTAGATCTCTAAAATCTACACACAGTCTTACATCTCCATTCTTTTTCCTAACTGGTACTAGATTTGATACCCAAGTTGAGTGCTTGATTGGAAAAATTATTTTGGAATCTAAAAGTTTTTATAACTCATCTACCATTAGAGGCTCAATCCTTGGATTTACTGGCCTCTATTTCTGTCTGATGGACTTAGATCCTTTAGTCAGTTCTATTGTGTGCTGAATAATGTCTCTATCATATCTATGAAGGTCTTCATAGCTCCAAGCTATGACTCTATCATATTTTTTGCACAATTCAATTAGTCTTTTTTTTTCCACTTGAGTCACATAATTCCCAACTTTTAGTTTTTTCCCTTGACTCACCTCTATTTCAGAATAATCTGCTTTGTCTACCTGGAACCTTTTCTTCTCTAGGCTTACATCCTCTAGATCAAATAAGTTTTCTAAGGTGATCAAGCCCTTGGGGAGCTTATTAGTCTTCAATTGTATAATCTGATCTCCATATGCTTCTTAAATTTTGGTTTGCAACTAATCAGCAAACTCATCTAATTATTGTAAGAATGAGACTACCTGAGAATCATTTTCAAATACTTGCCAATTCTCATCATTGTCTGGAATAGTCAGCCTCACTATAACTTTTACTAACTCATTATTAATTATTAGGCCAGTTGCTAGATTAAACTGTGACCCAATATGGGCCATCCTATCAGCTTCAAAATTTTGACTCCTAGGGACTATCTCGATATTGAAAGCTTCAAAATATTCTATTAAGTCCCAAATCATGTGTATGTAGGATCTCATCCTTACATTTTTGGCTACTACCTTTTCTCTAATTTGCTTTACTACTAATTTTGAATCTCTTTTTACTATTAGATTTTTTATTTCCTTTTTCTTGGCTAACAAGAGCCCATGTACTAAAGATTCATACTCAGCATCATTATTAGTACAAGCAAATTGGAAACAAATAGCCCTTAAAATTTTCTCACCACTTGGAGCAGTAAGACAAATTCCTGCTCCAGCACCATGCTTACTTCTAGTCCCATCAAAATTTAAGGTCTAGATTTCTGAATTTTGATTTGTTGGTGCCTCTTCCCTTAGAACATTTGGGATTTCAAGGTCCTCATCAAAAATGACATATGTGCCCAGACCAGTAGAGTCATAGTTGCCATATGGGTCGCTATGCATCATAGCCAACAACTGGTTATTTTTTTCTTCTTAATCATGCTCAGTCCATTCGCCTAACTCTTCAACAAAAATCCTTTCTTCCTTATTTAACATAGCATGATCCGCCTCTAATTTTGATGTTGGTTCATTGGTGATATGATCTTTTGATAGTGGTTCAAATAGAATTTGCATCTTCGAACCGTATCTGGTTCTCAGGATGAGGTGAGACCAATCAAGAGACATATATCCTCCTATTTTTGCTGTAAAATCTATGGATAAACATAAACCAAAAATAGGAGGTATATCTATGACTACTACATCTTGGTTGACAATTATATTGGGACAAGTATATAACTACAATGGGAGTTGTTTAATTCTCCCTATTGTTTGTACTATTTTTCCATCTAGCTGCATAACTCCTTTTGTAAGGGGTTCATATTTTATTTTCAAAGCATCAGCTATTTACTTAGGCATCACTATAGTACTAGCTCTTGAATCTATCAATGCATTATGCAAGATTTTCTTTCCAACTATCAAAGTCAAATAGAAAGGCTCTGGTTTGGATTTACTTACTTGTGCTGCATCGTTCACAAAAGTTGTTTTCAGAGGAACTGTATCTTTGAGCTTTTCTTTTCCAACAGGTCCTTTGGTAACAATACCTTTGGGGACTGCTTGGCCTTGCAGAGCTTCTTGTAGTAGTGTCTTCTATTCAGGAATAGCCAATATATCCCATATTGATACTTGTGCTGGAGTCTTCTTCAATTGATCCACTACATTTATCAGTCCCAAAGACTGAGTTCTTTGAACATAAGGATATCTTTTTTTTCCTGAATTTGGGCAGGAGTCCCTTGACTTTGCACCGGCTGAAGAACTTCTTGTCTGACAATAGTGTTTCTTTGTCCTTGAGATGAAGGATTATTCATGACTTGATTATTTACGATCTCAGGATGCTCTACCATCCTTCTCTTTGATCTAGTGTAATAATTAGATTGCACCACTAGTTTTTGGGAGGTAGATGCTTTATTCAAGAAAACTAATTCTTCATCTTCAACCCATGAGAACAAAGCATGTTACAGGGCTATTTCTTCCTCTTGTTGTAAGGACATTCCTTGCATCTGAACCATTAGGACTGAATTATGCATACCAGGAGACTAGTAGGCTTGATTTTCACTAGAACTCATAAACTGACCATCCATTCTTCTTTGTTCTGCTACCTTTTGTTGTAGATTATCCCTACGAAAATCTCTAGGTGTATGAGCATCATTGCAAGGGAAACACCAGGCATTAGTATCATCCACATAATTATTTTGCCCTAGAACCATCTCCCTATTTGAGTTGGGAGGAATAGTCTGTGAGGGTGTGGGAACTGCAACTAATTGATTTTCTAGTTGATGGTTAGTTTGTCTTAGAGGACCTTGATATTAGTTTGGCTGAGATGAAAATCTATTTCCTTGATAGCCTTGATATGGAGGCTTAGAGAAAGTATTCTATTGTCTTTTTATATTGATCATCTCATTGGAAAATGTCCTTAGGATATTCTTGATATCATCCATCTCAAATGACTGAGCAGGGGCAGGTTCTTTCACAGATGGTTGAGGGTAAGTGTACATAGACACAGGTGGGATTACAAATTTAGGAACTTCTTGAGGTAATGGCAAGGAAATTTCTAGGAACATGGGCATGGGAGGCCTTGGAGGTAACTTTCCAGCATCTATTAAATGATTCTCAGCTCTGACCGCATATTCATAAGCCTCTGGCAAAGTGTGTCCTCCAAGTGACTGAATCATAACAAATATATCTGAATTCAAATCCTTAAGATAAAACACTATGGCCATACCTGGTAATGTTCTAGCTATAGCAGGGATTCTGTCCCAAGTCTTTTGAAATTTGGAATTGAAGACAGTCATGGCTTCTTGTGGTCCCCTTTGAATGGTAATTAACTGTTGTAACAAAGAAGACTTGTCACCCTTCTCTGCAAATCTTTCAAAGAACAGATCAATGAGCTCATCCCACGTGGATATTGAATTGGGATTCAAGGATCGGTACCATTCCAAATCCTTCCCTTTAAAAGAAGTCGCTAATAACCTTATAGCCACATTTTTTTGTGTGACGACGTGTATATCACAGACATCTGATACATCTTGAAGATGTTCTTCAAGTATTTTAGAATCTTGCCCACTAAATTTGGGTAGAGCTTTCAAGGCATTTACTGGGATAGGATCCCAAGTAGTTGGTGGTACTGGGAGGATCAGAGGACTACCAGTGTTCCAACTTGCATAATTCCAAAGGATGGGAGGATTGACTCTCCTTCTTGGACTAGTTATCAAAGGTGGTACAAGAATACCCAAATATACAGCAAATTGAGATCTGGTTACTGATCCACAGCTCTGACTCCTTATAGCTCTCTGGTTCATACAGTCTTGAAAGAAACTTCAAGACTGGTCCCACTAGGCATGCCAAAAACTATTAATGTTTAAAATTGTGCTTTGTTTCAAACAGCAACAATGGGAAGTTTCAAGATGTGGGACATGCGCCTTGAAATAACCTCCAAATTTTTAAGAAGCTGGTCTCTTCTTTATATCAAGTGTTGGGGGAAAAGGGATAGGAATTTAAATAGAAATGCAAATGCAAAGAAAGAAAATCTAACTATGGCTATGCGCCTAAATGTAATTTTGATCTTTAATCCTGAGCATAGTGTAACTATAGGTAAGATTCAATTATAGTAAAGAGCAGATGAGGCATGATCGACGTAAAATATAGAAACAATAGAAATAGAGGCTCGCAACTTAGACTACTTTCAAAATGATACAGGAAACATCAACAAAGGCACATAACTCTATCTTCTCATTAATTCTCTAGCCACATAAAAGGCACAGAAACATGCACAGTTACATAAACTTTACAACTTAAGAAAATAGAATAAAGGCAAATGATATTCCTAATCACAGCTCTAGAAAGTCTAAAACTCTTGACAATAGTTTTCTCTGAAAAATCTCTTTTTCCTCCTCCCCTCCGTTGGTGATCCCTGCACTCCTCTTTATAGCCTCAGGTTTTTTCCAAATGATACAAGAGATTACATTATACAGAGGTCGAAAGGAGGCTTGGCACTTTGTCCCATGGAGTGACCCATTCGGTGCATTCAATGCCTTGGATGCATTATGGTATTGTCAAGAAGGGCCATGCTAGAGCAGGGTAGCTGCGCTGACTGTGGCATGTCGATTCATGTCTAGTGCCTCCTCCCAAGCCTGAATCTCTCATTCCATCACCTAATTAGTTGCATAATTGCCTATCTTGCCTTTATCTCACAGGGACAAACAAATGGTGCTTTCAATGTTTGTAGGCCTCAGATACCTACTCGGTGAACTACTCCATCTACTGGAAATAACTCTCACTGAGTTTCCCTCTTCATCTCTTCTCCTCTTGATCCTAGCCTTAGGCTTTTTCAAATGCATTTGGGTCCATGCTTTAAGTCTGCCAAAAGAACTCTAACTGAGCTGGAAGTGTCTATCAGAAGATAGTTCTTAGATTTTGAAACATTCTATTTCCTTGCAGTTCACTTGCTAAAATAGATACACAGGACACTCTATTCTATTAAATGGAAGAGGACACTTAGTCAATTCCCTAAAAATCTTCTTATTACTTTAGGAGACACTAGAGGATGACACTTGTGTTCCATAGCAACTATCGAAGACATGCAACATTTTCCACATAACTTATACTCTTTTGTGTCTTGGCTCAAGATCGTTCTACCTTTGACACTTGTCACCATCCACTTCCTCAAAATCTTAATAGCTTGAAAGAAAATAAGACCCACAGCATCTCTTACCTAAGTAACTTTAAAAAGAACACAGGGATAGGTGTCGATCTCCGCTTACTTCAACAAAATACACGTGGCAATCTCCTCTACTCTTTAACTATACTGTGGAAATGTTTGGGCACATGTTAGGCTCCTATAGATGGTGACACTTGGTAGCTTCCACAGACTTTTAGAAATAAAACTCGAGACCCACCACAGTCTTTATTTAGCAATGAAACATGAAGAAGATCTTTTGGATGGTGACACGTGGCAGCTTCCGCTACTTCTGGGAAGATACATGGCATCTTTCGCTTCTTCTAGGAAGATACGTGGCATCTTCTGCTTCTTCTGGGAATGGAGTAGAAAGGGGCTCGGTAGATGACAGTTGGCAGCCTCCACTTGAATGGTTTGCTTACACCTTACTGCCTTTTGAAAGGGCACTTAGCACTTTCTACCTAATCTCGATACTTAGCCTTTTGAAATCCTTGCGCTATAAAGAGATAAAATGTGGGTACCGATATGTAATTGTAGACGCTAACACTTGGCGCGTTCTGCTGAGTCACTGTGAGATACATGGCACATTCTGACCAACTCATAGAAAATATGAAAGGTGCCTCGGATGATGACACTTGGTGTTTCCACTTGAGAAAAGATGCCTCAAAGGATGACACTTGTCAGCTTCTGCTTTACCCTGACACTTAAACAAAATGAATCAAAAAATTAAAAAAATAGAGCCCGTGCTCTATTTCAAAACTTTGCCATCTCGGACCACAGTAAGTGAAGGCAAAATTTTGTGGCACGTGATTGAAAAAATAGAATAAAACGTAGAGTAAATTTTTACTCTACAATACTCTTGAAGGTGTCTTTATTTCAACCCCTAAGACACATATTGAGATACTAGAGGATTTAACTCATGACATACACTAGTGTTAAAGCCTTCATAGGGGCCTCATTCCACCATTTCTTAACCACATCATGTAAGGAAGGATCCCAAAGACACATCATCTCAAAATTAAATTCAAATTTTGGAGGAGCCACATCTTTAATGATTTTTAGCTCAATAGGAGCATTGTATGAGCTAAAGATGGGAAGAATATTGCTTTGAATCACCCAACCCACATCCAAGTAACTATTAATAACCATAAAGTGGTCTAGTCTCTCCTCAATTTTAATGAAGCCCACCCACCTTACATAATTGTTAACTAGTTCCCTAGTTTCATTCCTCAATAAGGACCCTAGATGGATCCCATAAATATCCAGACCCCTTGAATCCCTTGTAGACTCAACAAACCAACCTTTCCACCTACTACACCCCTTGTTTATCAACCCCACAACTTCCTTCCTACTAAGATTGGTTTACTAAAGTAAATAAACATCAAAATTCAAAACCTATAATTAGGGCTTAACTAATTGCATCTTGTTAGGGACATTTAATCCCTTAACTTTCTAGGAAGGACATTCATAATGAGGAAGAGGGTTCTTCCACACCTGACTTATTAAACGAGATGAAATATTCCATCAAATTTTTTCCCATCCAAAACCTCTTTTGCAATAATCTCTTTAGCCAAATTCCTTCCTCTCTTACCTGTGACCCCACAGTTTGGTTGTGACAACTTACTATCTCTTTTTGAAATAGTAATAATCTCAATAGAGTTTAGTTCCTCACCCTCTTCCTCCTCAAAGTCCTACGAAAGTGGGGACAGCTATAAATCCCCCACAAATCTTGAACCTCCTTTCTTCACACTATCTCCCTCAAAAACCTCCTCTAAAAGGATCTCATTCACCTCTTAGGGGTTTGTGACCAAGATAGATGACATTTTCCATGCCTTATTAGAGATGAAGTTGCACTCCTTAAACATGGTGTTAGGGGATAGTTGTTCTCCCCCTTTTAACTTCCCTTTGAAAATCTCAATAGCTTCAATGTTGATGACCATATCTATGTGGGGAATGGCCATTTAAATTTAAGAGGGTGTAGTCCCCCATTACATCTCAGGAATGCTAGAGATTGAGGATTTAGTTTGGCTCTCCACACCAACCCCTAGGGCCTTCCAGAGGAACCAACACCCTAAGTACAGTATTTATAGATATGTCCTACTTCCTTACACTTGTAACACTAAAAATGGACCTTCCCCACATTAATATTTTCTCCCAAACCCCTTCTTGAGTTTTAATGCTAATTATCTTAGGAATTTATTCATCCAAATAAATTAAAATACAAACCCTAGTACAAGAAGCTAGAATGCCCTCAATGGTTAGCAGGTCAGTATTAATGAACTCACCAACCAATGACCTTATCTTCCTTATATATCCCTCATTCTAATAGTCCATCGGCAGACCATATATCCTAATCCAAATGAAAAAAATTCCATTACTAGCCACCTTTGGGTTAAAGTTAGGGTGCCAATCTTATAGCCAAAGGCTAACTTCTTCCATTAGCTAAGGTCCTCCTTCTATAAAATCAACCTTATTAGCCTTTTGATGAGAAAATGATTGCAAAAAACCCTTTTGGCAAGAATAAAATATCACAGTCTAGCCCCTAGTTACTACTAACCCAACTTTCCACATTCATAATGTCCAACCACTTTCCAAAAAACTTCCCAGTCAACCCAAGACCTTACATGCCTTGAACACTTGCATGGAAATCCTTAGTTTTAAAATCCCACTTTTTAGATGCCAATATCACCTCCTTACTCCACTTTTATGCTTCACCTATTTGGACTTGAGGGATCTCCCTAGGAGAAGGCCTTCCTAAGAATAGGCCTTGACTACATGCCATAGGGGCATGGCCAGTTTCTGTATCCCACCTTGGTCTACATTACATAAGGGGAAGACCTCAAGCAAATCCTCCCAATCCCCCACCTCCCAATCATGCCTCTTCTAGCTTCCCTAGCATTTTGAATCTCCTACAAAAATTCTCTTCTAAGATTCTTGTTGGATCCAATACACCTAGCCATCCCTCTCCCATGATTGTTCCTCCTTTGTTATTGCTCCCATGCTATTGGCATTCTAAATTTATAGTAGTTTTAGCTAATCATGTTATCAATTATTATCTTACAATGTTAGCTCAACTCATTTTAGATTTTATAATAATTCTAATTTTTTTACTTATTGTTTTTGAAAATTATATTAATACATTTCATTAATATTTTCAAACATCTATATTTTTTTTAGTTTTATAGTTTGGTTCTCCTTTTTAATAGAATTAGGTTTTTAATATCTTCCTCATATGTTGTAATGTTCGTTAATATTTTATGATTCTTTAATATATTTTATTTTGTTTTGTTGTATTATTTCTTATTTATTTTTATTTTAGGTTGATCATTATAATATTTGGTAATTCTTTCATGATCTTAATTAATTCATTTCATGTTAATTTTAACAAATACTAACATTCATAATTTATTTACTCATTGTTTAATTACTATTATTGAATTATTTTGATACTTTATTTTTGATAGGTCAAAAAAAAAGGGACAAAGCCCATATATATATATATATATATATATATATATATATATATATATATATATATATATATAAAATCAAAAACCTTGAAAAAACTAGGGGAATACACCAGGAGTATAATAAGCTAAAAGAGCAAGAAGCTCTATAGCACCTAAAAAACTAAAATAGAGAAAGTAGTCTTCATCGAAGATAATTATATCAACATTATTGTTACCAGAAGCATGAGCATCTTCTTCAAGGTTGATAGTAGCCAAGGAGCCTACTAGGTGAATCTCATCAACATCATACATGATTACTAACCTTTCATAGATTGCATTCAGCTTCTAGTGTTGAAGGATGTTATCTTTAACCATTGCCTTTATCAAAGTCCAAATTTGATCAAGCTTGGTTTACATTAGGTAGCTGAAGTGATCAACATCTTCATGCACAACAAGAGATATGTTAGCACTAAAAAGGATGGTTTGAATGCTAATAAGTTGGGCAACTTTGAGGGTGTCCAAGCAGGAATTAGATTGACCAGTATCCTATATATCTTTGATAATAGCTTCTACAAAAGCCACCGAGGAGCCACCATCGAGAGGAGAAAAAATTTGGGCACAGAGCAAGTTCGTGGCCATCCACTTCACCAACTTATCATCCTTCACACCTTCCAAAAGGGTTTTTTACCAGAAGTTCAGAGCTTCTTGAGCCATGAAATGAGTCTTTTTATCTAGGAGGGAGCTTAAGTCAAGCAAGTAGCATAGCTTTAAATCATTTACCAAACCCAAAATAGAGGAATGGACATCTTCAAAGGAGTAGTTATGCAATAAACTACTATTCATCTCAGTGATTGAATTGACAAAAAAGGCCTTACCTTTTGCCTGTTTGGTTCTCTTATGACCTGCACCTCCCAAATCTATTCTACCAAAGCCTTCAATGTCTAAGAATGAGGATCAAAAAGCATAGAAGAGTGTAAAATATATAATGTGGAGAGTAGACAGGGATAAAATCCATGTTGTGAGACATGCATGCCACATGCATCTCCCAAAAACTATCATTTTCCAATGCCATTAATAAATTCTCATGCCATGAGAATCAATGAAATCAAACCCAAACCAATTAATGATTAGATTCATTAATATCATGATGATGAGCATCATTTTCCGTAATCCTCCAAGCTTTTGATCCCTTGGTGAAGGTGTTGGTCACATGGAGACCTAGTTCAGAATGATTGATGGTAACCCCTTCATTAGCCAATCAGCTAGCTTATTGCTTTCCCAGAGGATATGCAAGGGAAGATAAGTTCTCAGATTGCTACATAAGATCTTGCAATCATCCAAAATATTTTTTAGAATCCAATTATGAGAAGATCCTTTTGAGAGGGATTCAATAATAACTTTTGAGTCCCCTTCTATATCCATATCAAGCTAATTATTTTAAACAACCAAAGAAAGGCCAAGCTAGAGGGTTTTGGCCTCGACAACGTTATTGGAGTATGAGCCAAGTGTTTCACTAAATCCAAGAAAGAATTTTCCCTTAGAATCTCTGAAAGTCCCTCCAGCAACAGTGAAACTGGGTTACCTTTAGCAGTGTCATCAAAGTTGAGCTTGATCCTAAGACTAGAAGGGGGATTCTAATTGTCACTCCTATTTTTTTTAAGATTGCTTTTGACCCTATTATTAGGTGGAATTCTTTTGATACTTTATTATTGGTTTATTTCATTAATTTATCTTTTCATGGCTTCCTTTTAAAAGATTAAACTTTTATCTAAATTATGAAATTCAATTTAATGTGATTTACTTCAATATTCAAATTAATAATTATTCATTAATATTAATTTAGAATATGTTTTCAAAAACTTTGTTTTATTTAATTTATTTTAACTTTTTTTTTAGATCGTTATTTAGTTTTTTGACCAAAGTTATAATTAGGGCACAAATCAGGACTCAGTCCCTGAGAGAATTATACAATCATTAACACTTGATCACATTGAGTAAATGACCACATCTGACTTATAAACACTCTCTGAAATTCAAACTTGGGTGGGACTGGGCACAACCATACCACTCCACCTATTGATAATTTATTTTAACTTTTTATTTTTAATTATAAATATAAATTTTATTTTCA
The DNA here is from genome assembly GCA_037957365.1 of Torreya grandis. Taxonomy (NCBI): domain Eukaryota; kingdom Viridiplantae; phylum Streptophyta; class Pinopsida; order Cupressales; family Taxaceae; genus Torreya; species Torreya grandis. The sequence goes on from JARHVA010000355.1 coordinate 3,080,094, forward strand.
TTATAATTTTTTTATTATTTATTATTTATTATTTATCTTTCGTTTCTCTATAATTAATAATTATATTTATTTAAAAAGTAATAAAATAAATTTATAAATTATAAAATTATTTTTATTTTATTATATGTTTAAGATAATTTTCTATTATTTTTTACTTTAAAAAAATCATAATCTCTCTTTTTTTTTAATCCTACATTTTTTATATAAAAAGTATCTAAAACTATAATCTCCAATCTTTTTGTTCTCTTTTTAATAACGAATTACATTATGATCAACAAACCTTTACACACAATTATATCTAGAAAGATTCATCATATTCTTTATATTGGTATTATTAATTCTAAGTTTTTTTTAAAAGTTAATTATTGAATTTTAACATTGTTTATGTTTTACAATTGATTTTGAATTTTTAAAAATAAATATTCTTAAATGATAAAAAAAGTTCTAATAATTTTAAATAATAATAATTTCATAAATTTCTTTGATTTAATAATGATATGATAATTATTAAGGAGAAAGTTATCAAGGTTAGAGTTTTAAGTTATTTTTTATAATTAATTTTTAAAAAGACTCAATTGAATATATGAAATATATTCGAATGTTGAAGAAGACATTTGTTATTGGGTTTTTATATTTAATTTAAATCTAAAATGATAATAATCTTAAAATTTGTATTTAAAATTTCTTTCAATGTTTTATTTTTTAATATTTTTTTACAATTAATTATAAATATTTTTACAAATCGAGGGTTTAATTTTTGAGAAGTAAATTAAAATGGTCATATCCAACTTAAAAACACTCAATGAGATTCAAATTTAGGTGGGGTTGGACACAACCAACCCACTCTACCAACCCTTCTACATTTTATTGATCACAATTAACTATATTTATTTTACATCAAAATTTATATTAAAAATAATAATAAAATAAAATGTTTAGTTATTTCTTTCAATATTATACATAATTGATAATGAAAAAACTTAATTTGGATTCAAAGTTAGGGTCTTAAAATGTAGCTTTAACGATAACTTACATCTTATTTAATATAAAAAAATAGGGTTTTTTAGTCCTCTTCTTTATACTTGAAATATTGAGCTTCTACCTCTACTTAAAACGTCTTAGAAAAACTTCTAGTTTTTTCAAACATATTGTAGCATATCTTTATGTAAATTATCATCACTAATTTTCTTTGTTATTTGAATAATTCATAATTCATTCACAATGAATATTATATAAAACTTTAGGCTAAGTTCAACACTAGTTTTCTTTTCTACTTGAATAATTCATAATTCATTGACATTCGGTATTATGAAAAACTTTAAACTAAATTTAACGTTAATTTTCTTTTTTATTTAAATAATTAATAATCCATTAACATGGACATTATGAAAAAATTTAGGCCAAATAACTTACTTTCCTTCTAGAAGCCATTAAATATTGTATTGTTTATTTGGAAGTGATCTATAATGATGTCTAAAAAAGAAACCGTCAATTTCTTGCCTAAACCTTCATGAAATCCATGTTTGTGTGAATGGTCTACCTCTCACTTTCATCAATTCAAAAAAAAATATTAGATTATACGTTCCTTAGATTAGTTCCTTTATTTTTATTTTAAATTTAAAGTTTGGATAAAGATACTTCTATTTTTATTATTTATGATGTTTAATTGAATCTCATCAATGTGTTAGGTAATTCTTTTAATTATTCATAAATACCATTTTTTTTAAAGTTAAATTATTTATTATAATTTAATATTATTTAAATATTTTATTTTTGTGAGAGTTGTAATATTAAATAAATATTGTAAATATAAAAATGTTGTCGATACTTTAATTTAAATTTTATATTTTTAATTATATTTTAATTTGGAAAAAAAAAATTATAAATATAGATATTAAAAATTGTTGTTTGATATTTATTTTATATTACTTATATATATTATATATATTTTTATATAAATGGGTGAATGGTCCAAATTTTATATTATTGAATTATTTTAGTAACATTTGAGACTTGAAATTATCATTTTGTATTTTTGTACATTATTTACATATGTCTCGTATTTATCTTGATCTATAATCAAAATTGTTTATACAATCCTAACACAATTACTTATGTTATTATTAAGATTAGGTGGTCGTGTCTATCTTTTTCTCCTTATCCATTGATATTCGTTAGAGCCCAATCATGTGTACCACTATCACCATTTAGTTTAAACTTGATCAATTATATATAAATAAAAAATATTTATTAAGCCATATTTACTCTTATCTAATACACTCTTGAAACATTTCATTGACGTTGTTAATATTATGTGTTTTTTGTTTACTAACTTATAATTTCTAAGTACATTTTAAAAGATCTAAAAAACTATAAAGAAAAATACTAATCATATCTATGAATATCTCCAAACCAAACCCTTCTTAATTTTAGTCTTAAAAGATTTGCTCATTGTAGAGTCTTAGAAGTTGAAGAGTGTGAAATTAGAATAGAAAATGATAAGTTATTGGAAGATGAGCATAGCTGAAAACTCACTCAATTTATTGTAGGCCTTGACCAAAATTGTATGTATGATCCTAACACTTTTCAAGGCCATTCAAGGAGTCCTAACATTAACTCATATAAAATTCAGATCTCATCAATGATATGTTTGTATAATGATAGATTTATCTTGATAATTTCATATTGCAACCTCAAGGCTTGAACCGATTCAAAAGTACATTTTTCACCAGAGTGAACATACTTTCAAAAGCAAAGAACCACTTATCTCCTCTTATATTTGATTGTATAATTAATTAAATATTTTCTACAATAATTTTTATTTTTCAAAATACTTGATTTAAAGTTTACACATTTTTAAATTTAAATTAATCCTATTTTAATGTACAATACTATAATTCATAATCCTATCAATATGAAATATCTTATAGCCAACATAATATTTGTTAATAATAAAATATTAGATACTTTTCTTGCCAATTCAAAATGTTAAAATATTAAATACTTTCCTTACCCATTTAAAATAAATTCAAAAAAAATATTGTTGAAATAAAATTTCTACTAAGAAATTAGATACTTTTCTTACCAATTGAAAAATATTAAAAATTTCTTACCAATTGAAATATATATATATATATATATATATAGTTGAAGTAAAGTCTTGCCACTTCATATGATGAAAAAAGTAACAAAAGTAAAGAAGTAAATTAATAAATGATAAGATCTTGTGCCTTTCACATTTTACAACATTAATACAATGTGAGATATTGTTTAATACTTATTAAGCCAATGATCTATATAACATAATCAATGGGTTTTTATAATACATTATAATATATTAATATTTTAAAAAATAAAAAAATGCAAACTTTATTTATTATATATCATAAAATCTAAATAGTATAAATTAATAAGTATTGATTTTTTATAATAATAATTTACATTTTGTTATTTTATATGGGTGAATTTTTTAAATACATTCTACAAATATTAACGTTTTTTAATATTATCAAAGTGTATGTAATGACTAACAGACATCAAATTCTAAATTATTTTATGATTATTTTATGTGAAATTAAATTATTGTCTTTCCTCAAATCTATTAATAAATCATTATTACAAAAGACTTTCAATATTTATAATATTATTTATATATTACAAATATAATATCTAGTTTTGATAAAAGATTGAGAGATCTTTTCATATTTTATTTTAAATAAAAGTTAATATTATATTTAAATACGATTAACTTTATATTATAAAATCATAAATATTTATTAATATAACAAATATAAATTAAGAGAACAACAAATGAATTGAAACAATGACAAATATCCATTGAATCAATAACAACACACATTTCCATCTTTTTATTACCACAACTTAAAATCAATTCATAATTTCAAAATCACATTTACAAAACTTTATTTAGTGGATTTGATATCTTCTATAATTAACTTTGAAATATTTTGTACTTGCCTTAAGGTATTATTGTAGGTTGTGTAGGTTTCCATCATGGAAACAACATAATATAATAGAGTTTAAAGAAGTCAACATTTTTTTCTCTAGGCAATGTTTCCATTTGTGGGGTCAAATTGTGCATAAAGTGGATGGGGAATACAAGAATAGGTGAGTGAGAGTCTTATGATTTGAAGTGGAATCCTCACTCTTTATTTATCATAATCATTACACTTTTGAAACGATACAATCTATTCTCTATAAATAAAACTAACCATACTTTTGACCGTGCTCAACTTAACATGACATAATGTTTCATTGGTGGGATTCAGATGCGTTTTACGATCATGGTTTATGGTTTGGGTAGGGTGGTTAATGTAATATTTGTGAATGTGTTTTTTTTTTTTTAATTTAGATTTTAAATTAAATATTTATTTAATTATTATTTAAAAGTTTTTTTTGGAAAAATTAATTGAAAAAATGTAATGTTTTAGTTATACGATGAAGTTTGGAATTATTTTTTAGGAATTTTTTTCAAACTTGATATATTAGTATATTTATATTGATATAATTTATTATTAATCGACAAAAAAATTGCAAGAAAACTAATAAAAGTATTAATAATTATAAGATGTGAAAAATTTAAGATAATTCGAGATTGATATTTCTCAACGTTTTTCAAATAAATATGTTTAAAATGTTTATACCAATATAAAAGTTACACTAGTGTTAAGACTTTTCTTGCAATCTATTAGCAAAACTATCAATAACAACAAGACCATTTGGTCCCGCCACTAACTATTTGAGAAAAAAGTTTCATGTTCAAATTTGTGAAACTTCCTCCATGACAATTAGTTTTTAGGAATTGTAATTCGGAAAAGAATGATATTTTATATTTTATAAATAATTATGAGAGCTAATTCATATGTTCATTAAAAATGTCATCTTAAAATGACTTTTATAAATAATTATTATTTTAAAAATAACTTAAAACCCCAAATTAAAAAATCCACAATATAATATAATGAAAAATATCGAAGAAAGCCTAAAACCTTGGTGTTACTCCCTCCTCAGTGCCCTCTTCCGTCCTTGTGTCTTCCCCCATCTCTCCCACTCCTGACTCTCTCCACAAGCGCGTTAGGAGATGTAACGCTGACATTAGCATCACTGCTAAGAAAAAAGACAAACGTTCTGAAGCAGAAAGGATGAGGTCAGAGGTTGAAGTTTTAGTGAGAGAAGGATCCCAATGGACTTTGAAGGACCTTCTTTTAAGGCGTGAAAGAAGACTAGCCCTATCCTGTCGCTGAGGGCTATGACGCTTCTATCTGAAGTTCTTTTTGACTGGGTCCCACTTTTGTCACAATTTTTTGGTCCTACGCAAGTCAAATTGATTGAAGTCTCGCTAAAAGGCATCAGGATCTCCTATGCGTTTGTCACTACTTATTAGCTGAGGTTTAATGCCATGTTTATGTTTCTGCTTTGTCTTCTTTTGATTGTGTCATTTTCCCATTATGATTTGGCTTTAGTCATCATTTATGATTTTTTGCTCTTAACTCTTTTTAATGTCTTCATATCTAGGACTAGGCCTTTTTTATATTCCAACACCAGTTCATAACTTTGGTTAAAAACATCCTCATCCAAAAAAATTGTCGAAAAAAACTTTCAATTACATAATTAATTAAAATGACCAATGTGAGAAATTCACATCATACTATCAACATATATAATAAATTCACACAATACTATTGAGTATATCAAATAAATTCACATTCTGGCATATATAACCATCAATAAATATATATATATATATATATATTGATGGTTATATATGCCAGAATGTGAATTTATTTGATATACTCAATAGTATTGTGTGAATATATATATATATATATATATATATATATATATATATATATATATGGAGCTAATGTTATGGGATTTGAACACGAGTCCCATTGAAGACAACAAAACTTATAGTGCCCACTCAAATCATACTGATTTCTTTGAGTTATATGTGTAAGAATGTTAAGAAGTCGATTGACGATAAGAGAGGAAATATAAGGTATACCCATCAATAATAATATTTTTATTTCATTTATAAAAAAATAATAATAATCCCTCAAAGTAAAGCAAGGAAGTGTGTTATGAATAATTGAATTTTAAATTAAATTGTAACACAAATATTCATAATTTTTTAAATTAGAATAATAAATGATAAAAAATAAAGTTTAAAAAAGTATATTAGTTTTTAAAGAATTTGGAGATAATTTTAAAATATGATAGTATAAATTAAGATTATTTGATAAGATATCGAGAACTTTTAAAATTGATAGTAGCGTCCCAAAAATAATCTCTTATTATTTTTTATATGAATTTATCTAAAATATGTATACTAATTTAATATTATTAATGTTATCTATTATCGCCACCATACATCCACTATAATATATTTAAAATCTATTAAAAACTCTCTTTATTTCTCCCATTCAAATATTAAATTTGATGGTTGAATTTACATATTATGAAATGTTTTGATGGTAGTTATTTATTCAGGATTTATCTTCAAATGCTAATATAATTCATAATTTAAAAAAAAGAAACGTTAAAGATGATATATTTATTTTTATATCCCATTATAATGTTTTAGAGTGTTCTTAAAATTTTACCATCTTATATAATGTCTTAAGAATATTTATTATAGTTTAGAGTTAAAAATGTTAAATATACTCATATAACCATCAAATTAGTTCTTGGTTTTGTTCATTTTAGAAAGACTTTTTCACAAAAAATCGTAAAGATCCTCAATCACTGATAGTTTTACATTGTGACCAAACGAATGAGTACTCTGAAGATATCTCCCAACCATGAATAAAAGAGTTAACAATAATGTACCAAGAAAACAACAAATAATTTTTTAAAAAAAGAAAGGGAAACATCTAACAAAAAATACAAGAGAAAATGAAAAAAATATAAAATATAAAAAACAAACAAAAAAACCATGTAAATAAGCATCTGATGTAGTAGACCAAGTGATGAAAACATAAAATTACAAGAAAAATTATCATTAAACACAAACTCATAAATTATATAACAAGAAACTTCTTTTTTATTCTCATTAAATGCATAAAATAATTACATACAAGTGTATAAATAAACCTCGACTCAAAATTGAAATTGGCATGCAAATTTTAAAAATCTTAAAAAAGCATAAAGTTCACACTGCTACTTTTTAGTTAGGTATGGTCACATATATATTCAAGATGATTGTTTTGGCACAGTATGCCCAATGGCCTGGGGTCTCGATAAGCCCCATCATGAGCCATCAACTGGATGTCTAATATACTTCCACATGGTAGCATCTGGGGAACTCGAGAGCCCTAAGGTGTTAGGGCTTGCCAAGATAATGGGGCACCTAGGATGTTGCCATATGGCTACATCCTGGTCATTCAATTGCTCAGAGGTGACCATTCTTGTCGGGACCCTAAGGTGCCTCAGATGCTACCATGTGTCCATATGTGATTGGATAGAACTGTGTGAAGTGTAGAGCAGGGGAAAATGTGAAAAATGCTACGTGAAAAATGGAAAAGTTTTATGTGTTGGTCTCATATATCTAAGGACACCAGGACATCATGGGAAATTTTGGAAAATATTGTGGGATTATTTGAAAGCAATCTGATGCATAGTTATGTATTCTATATGTTCACTTGAAGCAGATTATTGCCATGTATACTAATACTAGTTTGGATGATGTTTATTTCCAAGCACTTGTCAATACATGAAGCTAAGAGAACTTATTTTGTAAATTTTTCATCTGACATAAAGAATCAATTTTCTATTCATATTGGAAATGCTTCCACAACTTTGCATGTAAATTCTTGCATGAATCTTAAATTGTTACTTATGTCAACTACATTGAATATGAAACATATGATTAGATACAATGGAAAATGATTTTGAGATATGTCTTTAAAAATCTCCTATGAATATTAAACCTTCATGTATTGATGTAGTGTGCATATAATATACTCAATCTAATCTTGTCGACAAACAAAGCCTATAATAGCACTTGAGGTTATGGTCAATTGCAATGTCTCTAAGATGTTAAAAAGTAATGTGCATTGTCTAGTCCAATGCAAATTCTACGAGGGTTGATCTCCAATGCAGGTTGTGAGTTGGATTGTACATGTTATAAATATCAAAGAATACAAAACGTACTATTGGTATCAAATGATATTGACTAAGATGTCATGAAGTATAATTGTGTAAACTAAAATCCAGGGAAGGAAAAATTATGTCAAAAAATAGTATAAGACTTTATAAGTTTGACAAGTGTTCTTGAATACTGTCACTTGGGATTAATCGATGTCCTTGAAGACTCATAAGGATTGAAATTCAAGAGGCCAAAAAATAATGGGAACATGAGTTACTAGGCAAAATGAAAATAATACATGAAAATGTGAGGTTGTGATAAATAGGTCAATATTGGTTATGTCTTGCCTTTGAATATCTTGTCATATCATTTTGAATGTATTCAAACCAATAGAGTTTCATCAGCGTATTCCATAATGCCTATGTCTAATTGACAATACCCCACACCAATTTGGTGTCCAAGGCTATATTTTGAATTGCCAACCTTTTAATGCCAACACCTCATCCAATATGAGGTAGACACACATTTTACCATTTAATAAAGGGGATATTAATTTTATCATGAGTTTCTTGCCACAAAAAGTTTTTCATAATCTAATTGAGCTCCTTCAACACCTTAACTAGTGGTTGTAAGACAGATAAAGTGTAAATCGATAAAGCATTGAAAATAGACTTTCATAAAGGTTATCCTATTAGCCAGGGAAATCCATTTGCCTCTCCACTCCACAAGCCTCAGCTAGAATGATCTGATCAAATTATCCCATAAATACACCTTGGCATCCCCTATAAAGAGGGGAACACACAAGTATTTGGTGGCTAGCTTTTTAATTTTAAATTCTAGAATTCCCATAATAGCTAGTTGCATTTGTTAATGCATGTTGATATAGTTTTACCTATATTAACCAGTTACCCCTAGTCCCTCTCATAATCATCCAAGGGTCATTTAAAATCAAGAACTTCTAACTCTAAAGTTATACCAAACAACACTATGTCATCAACAAACTACTGATGCGTAAGGCTTTCAAGACCTTTCGTAACCCTGATCCCTCTCATCAAATCTTCTATATCCACCCATGATATTTCCCTTCCCACTGCCTCTACCATTAATATGAAAAGGAATGGGGAGAAAGGATCTCCTTGTTGTAATAATTGAGAGGATTCATATAAACTTATAGATTCCACCCATTGATGAAGAACAAGAATTTGGGACTTGAGATGCAGCTAAATGTCTAGTTACATCATTCCTTAGCAAAGCTGATTTTTTTTAACATTTTGACCAAGAAGTGCCAACACACCCATTCATCTGCTTTACTAATATCCAATTTCAAAACCATCCAGTTCTTATGGATTACCACAAGCAAATGGATGGTTTCATGAATGTTTATAATTTCAACATGGACATTTATACCATGGACAAATATCCCACCTCATTGTACATCAAAGATCCTATAATAGCCTTGAGTATGAAGGAGATGGCCTTTGAAATTATCTTTTACACTATGTTGCAAATAAAAACTGGCATAAAGTTCCTAAAATTAGTTTTAAACTCACCTTTTTGAATTAACATGATGAAAGTGCAGTTGATTTATGCCCCAATACTTTGCTTTCTATTTGATCCTCCACCATAATGACCACCTTGTCACCCAAAATGTCTTGAAAGATTTGGAAAAATGTTGCAGGGAACCCATTCAAACCAGAAGCTTTCTCTTTTTTAATTTCAAAAACCACCCCTCTCACCTCCTCCTTGGTAAATAATGCCATTAACATGTTGTTATAGTGCTTCATCATAATTCTAGAAATGTGATTGATGCTTCTTGTTTGAGGCTCAAGATATGATGCCTCCAAACTAACCAATTCATAAAAACTACCCATAGATTTTGATTTAATCCTAGATTTTGTCTCAATCACACTCCCATATCTAGCCTTGATGTATGAAATATAATTGCCACTCCTCCTTGCCCACATGGAATTATGAAAAAACTTTGTATTTTGGTTCCCTTCCTTGAGCCATTGCTTTCTAGACTTTTTCTTATATTAGAGCTCCTCTCTAATATGCTACCCTTCTAGTTTTGCTAGTGAATCATTTTCTCTAACACAAGTCCATGAATTTATACCTATGTTTAGGACCACCTGAATAAGATTTGTTAGCTCTACCTCCACTCTTTAAATTCCTTAAATATATTCTTGAAGGTGTCTTTATTCCAACCCCTAAGACACGTATTGAGATACCAAAGTTTTTAACTCATGCCATACATCTGTGTTCCAGCCTTCATAGGGGCCTCATCCACCATTTCTTAACCACATCATGTAAGGATCCCAAAGACACATCATCTCAAAATTAAATTCAAATTTTGGAGGAGCCACATCTTTAGTGATTTTTAACTCAATAGGAGCATGGTATGAGCTAAAGATGGGAAGAATATTACTCCATCCCACATCCAAGCAACTATGAGTAACCATAAAGTGGTCTAGTCTCTCCTCAATTTTAAAGAAGCCTACCTACCTTGTATAATTGTTAACTGGTTCCCTAGTTTCATTCCTCAATAAGGACCCTAGATGGATCCCATAAATATCTAGACCCCTTGAAACCCTTATAGACTCAACAAACCAACCTTTCCACCTGCTACACCCCTTGTTCATCAACCCCACAACTTCCTACTAAGATTGGTTTACTAAAGTAAATAAACATAAAAATTTAGAACCTATAATTAGTGATTAACCAATTACATCTTGTTAGGGACATTTAATCCCTTAACATTCTAGGAAGGACATTCATAATGAGGAAGAGGGTTCTTCCACCCCCGACTTATTAGACGAGATGAATTATTCCATCAATTTTTTTCCCATCCAAAACCTCTTTTGCAATAATCTCTTTAGCCAAATTCCTTCCTCTCTTACCTGTGACCCCATAGTTTGGTTGTTACAACTTACTATCTCTTTGTGAAAGAGTAAGAATCTCAATAGAGTTTAGTTCCTTACCCTCTTCCTCCTCAAAGTCCTACGAAAGTGGGGACAACTATAAATCCCCCACCAATCCTGAACCTCCTTTTTTCACACCATATCCCTCAAAAACCTCCTTTAAAAGGATCTCATTCACCTCTTAGGGGTTTTTGACCAAGATAGATGACATTTTCCATGCCTTATTAGAGATGAAGTTGCACTCCTTAAACATGGTGTTAGGGGATAGTTGTTCTCCCCCTTTTAACTTTCCTTTGAGAATCTTAGTAGTTTCAATGTTGATGACCATTCTGTGTGAGGAATGTCCATTTCAATTTAAGAGGGTGTAGTCCCCCATTACATCTCAAAAATACTAGAGATTGAGGATTCAGTTTGGCTTTCCACAGCAACCCCTAGGGCCTTCTAGAGGAACCAATACCCTAAGTACAGTATTTATAGATATGTCTTACTTCTCTACACTTGTAACAATAAAAACGGACCTTCCTTGCATTAATATTTTCCTCCCAAACCCCTTCCTAATTTTTAATGCTAATTATCTCAAGAATTTATTCCTTCAAATAAATTAAAACACAAACCCTAGTACAAGAAGCTAGAACACCCTTAATGGTTAGCAGGTCAGTATTAATGAACTCACCAACCAATGACCTTATCTTCCTTATATACCCCTCATTCCAATACTCCATAGATAGGCCATATAACCTAATCCAGATGAAAAACTTTCAATTACTAGCCACCTTTAGGTTAAAGTTAGGGTGCCAATCTTATAGCCAAAGGCTAACTTCTTCCACTGGCCAAGGTCCTCCTTTTATAATCTCAACCTTATTAGCCTTTTGACAAGAAAATGATTGCAAAAAACCGTTTTGGAAAGAATAAAATATAATAGTCCAACCCCTAGTTATTACTAACCCAACTTTCCACAGTCATAATGTCCAACCACTTTCCAACAAACTTCCCAATCAACCCAAGGCCTTACATGCCTTGAACACTTGCATGGGAATCCTTAGTTTAAAAATCCCACTTTTTGGATGCCAATAACATCTCCTTACTCCACTTTTATGCTTCACCTATTTGGACTTGAGGGATCTCCCTAGGAGAAGGCCTTCCTAAGAATAAGCCATGACCGCATGCCATAGGAGCATGGCCAATTTTTGTATCTCACCTTGGGTTAGATTACATAGGGGGAAGACCTCAAGTGAATCCTCCCAATCCCCCACCACCTAATCATGCCTCCCCTAGCTTCCCTAGCATTTTGATTTTCCTACAAAAATTCTCTTCTAAAATTATTGTTGGATCCAATACACCTAGCCATCCCTCTCCCATGATTGTTCCTCCTTTTCTACTACTCCCATGCTATCACCATTCCAAATTTATAGTAATTTTAACTAATCATGTTATCAATTATTGTCTTACAATCTTAGCTCAACTCATTTCAAATTTTATAATAAATCTCAATTTTTTACTTATTATTTTTGACAATTATATTAATACATTTCATTAATATTTTCAAACATCTAAAAAATTTGTTTAGTTTTATAGTTAGGTTTCTCCTTTTTAATAGAATTAGGTTTTTAATATCTTCCTCGTATGTTGTAATGTTTGTTAATAATTTATTATTTTTTAATATATTTTATTTTGTTTTATTGTATTAGTTCTTATTTATTTCTATTTTTATTTTAGGTTAATCATTATATTATTTGGTAATTCTTTCATGATTTTAATTAATTCATTTCATGTTAATTTTAACAAATACTAACATTCATAATTTATTTACTCATTGTTTAATTACTATTGTTGAATTATTTTGATACTTTTTTTTTGATAGGTCAAAAATAGGGACAGAGCCCGTCTATTATATATATTTAATCAAAACCTTGAAAAACCTAGGGGAATACACCAGGAGTATAATAAGCCAAAAGAGCAAGAAGCTTTGTAGCACCTAAAAAACTAAAATAGAGAAAGTAGTCTTCAACAAATATAACTATATCAACATTATTGATTCCAGCAGCATGAGCATCTTCTTCAAGGTTGATAGTAGCCAAGGAGCCTACCAGGTGAATCTCATCAGTGCCATACATGATTCCCAACCTTTCATAGATTGCCTCTATCTTCTAATGTTGAAGGATGTTATCTTCAACCATTGCCTTTACCAGAGTCCAAATTTGATCAAGCTTTGTTTATATCAGGTGGCTAAAGTGATCAACATCTTCAGGGTGTCCAAACAGGAATTAGATTGACCAGTATCCTCTATATCCTTGATAATAGCTTCTACAGAAGCTACCAAGGAGCCACCATCAAGAGGAACAGAAAGTTGGGCACAGAGCAGGTTCGTGGCCATCCACTTCACCAACTTATCATCCTTCACACCTTCTAAAAGGGTTTTTTTGCTAGAAGCTTAGAGCTTCTTGAGTGATGAAACGAGTCTTTTTATCTAGGAGGGAACTCAAATCAAGCAAGTAACATAGCTTCAAATCATCCACCAAACCCAAAAAAGAGGAATGGACATCTTCAAGGGAGTAGTTATGCAGTAAACTATTATTCATCTCATTGATTGAATTGATAACAAAGGCCTTACCTTTTGCATGTTTGGCTCTCTTGTGACCTGCACCTCCTAAATCCATTCTACAAAATCCTTCAGTGTCTAAGAATCAGAAGCAAAAATCATAGAAGAGTGTAAAATTCATAATGTGGAGAGTGGACGGGGAAAAAATCCATGTTGTGAGACACATGTGCCATGTGTGTCTCACAAAAACTAACATTTTCTAATGCCAATGATAAATTCACATGCCATGAGTATCAATGAAATTAGACCCAAACCAATTAATGATTAAATTCATTAATATTGTGATGATGAGCATCATTTTCCACAATCCTCCAAAGCTTGTAATCCCTTGGTGAGGGTGTTGTTCACATGGAGACCTAGTTTAAAATGATTGATGGTAACCCCTTCATTAGCCAGCCAACTAGCTGATTGCTTTCCCAGAAGATATGCAAGGGAAGATAAGTTCTCAGATTGCTACATAAGATCTTGTAATCATCCAAAATATTTTTTAGTATCTAATTATGAGAAGAACCTTTTGAGAGGGATTCAGTAATAACTTTTAAGTCGCCTTCTATATCCAGATCAAGCTAATTCTTTTGAACAACTAAAGAAAGGCCACGCTAGAGGGCTTTAGCCTCAACAACATTATTGGAGTATGAGCCAAGCATTTCACTAAATTCAAGCAACAATTTTCCCTTAGAATCTCTGAAAGTCCCCCCAGCACCAACCAAATTGGGGTACCTTTAACAGTGTCATCAAAGTTGAGCTATATCCTAAGACTAGAAGGGGAATTCTAATTCTCACTCCTATTTTTTTTAAGATTGCTTTTGACCCTATTATTAGGTATAATTCTTTTGATACTTTATTATTGGCTTATTTCATTAATTTATCTTTTCATGGCTTCCTTTTAAAAGATTAAACTTTTATATAAATTATGAAATTCAATTTTAATGTGATTTACTTCAATATTCAAATTAATAACTATTCATTAATATTATTTTAGAATATGTTTTCAAAAACTTTGTTCTATTTAATTTATTTTGACTTTCTTTTAGATCATTATTTAGTTTTTTGACTGGAGTTATAATTAGGGCACAAATCGGGACTCAGTCCTCGAGAGAACTATACAATCATAAATTTATTTTTATTTTATTATATGTTAATATAAGTTTTTATTATTTTTTACTTTAAAAAGTCATAAATTTAGTTATTTTTTTCATCCTGACATTTTCATATAAAAATTATTTAAAACTGTAATCTCCCATTTTTTTGTCTCTTTTTAAAATCGAATTACTGAATGTGATTTGAAATATTGATCAACAAACTTTTACACACAATTATATCTGGAAAGATTCATCATATTCTTTATATTGGTATATTATTAATTCTAAGATTTTTTAAAAAGTTAATTATTAAATTTTAACATTGTTTATGTTTTACAATTGATTTTGATTTTTTTAAAATATATATTCTTTAATGATTAAAAAAGTTCTAATAATTTTAAATAATAATAATTTCAGAAATTTCTTTGATTTAATAATGATATGATAATTATAAAGGAGAAAGTTATCAAGGTTAGAGTTTTAAAAATGATTATATTTTAAGTTATTTTTTATAATTAATTTTTTAAAAAGACTCAATTGAAATATATTCGAATGTTGAAGAATACATTTGTTATTGGGTTTTTATAATTAATTTAAATCTAAAATGATAATAATCTTAAAAATTATATTTAAAATTTCTTTCAATGTTTTATTTTTTTCAATCATAATTAATTGGTTCCACCACTAACTATTTGAGAAAAAATTTACATGTTCAAATTTGTGAAACTTCCTCCATGACAATTAGTTTTTAGGAATTGTAATTCGGAAAAGAATGATATTTTATATTTTATAAATAATTATGAGAGCTAATTCATATGTTCATTAAAAATGTAATCTTAAAATGACTTTTATAAATAATTATTATTTTAAAAATAACTTAAAACCCCAAATTAAAAAATCCACAATATAATATAATGAAAAATATCGAAGAAAGCCTAAAACCTTGGTGCTACTCCCTCCTCAGTGTCCTCTTCATTCCTTGTGTCTTCCCCCATCTCTCCCACTCCTGACTCTCTCCACAAGCGCGTTAGGAGATGTAACGCTGACATTGGCATCACTGCTAAGAAAAAAGACAAATGTTCTAAAGCAGAAAGGATGAGGTCAGAGGCTAAAGTTTTAGTGAGAGAAGGATCCCAATGGACTTTGAAGGACCTTCTTTTAAGGCGTGAAAGAAGACTAGCCCTATCCTGCTGCTGAGGGCTATGACGCTTCTATCTGAGGTTCTTTTTGACTGGGTCCCACTTTTGTCACAAATTTTTTGGTCTTATGCAAGTCAGATTGATTGAAGTCCCGCTAAAAGGCATCAGGATCTCCTATGCATTTGTCACTACTTATTAGCTGAGGTTTAATGCCCTGTTTATGTTTCTGCTTTGTCTTCTTTTGATTGTGTCATTTTCCCATTATGATTTGGCTTTAGTCATCATTTATGATTTTTTGCTCTTAAATCTTTTTAATGTCTTTGTATTATCTAGGACTGGGCCTTTTTTATGTTCCAGCACTAGTTCATAACTTCGGTTAAAAACATTTACCTCATCCAAAAAAATTGTCGAAAAAAACTTTCAATTACATAATTAATTAAAATGACCAATGTGAGAAATTCACATCATACTTACAATATATATAATAAATTCACACAATACTATTGAGTATATCAAATAAATTCACATTCTGACATATATAACCATCAATATATATAAGTAGTGGGAGCTAATGTTATGGGATTCGAACACGAGTCCCATTGAAGACAATGAAACCTATAGTGCCCACTCAAGTCATATTGATTTCTTTGAGTTATATGTGTAATAATGTTAAGAAGTCGATTGACGATAAGAGAGGACATATAAGGTATACCCATCAACAATAATATTTTTATTTTGTTTATAAAAAAATAATAATAATCCCTCAAAGTAAAGCAAGGAAGTGTGCTATGAATAATTGAATTTTAAATTAAATTGTAACACAAATATTCATAATTTTTTAAATTAGAATAATAAATGATGAAAAATAAAGTTTAAAAAAGTATATTAAATTTTAAAAAATTTGGAGATAATTTTAAAATATGTTACTATAAATTAAGATTATTTAATAAGATATCGAGAACCTTGAAAATTGATAATAGCGTCTCGAAAATAATATATGTTAGTATTTTTTATATAAATTTATCTAAAACATGTATACTAATTTAATATTATTAATGCTATCTACTATCGCCACCATACATCCACTATAATATATTTAAAATCTATAAAACAAACTCTCTTTATTTCTCCCATTCAAATATTAAATTTGATGGTTGAATTTACATATTATGAAATGTTTTGATGGTTTATCTTCAAATGATAATATAATTCATAATTTTAAAAAAAGAAACATTAAAGATGATATATTTATTTTTATATCCCTTTATAATGTTTTAGAGTGTTCTTAAAATTTTACCATCTTATATAATGTCTTGAAAATATTTAGTATAGTTTAGAGTTAAAAAATGTAAATATACTCATATAACCATCAAATTAGTTCTTGGTTTTGTTCATTTTAGAAAGAATTTTTCACAAGAAGTCGTAAAGATCCTCAATGACTGATAGTTTTGCATTGTGACCACATGAATGAGTACTTTTAAAATATCTCCCAACCATGAATAAAAGAGTTAATAATAATGTACCAAGAAAACAACAAATAATGTTTAAAAAAAAGAAAGGGAAACATCTAACAAAAAATATAAGAGAAAATTTTTAAAATGAAAAAATAAAAAACAAACAAAAAACCCGTGTAAATAAGCATCTAATGTAGTAGACCAAGTGATGAAAACATAAAATTACAAGAAAAATCATCAATAAACACAAACTCATAAATTATATAACAAGAAACTTCTTTTTATTATCATTAAATGCATAAAATAATTACATATAAGTTTATAAATAAACCTTGACTCAAAATTGAAGTTGACATGTAAATTTTAAAAATCTAGAAAAAGCATAAAGTTCACACTGCTATTTTTTAGTCAGGTATGATCACGTATAGATTCGAGATGATTGTTTTGGCACAGTATGCCCAATGTCCCAGGGTCTCGATAAGCCCCATCATGAGCCATCAATCGGATGTTCAGTATAATTCCACATGGTAGCATCTGGGGAACTCGAGAGCCCTAAGGTGTTAGGGCTTACCAAGATAATGGGACACCTAGGATGTTTCCATATGGCTACATCCTGGTCATTCAGTTGCTCAAAGGTGACCATTATTCTCGAGACCCTAAGGTTCCCAGGATGCTACCATGTGTCTATATGTGATTGGATGGCACCGTGTGAAGTATATACCATGGGGAAAATGCACAAAATGATAAATGAAACATGGAAAAGTTCTATGTGTTGGTCTCATATATCTAAGGACATCAGGTCGTCATGGGAAAATTTGGAAAATATTGTGGGATTATTTGAAAGCAATCTGATGCATTGTTATGTGTTTTATATGTTCACTTGAAGTAGATTATTGCCATGTATACTGATACTAGTTTCAATGATGTTTATTCCTAGGCGCTTGTCGATACATAAAGCTAAGAGAACTTATTCTGTAAATTTTTCATCTAAATTAAAGAATCAATTTTCTATTCATATTGGAAATTCTTCCACAACTCTACATGTAAATTCTTGCATAAATCTTAAATTGTTACTTATATCAATTGCATTGAATATGCAACATATGATTAGATACAATGGAAAATGATTATGAGATATGTCTTGAAAAATCTCCTATGACTGTTAAACCTTCATTTATTGATGTAGTGTGCATATAATATACTCAATCTAATCTTGTCGACAAGCAAAGCCTACAATAGCACTTGAGATTATGGTCAATTGTAATGTCTCTGAGATGTTAAAAATTAATGTGCATTGTCTAGTCCAATGCAAATTCTACGAGGTTCGATCTCTAATACAGGTTGTGAGTTGCATTGTACATGTTATAAATATCAAATAATATAAAAAGTACTATTGGTATCAAATGATATTGACTAAGATGTCATGAAGTATAATTGTGTAAACTAAAATCCAAGGGAGGAAAAATTATGTCAAAAAATAGTATATGACTTTATAAGTTTGACAAGTGTTCTGAAATATTGTCACTTGGGATTAATCGATGTCCTTGAAGACTTATAAGGATTGAAATTCTAGAGGCCAAAAAATAATAGTAACATGAGTTACTAGGCAAAATGAAAATAATACATGCAAATGTGAGGTTGTGATAGATAGGTCAATATTGGTTATGTCTTGCCTTTGAATATCTTGTCATATCATTTTGAATGTATTCAAACCAATAGAGTTTCTTGTTTGCTATTTGGAGTAATATTGCACTTTGCCGCCAAAATGGAAATTTGAAAATATGAATTGGTTGTAAAGGTTTTGAGGGAATTTGGTGTATTATGAATGTCCCAGTGTATTTTTAAAGGTAATCTAAGGTCTAGTCCTATGTACTAAATCTAATTTTATCTTCAAATCAATGTAAATATATGTTGAGACCAATCTGAAATATATCCAATGTAGGAAAGAGGTATAATTTAGTATGATAGATAAGTCATTACTTGTAGAGAGATCTTGTTTCAAGACCAAACCAAGTTTAGACTTATGGTTGTAAGAGATAAGTTTCTAACCAATTTAGGAGGAGTTAACAAACCTATAAAGGATGAGGAGGTTGCTTACAGGTCTAGAAGTTACACATCTTGAATTTTTAAGTTTGTATGTGGAGAATATGTAATGTTGCAGGGTCTGAACCTAAATTTCAAGGATAATTAAAAGAAAAAAATACACATTTTAATTCTTGATGTAGTTCAAAATACTATGAACAACTAAGTTCATGACTTTGGCTTGTTATTTGATCTTATGTCATGTTTGTATGATGTTCTATGAGCTCTAGAGATTTGTGTAAAAGGCTTTATAGGGGATCTTGTAACAGTTTAGAATAAATACGGATAAAAGAAGCATTTTGTTAGGATATCTCTAGAGTTTCATACTTGAAAGACATGCAGGTTTATGCTCCTAATGTTGAGAAATTGTATTCTTTTTTTTATTGAGCATGTATAAATGTTGCAAGGTTTTAAGACATAGAATAAGGTTACAATTTAACGGAAAAGAGTACTCATTTGTGTATTTTTATGATTTTTTAGTCTAAAAATGATTATACAATAAGGTAATCATTCAGATATCTTCATCTGATCAAAAGGAATGCTTGAGAGAAAAAAATATTTTAGTAAGTCTCTATAAGCCATTGCTTTGCATTTATTGTGAAATTATTATCCAATGTGATTCAAGATCAACACACATATTATACAATTGAATATGCACATATGGCATTGTGTATTGGCTATTTTTCTTACAATACAATGGATTATAATTCTCACAAATAGGATTCATGTCATAGAACAAGACCAAGTACATAATCTTTTGGCATTGTTCATTGAAGTGGAGATGACCATTTTTCCTTGTGAATGACCAAATGCATATTTGTATATTTAGCCATCTAGCTAGCTAATGTATACAAAAATTGTCTTACCATAAACAAGTTTCATTTGTAGAAGAGCTACGCGATGCAGATAGTCACATTCTATAAAAATATGTTTGTCTATCATAAATTCCATGCAAGATGAATAGTTCATGAGGATATAATTATAGTTCATATGATTT
Source organism: Torreya grandis (assembly GCA_037957365.1). Taxonomy (NCBI): domain Eukaryota; kingdom Viridiplantae; phylum Streptophyta; class Pinopsida; order Cupressales; family Taxaceae; genus Torreya; species Torreya grandis. Next base: position 3,100,472 of record JARHVA010000355.1, read on the forward strand.
AATTGTAGTTGCATCAACAACATGCAGATAATTTAATAAATAGTCAATGATACCATTTCTTAGCTCTAAGGGTGTATATTTTAAATGTAATAGTACATAAAACATGTCAAAGAGGCAATCACCAATATTGTACTTAAATGATTTGCCTTGAAAAAGAATATGTTCATGGAGAGTATCGTCAATGTTATTGTATTATTTCCTTGTTCCCTATTCATAGTCTTCTATGATTATTGGGCTTTCCATTCTTTTTTCATACTATATGTCACAATTACCAAAAGTAAAATCCATTACATTGAATAGAAAATCACAACTATATTTATATGGTAAAATGTGCACCTTAACTTTGCTAACTGGTGACCCTATTTTTTAGTCTAGCATACTATTCCAAGTTCTTGTATATAGGTAAAAACAACATTAACTAAATAACTAGTAAAAGCAAATGATGTAGATTTTATCGACAAAAATAGGAAGACTAATTGAATAATAATAAAATCAAAGGACTATTTTATTTATTTTTTGAATAGCCAAATGCCTCTAGACTATGAACATGGAAAAAAAGCAGATCTCTTGACAAAGCCACTGTCTATATAACCTGACGACTGCCCAATGAGAAGGACTATGATTAAAATTGAAATTGAATTCCTAATTGCTTATTAGGATGAAATACTTTTAAAGATATTTTGCATTTAGAACAAAGAGTAGGTGAATCGATAAGACATGAAAGTTAGATACAATTATGATTAATTAAATTCATTGAATGAGATAATTAATGAAAATAACATATAGATGAAACTGACTTGCGATCTGATAAAAGGGTAGAAGGTGTGTTGATAAAAAATAATAGGCACAAAATTCAAGTAGGATCTTGACACACCATTGAGCAATTAATACAACATTCAAGTATCCACTTTAATAAAATTGTTTTGGAAATGATAATACAACAGTTTGCACATTTTATTTCTCTGTCACCTTATAGTTGTATTAAAGGCAATGGAATATTTCTAAATAACACTCCAAAGAATATGCTGATATTTATGTATCAAACTATAGCAAAAACTCTATTATCAATGTAATAGATATTTCAAATTATTTGATCCACTAATAAAAAACAAACTAATTAAAAAGTGATTCCTATACATAGATATATTGAAAAGTAAAAAATATGGCATTACATATGAGTCAATGTTATTAATCGAATAATAGGAAAAATGCAAGTAGTCTCATACAATATACAAATTTTGTTCTTGTAACGATAGCTGACCCATGCATATGGGCACGATATAAACTCTAACTTTACACATGCCAAATATAGTATGTGTATAGTGTATGCCAAGAGGAAAATACCAACTCATTCGCTATAGAGGAATTGATTTGTCTCATGTAATATGCCCTATGCCATGTGCAAAAAAAATATTTCTATTTTAAAAAATGAAATACTTACCGTGAAAAGGAAAAAACTAAACTATACCCAAAATCCAAGAACATAGCATAAGAAAAATATGATTTATGAATTCAATGTATGTAAGTAGAATATCGCAAATGTCATTACCAAAAAAAATTCCGACTCTTGTTTGATAAATTACAATCCTTGGTGGTTGACAGAATGCCAAATATTATTTGAATACTTATTCGCATGCTGCATGACATCAATGCCAATGGGGAAAATTTTCCTATAGTAAGTAGGCGATAAAATTCTATAAATTTGATATGTTGTTAGTTTTGATATGCTTGTGTAAATCTCAAAACTCAATTTCTTTGTTTTTGGAATCATAAGACCATAATGAAATTTGTAAATAGAATTGTTTCAGACTACTCAATCACTTCAAATCACTAAATAATTAAACAGTCTCAAAGTGGAAACTAATTTTAAAGTCTAAAACCATCAGCCAAAGCAAATATTTCACTAATCACTTGTAAACCGACCATGTCTCAGCACTAAAAAGCTACAAGATTTAAGAAATAAAAACTATTAAATATTTTCTAAACGAATGAGAGTAGAAAATTGTGATACCTCTTGCACAAATAAGTCAATAACACATGCAACACTGCTAACCCTAAATCAAAGGCTTGCATCAAATTTAAATATTAGCATTAATCCAAAAAACATGAAAACTTTGCAAGGTTCACAACTTTCCATGTAATAGATGCCCTCAAATTTTCAAAAAAATCAATCCCACATCAATCAAATAGAATTTTCATTTGCCATATTCATGATATGCAGCAATACAAAAACATAACTTCTAATCTATTTTACGCAACAAAAAATTGCATAATTTAAATGAAAGTTTACGTGAAAAACAAATCTAGAGCCACTGCCACGTAAAAATCACATCTCCCTAGAAATCATGATTTATGCAATTGAATTTCCTTAAGATTATTGTTTTGCACTAATTTCCACCCTTACCAACAAGGTGAACTTCCCCAATGCATGTTATAACATCAAACACTTGCAGCAAAGTTACAAGGCTATAACAAAAAAAATAGATCCCATCAAAATATTTAACATAAAAAAAAAAAAAATGTTTCTTCCAACAATAAATAGGAAGGAAATAAAATTAAAATATTATCACTCTATCTAGACTGGCTTGAATATGAACTACTTTCCCTTTGACAACCTTGTTTCCACTTCTACTATGTAAATGCAATTATAAAATAGTTAAGCTCGTGTCGTTAATATCCAACACTGATCACTTCATAGTCAATTAAGCCCACATCAATGCATGAATAAAAAAGATGTTTATAAAATAACTAAGATAATAAATTTTATTAGTTTCACTAAAATTTGCCCATGCAATGGAAAAATAAATCTTTAAAGTTGATGTCATACTCTCATAAACATCTCTTCAAATCTCACTCTTACCCATAAATATTTTACATTAAAATTTAAGTATATATTTATGTGCAATTTACAAGGACAGTGATAGTCACAAAATATATTAACAAAATATTGATTATTCGGGAATATATTTAATAACATTAAATGTATTACATGTATTCGATATTTGACCCTGAGACTTCGTCACTATTTTTTTATGCTGAAACTTAGCCTATTAAGGTGGCATTTTGCCTCTGTGTTTTTTGGATTAGACTCCCAAACCTTAAAATACCATGTGGAATCCTATAAAAATATATTGTTTGTTGCTTAATGTTAGTCCACAAGATAGAAATAAAGGTTGTAACCGATACAGTATTTTACATTCATATGGCCATATAAACTTGCACCGGACCATACAAACATGAAAACTTAAAATAAATATGCTGGTGATAGAAGTGTAATCATTATATGAATACAATAAATAAAAAACGTTTAGAAAAAGTTTTTCATATAAATTTTAGAATATTTTTAAATAACACCATTGAGAATATTCTAAATTTAAATGTAAAAACTTTATTAAAAAAATTAAAATTATTAAAATCATATGCATTTAAAAAAAATGACTAGCTAAAGCTAAAATAACTAATTGAAAAATGAAAATATTGATACCTTGCCTTGGCAAGGACTAAAAAGCTAAAAAGTAAACACAAATAAAGAAGTAAATTAATAAATGATAAGGTCTTGAGCCTATACATTTTATAACAATAGTATGAGGTGAGATATCATTTAATACCTATTAAGTCGATTAATCTATAACATAATCAATGGGTCTTTATAATATATTATAATATTTTTTTTAACCCAAACGTATTCTCGATCCCATTTGGGACACTGTGACTTTGCCCAACGACTTTCATTAGGGCGAGTGAAGGACAGACTAGTCCTCTGAAGGTTGGCAGTGGAGTCTGCATACATTGGTCAGCCATTATAACTCAAGCCACGAGACTTGACCTCAAGACTTATATGGGAAGAACTCAAAGCCATATATATATATATATAGAGAGAGAGAGAGAGAAACCTTGTTTACTATATAATTTAAATGATATAAATTAATAAATATTCATTCCTCACGTTAATAATTTACACTTCGTTATTTTTCATGTGTAACATAAAAAAGTTTATGAATATAAGTAGATGGAAACATGCCAACAAATAATATTTTATGTGGGTGAATCTTTTAAATACATTTCATAAATATTAATGTTTTTTAATATTATCAAAGTGCATGTAATGATTAATAAATATTGAATTCTAAATTATTTCATGACCACTTTATTTGAGATTAGATTATTGTCTCTCCCCGAATATACCAATAGTATATCATTATGAAAGACATTCAATATTTATAATATTATTGTTTATTTATTGTAATACAAATTTGTTATTTAATTTTAATAAAATATTGAGAATTTTTTTTATATTTTATCTAAAATAGTATTTAATTTTATATTTAAATGTTGTTAATTTTATACTATAAAGTTATAAATATTTATCATAATACCAAATATAAATTAAAATAACAATAAATAAATTGAGACAACAATAAATATAAATTGAAATATTAACAATATATATACTATACAATTCATATTCCTATCTTCTTATTACCATAAATTAAAATCAATTCATAATTTCAAAAATACAATTATTAACTTTATTTAATAAATTTGATGTCTTCTTATTACCCCCAAATTAAAATCAATTTACAATTTTGAAAACACATTTATAAACTTTATTTAATGGATTTAATATCTTTTATAATTAATTTGAAATATTTTGTAACTTCCTTAAAGTATTATTGTAAGTTGTATGGGGTTTCCATCATGGAAACAACAACATATGATGGAGTTTAAAGAAGTCAAGATTTTTTACTCTGGGCGATGTTTCCATTTGTGGGGTCGTATTGTGCATAAAGTGGATGGTGAATAAGTAACTGTCATATATATATTTGAAAACTACTACATAATCTAAATCCTATGCGCATTTAAATGAGTGGGAGAACTTCATCTGAGTACAGGGGTTATGGTTTGAAGTGCAATCCTCATTCTTTTGTTATCATAATCATTAGATTTGTGAAACATTACAATATATTCTATATAAAATTAAGTATATTTTTGACCGTGCTCAAGTTAACATGGCAGGGCCTCATCTTTACAATATTTCACCTATTTTGTGGAATAAAGATTATATTAAATTGCTAGTTAATTGGGTTGGATTTTTTGTGAGTTTGGAGGAAAACTCACTGGATAAAAGGTCCGTGATAGTTTGTGTTATTGTTGATTTTTCCAAGTTTTTTTGTCATTTAATCAAGTTTTATTTTTTAGTTGGATCATAGGTTCAATACGTTAATTTTGAAAGGTTTTTTACCAAATGCTTTCGTTGTAATCTTATCTGACATCATGTTGTTGGGTGTACTTCTAAGTTTTTCAAAGTTTCAACAACTCACCCTGGGTTGGTGTGGAGGAAAAAAGGAGTTCCAGACCAAGACTTTCTCTGGGGCAACCATAGTGTTTTCTACCAGTCTTTTGGGTCCCTTACAACTCCCTCCCAACGCTCCTCCCCCTAGAGAAACTCTCTTGAGGATGAGCCCTGATTCGATAGAAACCTCCACCCCTGCCCCACCACTTTTGGAGGATACGTCTCCTACTCGTTCTCCTTTACAAAAACACAAAGCTCCTTTGGAATCCATAACAAAGAAGAAAGAGAGTAGAACGAAGGTAGAAAGGCTTCAATTAAATGTTGTTGATTTGGTCAAGGATAGGTCACAAAGGACAATGGATGGCTTTCTCTCCCGCAAAGGAAGAAGAATCCCGAACATCGGGTAATTCTTCAATCTCTTGAGTTTCCACAGATTATGATTGGCCCTTGTTGCTCCTCCTGCTTCGAACACGAAGGAAGGCCATTTTATGTCCCCTTGTTTTCTTTGGTATCCTGTTGATATTTGGTCGATGGCTAGTGGTTGTGCTGCGAGTTGGCTATTGTTTCACTGAAGGTTGTGTTTGTTGTTTTTCAGTAGCTGTGACCTTGTTGGCTCTTGTGTTTTCTTGACATTTGGTATCGATTATGGTGTTTGTTTTTTGACTTTGTAACAGGTTGCAAGGCCATGTCAAAACCCTCCTTTTTACCGATGAAATAAATAAAAAAACATGACAGAGCCTCATTCCCTCAAAAAATGTTACATTGGTGGGGTGTAAAGAATGATATTAAAGAGTTTTTTAATACTCAGAGGCATTTACAATAGTAGTCTGGGTTGGGGTAAGGTGGTTAATATAATATTCATGAGTGTGTTTATTTTTAATTTAGATTTTAAATTTGATATCTATTTAATTATTATTTAAAAGTTTTTTTATAAAAATCAATTGAAAAAATGTAATATCTTGTCATATGATAGAGTTTGGAATTCTTTTTTTAGGATTTTTTTTTCAAACTTGACACATTAGTAGACTTAGATTGATATAATTTATCACTAATCCAAAAAAAAATTGTAAAGAAATCAATAAAATTATTAATATAGAATGTGAAAAATTCAAGATAAGTTGAGATTGATATATCTTAACGTTTTTCAAATAAATGTGTTTAAAATATCGAACCGGTATATAAGTTATAATAGTATTAAAACTTTTCTTGCAAGTTACTAACAACAATATTAATAATAAGACCATTTGATCAAGCCACTAATTTTTTGAGAGAGATATTACATATTCAAACTTTGAAACCTCCTTTAAAAATCACTTTTTTTTTAAGTAAAAAAAAAAATCATCTTAAAATATTTTTTATAATAATCATTATTTTAATAACATTTAAAAAAACTAACTTAAAACTTTAAATAAAAAATCCACAATATAATATAATTAAAATTACCAAGAAAAAGCTTTCAATTACTTAATTAATTAAAATGATCAATGTGAGAAATTCACATAGCACATCGCACCATCCATATGTAATGAGTATATCAAAGAAATTAATATCCTACTATCAATATATATAACACACTAGTTATGGGAATCGAACAAGAGTCCCGTTGAAGACAAGGAAACTTATAGTGCCCGCTCGAGTCATACTCATTTATTTGAGTTACATGCGTAATAATGTGAAAAGTGGATTGACGATAAGGGAGGACATATAAGCTATACCCATCAACAATAATATTTTTATTTCACGTATAAGAAAATGATAATCATCCCTCAAAGTAAAGCAAGGAAGTGTGTTATGAATAAATGAATTTCAAATCAGATCGTAATAGAAATATTTATAAACATTTAAATAAATATATAATATTAAATTTAATTTAATTAATTTTTAAAATTAAAATAATAAATGGTAAAAAGGAAGGTTAAAAAAATATGTTAATTTTTAAGAGATTTAGAGAGTTTTAAAATATGATAATAGAAATTAAAGTTATTTGACGAAATATTATGAATTTTGAAAATTCATAGTAAATGAAGGACCTAGTTTAAATTATCAAAGTTCATTTTTGGATACCAAAATTCTAAAGTACAACTTTATGAAGTGTTAGGTAAGCACAAACTTTTTTGATAAAACGTGTCTTTTAAATTTAGAACTCCAAAAAAATTATTCAATTTTTTTGAAATTTCACGTCAATCGTTGAAAAATTGTACTAATTTACCAAATCGTAATTGGGCAAGTGAACTTGAAAATGACAAGAAAAAAGATGTGTTTTGAAACCTGCATTACACAAAGAAAATTTTAACTTCTTTGATATTTTTTTCTCCTTAAAAATGTACAATATTAAAAATAATTCTAATGGACACAATAATTTCTCAATTAAAAAAATTAGTGTGATACAATGTGTCGCTAATATGAACTTCAATGCTAGAATGAATGTTCTTTAAATACTTGCTTAATTTATCTAGAATACTTGTAAATGCTTGATGAATGATATGAACCTCCGTGTGACATATTAGACCAACATCCAAAATACACAAATAATATTACAAATGAAATAGAAGATGGTCATATTGTATTAAAAGAGAGCATAATTGCATTATAATATCATTGACCTCTTTCAAGGGGCAACCTCTATTGAGCAAATTCAATACAATATAATTTATGGATATCTTTTCACTAGTTTAAGCACATATTTAAACTAATTTTATACTAGTTGATTACTATTTCTCATGTATGTACTAGTATTATTAAAATAAGCTCAATGTCCATTACTTAAAAAAATATATGCTTTTATAAATATTATTAATAATAAATATGACAAATAAAAGAGTTAGGACGAAGGGGTCCTAACATGTCATCTCCTTAAAAAGCTTTGTTCTTAAAATTGAATATTAAGAACTTTTTGTTGAAACTGGAGAAGAGGTTTCCAAGTTACATCTTCTAGTTGCATCTCATGCCACTGTACCAAAACTTAAATGATGGACCAGTTGTGAAGTTGACAAGGGAGCCTATCCAAGATAGCTTCAAATCTAAAAATGATAGATCTTTCTGCATCAAGCTCAAAAAGTATTGTCTAAGTTGTGATGTTATGGCCAAGTACTTCCTTCAAACATGAAACATGGAAAACATGATGAAAACACAAATAAGGTGGAAGTTCTAGCTTATAGGTGACAAGACCAATCTATTGAAGAATCTAAGACCCATAGAACTTCCATGTAAGTTTATAACGACCATTCATTGTTCAAGGAGAGCTACTTATATGGTTGAAATTTGAGAAAAACCATAACCTTAGGTGAGAGCTACTACTTCATGTGCTTTTGAGCCAAGTGGAGATTATCCTTGAGGAATTGAACAATATTATGTCACACACTAAGGGTAGTATCAATTTGAGGATAAATTTATAAATGTTTACCTCGTCTTAAAATTTTAAGACAATTTTATGGACTCACTTTTGTGCCATTATTCCCAATGTCAGAAAAAATGGTTATAATAGGCTAGTTGAAGGCCATTTATAAAGGCTTAGTCATCCTAAAGAGCATATTTAAAGCTAAACTAAATTATATTTGGTCTTTAAAGACTCACCAAAGTGGTTTGATATGGGAAAGGACAAGACAACAAAATGTATGGTAGTCATGCAAAAAAAAAACCCAATAAAGAAAGTTTATTCAAACCTTTAAGTAATTATAACACAATAATTTTCAAATAATATTTCCAATAATATCTTGTAGATTTTGAGTTGGAAATATAAAAATTGACATGTTATCATCTATAATTCTGATTTAAAAACTATTAATTTGTAGTGAGTGCTTATAAATATAAGTGTGTGAAAGTTTTTGGATTGATATTTCACATCACACTTAGTGATCCATCATTAGGAAGAGAATATAATAATTAAAAATTACAGATCTAGGTCTTTTTTATATAGAAGATGTCAAGCTGAGAAGGGAAGGCAAGTTTTTTTTTAGTAATAGAAAATTATATTATTGTATAAAAAGATAAAAATAAAATTATAATTTATAAATCTATTATGTTACTTTTTCAACAAGTATAATTAATGATCATGGAACATAGAACATTGGTGAGACTAGGTATTCCATTAACACAAGTATCATGAAACATGCAACTGATATTAAAAATAAAAGTGTGATTAAGTAACCTCTAGTAGAACATTCGGTTAATACCAAACATCATATTTGCATTGAGGACACCAAATTTTTAGTCATTTAAGATAACTTCATGAAGCGTTATTAAAAATAAGCTATTGAATTTTCAAGCACAAAAATATTTTGAATAAAAATATGGGTCTAGATTTAAACTATTCTTGAAAATTTATAATTTACCCTTCTTAAAAATGTAATAAATAGACCTCTTGAATCCTACTTCACCTACCCTAATAATGTTTCCTTCCTTTTAAGTTTTTTTTTAAAGACTCAAACATTTTTGTCCCACTCCCCTTGTATTAGAGGTCTAGGTTTGTAGTTTCGATTAGGTTTACACACTCATTTTCTTTTCCTTTGACACAAAGACTAAATATTTGCTACTCCTTAGATATTAACTACGTTGGTTAAAAAAAGGTAGTCCAAAAATATATTTGAACATTTTAGTAATTTTTAAGTTAGTCATTTTATCAGTTATTGTCTTACAATCTTAGCTTAGTTCATTAATTTTTTTTATTAGATGGGGTAAAAAAATAGGTCAAGGGGCATGTGCCTGATATAAAGCTAAAATCAGAAGATAGAAAATTATAGCAGGTAGGACAAAAAGCCAAACAGAGTCCTTAGACTCAGGTAACTAGCAACAAACTATAACCACTAACAAGTTGTCACCAAAAAGCTGCAAAAAAGATAGCAAAAAACCATAAACCAATAATTTATGGGTCCGAGTCTTTCGACTTCAAGTAAAGCACCAGCTTGCTAGTTCCAATATTTTTATTGTGCTTCTCCTTTCCTCTGGTTTGATTACTGATACCCTATAGAGATTTTATGATTTACTTCTTCCTCTTAATCCCCATAGTTCTAGCTTTCACCTTTTCCTGACCTATATTCATTCTTTATGCTTTTCCTCCTCCGCTTTGATTATAACTATTATTTTTAATATGTGGGGACAGTCCCACATTCTCTTCTCCCTCTTTCTGATTATATACCTTCCTTGTGAAGAAATCCCTTGGGGATAGAAACACTTTCAGTGTATCAACATCATCCAATATTTTAGAGCTCAACAACCTCTAAACAACGACCTTAGTTTGGATCTTTGTAGGGATTGTTCAATTTCATCAGATAGATTGTACTTAAAATAAAAATGACCCAAACTACAAATAAGGTCAACATATACCAAAATACCCTTTTGAATATCCTCGAGATGAAAATCATCCAAAGTATTTTTTTCACCTAACCCCTCTAGCTTCCCCTCTTCTGATCCTGAACAATCCTCACTGACCTTAACGAAATCATCCTAGTCACTTTGGATATGGATAGCCTCTAAAATAGCTTTACTTTAAAGTGGTTCCCCCTTTTAATAATTAAGAGAATAAGTCCTTGATGGATAATGTTAGTCAATGGGTTAATCTTGATGTTAGTAACATAAACCTCAAGAGACTTCAACAGGAAGAAAGGGATGCTAATGGCGTGACCTGTAAAGTGGTTGAGAAATCTAGAAAATGGTGGGAGAAGATGACAATATGCTTACCCTCAAGGGTTATGTATTTCATAACCATTAGACATACATCAAGCCATTTTATTGGTAAGTTGACCTGAAGAAACCCTTTCTGGTTAGATGACTTAGGTTTTTTCTTTTCAGAACTATAAAAATATTGAATAGCTCCTCTTTCCTTTTTTTATCTTTAAAATATTTAACCCCATTACAAACCATACATGTGACTTTTCCAATTATTTCATCAAATATGGTGATTTTTAGGCTTCGCATCTTGACTTCTCTCTCCACCCATCCTTTAACAAAAATCATGAGAAATTGCCACATCGTGGCCTACTATCCTTTCCATGAAAATCAAAAGACCTCACTTCACCATTTTCTTCCAAACATAGGGGTCCTCCTTGATCTCTACATATGAAATTGGTTCAACCCTGTCATAGTCGCCACCCATGTTAAGCTTATTATCTTCATTGCGATTTATGCAAAAAGAAAAAGTAGCTATCAAGTTTGAAAAACCCTTATTTGACCTTTTTTTGTAATAATAGATATTAAAAATAAGGCTTTGTGCTCGTGTATAACCTTAAGATGTGAAATGATCATGATTTTTAAAAATGTGACTTTACGACTATTCCCACATAACTTATATTTATCAATAATAATCATCAATTCACACATTATATTGGGCTTTATCATATTGAATGATAGGTGTGACATCATTAGGGATGTCCATGTCACCTTGCCAATGCCTGAGGAAGCCACACATAACCCTTATATTAGCCATCTTGTCAGCACTCTTGTTACCTTCCCTGTAGACATGACCAATAGATAAACCTTTGAATGATGTTAGAAGGGATTTGGCACCCTCCATTACACTATCAATCAACCAAGAAGGTTGGGAGGTGCCCTTCAGGGATTTCATAATATTCAACGAATCCCATTCCACCTGAAGGTTCTCCACTCCCATCTTAGTAGCCAACTCAATCCCTCACCAAGATACTAAGGTTTCTGCCACATGGTTAGTTTGAATCCATAGAGGACCCACATATGATGTCAAAAGATTACCATTGGAATCTTGAATTACCCCACCACCCCTTATTGCGCCTATATTCCCTTACACTGCTCCATCAAAAATTAACTTGTACGATAAATTCAGACGATAAATCCACTTTATCAACGATCTATCAATATACTACTTTTGAGCTTGAGCAGGGATCACAAGTTTCAAAGATTAAAAAAAAATTAATTTTGAAATTTTGACTTATTATTTTCAACAATTATTTTAATACATTTCATTGACCATTTCAAACATTTACATTGTTTTTTATTTTATGGTCTGGTTGTATCAGTAGGATTAGAATTCTTAAATCTTTCTAATATGTTGTGATGTTTGTTAATATTTATTATTTTATAGTGTATTTTATTGTATTGTATTATTTCTTTTTTATTTTTATTTTTATTTTAGGTTTGATCATTAGATTATTTGGTAATTATTTCATGTTTTGAATTTCAATTCATTACATGTTAATTTAAACAAGTACAAACACTCGTAATTTATTTATTCATTGTTTAATTATGAATTCATCTGACACTTTATTATTGGTTTATCTCATTAATTTATCTTTGGCATCTTTTTTAGAAAACATTAGCTTTTATCTAAACTACAAGTGATTTATTTCTATATTTGAATTAATTACTATTATTAATATTTATTTAAAAATATATATTTTTAGAATAATTGAATTGAATTTTTTATTTTTGATTTTTGATTGTAACTTTTACATTTTATTTTCATAATGATTTTTATTTTATTTTATTATTTATTTTTTCTTTCTCAAATATCATTAATTATATTTGTTGAAAAAATAATATAATAGATTTATAAATTATAATTTTGATTTTATTTTATTACATTTAATATAATTTTTTATATTTCTTACTTAACAAAAACTATAAACTTACCTTCCCTTCTTATTTTAATATCTTTTATATAAAAGAGATCTAAGTCTGCAATCGCCAATCAAATTATTCTCTTCTTGATGATGGATCACCGAATATGATCTGAAATATTGATCAAAAAACTTTCACACAATTATATTTAGAAGCACTCACAAAATTCTTCATAGATTATTGAAATAATATTATAATTATTAAGTAGTTTTAATTTTATATTGAATTAAGAAAAAATTTAATATACAAAATTTATTATAAACCTTCTATTATCAAACTATTTAAGTTATATAATATCCTATCATATATTTGAAGTATTGGTTAAATTATATTAAATATAATATTAAATTATATATATATATATATATATATATATAAAAGAATGATTAGAATCTAAACACAAAAGAAAAATTGAACCAAAAAAAATTCTTCAAATTATTAAAAAATATTGTTATGAATATGTGATATCTCTTCTCTTTACTTTCTTCATTTAGTAGTTGATATAGACACATATGCTTTGTAAGTTATCTTGTGAGCATTTCATTTTATCCCACATTCATGGAAAGTAGTAGTATCATATATTAGAATTCATATATAAGTAAGTGCTGAAGCCAATGAAGGGATCCATGAATTAGTTGTATTGAGATTGCTCAAAGGAGGTTGCTTCCTTGAAGTGGTCTGCGATCAATATAATCCATTCAGTGCTTCTGCTTATTTTATAATTTTGTTTTTTCATGCATTTTTGTTGACTTGTTTCAGGAGGATCCTCTCTTCTGGTATAAGAGCGCTTTCTAGGGCCATAATTTTTTTTGCTAGAAAGTTTAAACTCTATTTTGCTGCATAATTTCTTTACAATATTTTTCTCAAAAATTCTTAACTCTATTCTACTGCATAACTCTGTTCTGCATCATAATAATATTTTTTAGATCAGGGTAAAACCTGACTGCATAACTGTAGAAAGTGCTTGGGTGAAAGCCCTAAAACTCATTGTGAGGAGTACCATAGGAACCCCAAAGTAGTTGGCCCATTAAGAGGACCTACCAGCGAAATGGGCAACAACCCCTTCCTAATTGAGTAGTTCCTATCTATGAGGAAAACTAAGAGCTATCGCTAAGAGATAAATCTATGGCCAAAAATTTTTTGGAGAGAGGTACTCACTTAGATGACATTGGTAGCTAGAGTGATATCTTTAAACCCTTAGGCAATCATTGAAATTTGGGGTCCATTTCTATCAATTTCATAATATTACTAGTAGAGTATCATAAATACTAGTAAAGTAGCAAAAAATTACCATAGTAGATCTATAGACTTGTTTCAACATATTCCTAGTAGATGTGTTTTATAGAGCATAGTAAACAACAAATAAAAATAGAAACAGAAACAAACTCATTTTTTTACAATATCTCTCCATCTATAACCCCATTTATCCTCAAAATTTACCCAAACACCTAAAATCACATTCCCTACATTTTCTTCTTTGAAGCCCCATATACCAATTCCACTCCTAATTCCCTTAAATCACAAATTTTCTTTTTTTTGGGTTTTGCCATAACTTTTATTTTTGTCTATTTGCCGTGAATTTTTTCCACTATGTTCATCATCTCATTCTACTCCTTTGTCCTTCTTTGACCAATTTTCTAGTTTTTCCATTTTCACTCCTAAAATTGCCCTTATCTTCATCAATTATACTCCTACTATGCAAAAAAATTAACAACCCCTTTACCCCTTTCATTTTTTCCCAAATTCAAAACCTTCCTTACTAAACATGTCTTAACTCTAGTTTTCCTATCCATTGAAAAAAAAAAATCTATTATTTGGGTCATGGTAGTAACCAGAACAGGAACAAAAACCATGGAGGATGAAATTGACACCATCAAGACCCATGTTAAAGATCTTGATAAAAAAAATTCTTGGCCTCAGTCTTCAACATACCACCATGAACAATAGACGATATCTAGAGTCTTCTTTAGACACTACATTTTCTTCTTCCAGCAATTATCATGGGCAAAAGATTAATTTTCTTCAATTCAATGGTGTAGATCTAACTGGATGGATCTATCAGGCCAAACAATATTTTAGTCTACATAATACTTTTGATGTCAACAAGGTTTCGCTTGCATCTTTTCACTTGGAACTTGAATCCCTTCAATGGTATCATTGGTATACCAAGGGACCAATTATTGCACCCTCATTTTGTAACAGTTATGACTATGTTATAACTATGATGATAAATTCACTTGAGAAAATTGATGTGTCAGGCAAAAGCTCTACCTATTGGATGTGAACTCTCCACCTAAAATTGAATATTGGGAAGATGATCAAGATATAACAGATGATTTGAAAAAAGCTTTGTCTATTGTGGAACTTGCTTCTCAAGAAGACCAACTAGAGATCTCTCTCCATGCCTTAGCATGAGTCACTACCCCACAAACCATGCAAATCAAGGGTTACTTCAAAAATATTCTTCTCACAATACTCATTGATTTGGGTAGCACTCATAAATTTATTGACCCTTGGATCACCAAATAGGTTGATTGTTTTATCCATCCTTGTTCCAACTTTGAAGTCTTGATTGCCAATGGGGGCACATTGCCTTGTAAAGGGAAGTGTCATAATGTGTGTATCTCTATTGGAGATTATACCTTGCGCTCTAACATGTTTGACTTGCCCTTATGTGGATGTAATGTTATTTTGGGAGCCCAATGGTTACACACACTTGGACTCATCTTATGGGATTTTGATAAACTTTGGATGCAGCTTTTAGATAATGGGTAAAAACATACATTGAAAGGCTTACAACTCAGATCTCTCAGCATCATAAGTTCACATCATATGAAAAAGTTTCTTAATAAGAATTCACATGATGTCATTGCCTAGCTCCAATCCATTCAAATGCAACCCTCAACAATCTTTACTAGTCCTTTTGACCTTTAAACCATTCTATAAAGGTATGCATGTGTCTTTGTCAAACTAGTGGGATTGCCACCTTCATGACTAGAGGACCACCATATTTAGCTCCTTTCAAGGAAGTGTTCCTCTCAAAAGTAGGCCTTATCACTACCCATTTCAATAAAAGATCAAGATCAAGATGCTCATTTGAGACTTATTACATCAAGGCATTATTCACCCCAATACCAATCCATATTCTTCCCCAATTCTCCTTGTTTAGAAAAAAAATGGGTCATGGCACCTCTGCATTGATTTTTGTGCACTTAATCACCTCACAATCAAGGATAAGTTCTTAATGCCTATTCTTGATGAGCTTCATGGTGCTCACTTTTTCTCCAAGTTGGATCTCCACTATGGATATCACCAAATCCAACTTCATGAGGATGATATCCCTAAGATAAATTTTCACATGCATGATGGCCACTATGAGTTCTTGGTCATCCGTTTTGGCCTCACTAATGTTCCTTCAACATTATAGGCATTGATAAATAAAATATTTTGGCCCTAACTATGGAAATTCATTATGGTCTTCTTTGATGCTATCCTCATCTATAATAAAACATGGTCTGAGCATCTCCAACATTTGGAGCTCGTATTGCAACTTCTCTCTGATCATCATCTTTGTGCAAAATAGTCTAAATGTACTTTTGGCCATGATGAAGTGGATTATCTTAGGCATATTGTTTAAAACCAAGGGTTTTGGGTGGATCCTAGAATAATAACTACTATGACAAATTGATTGCATCTTCAGACACTCAAGAGCCTTCATGGTTTTTTGGGGCTAAGTGGATATTATCGTAAGTTTGTCAAGGATGATGGGAAGATTGTAGCTCTACTGATAACTATATTGAAAAAAGATGCTTTTACTTGGACACAATCTTTGAGTGTGCATTTGAAGCATTGAAACAAGCTATGTGTACTACACTTGTTCTAGTTATGCCTGATTTTACCAAGACCTTCACTATTGAGAGTGATGCTTGCAGCAATAAACTGGGTGTTGTTCTCCTCCAAGAAGAATACCCCATTGCATTCACCAGTAAATCCCTTTTTGGGAAGAATTTAGTGCTTTCTACTTATGAGAAAGAAATAATGGCCATTTTACATGCAGTACAAAAGTGGTGGCCATACCTATTGGGTAATCATTTTTGTATAAAAAATGATCACCAGAGTCTAAAATATTTCTTGGAACAAGTCTCTGCCCCATCAAAATAGAAATGGGTCAGTAAACTCATGGGTTATGACTATGAGGTAAATTATAAGAAAGGTAAAGAGAATATTGTGGTTGATGCTCTGTCTCACACATTTATGGATCAAACTTCCCTTTTATCTATTTCCATATATATTCCAAATTGGTTGGACACTGTACAATAGGGGTATGTCAATGACTCCTCATTATCTCAAATCATTCAATAGTTGGCCACTAACCTCTCGATTGTACCACATTATTCCTGGGATGGGGCTTCTCTACGATACAAGGGTCTTTGTCAGGATCTACACATAGGATCTAGAACACAAAGCTCTGATACCACTTTGTTAGGATCCTACTCTTTAAGAGCACAATTGATTACCTTTGTATAAGCAACTAAACATAGAATTAAACCAGAAGTAATATGTAACTAGAATTTAGAAACAACACAGAATATGAGAGACAATACAATCTTGTATTAACACTCTTCTAGAAGGAAATACAATGAAGAAATCTCACTCTTCTTCCCACACCTCTTGGGCATACATTAATTCTCCCTCAAGAGTTCTCTCTCTCAATTACAAACCAACTCAAACACAAAGTTGTTCCCTCCACCAGTTATTTGTGACAATCAACTCAATCAGTTGTTTTGCCTACAATACCAGTCCACCAAGTACTCAAAGTACTCCAAGTAGATCTCCTTGATCTTGCTCCTTGTTGTGTTACAGATCTCCTTGATCTGCTACCCCACAAATCTAACTGACCTTGCACACACACACACCTGCAGATCTCCTTGATCTTGCACACCTTACAGATCAACTAACCTTGCTTACACTTGGAAGGATCTTGTCCTTGCCTTTGCAAGTCCTTCTATCCTCAACTTACAATACAGCCCCATGGGTCTCTTAAATAGAACCCAAAGCAAAAAATAATTAGAAAAGTGGACTCAAGACTAAAATTAGTCTTTACATGCAAACTAACTATTCGTTAAACTAAATGTTCGTCTAACTAACAGTTCTGGAAACGCACAGGTGACTAATGTCGATTCCTGTCTATCTAGAGATGACTGACGTCAGTGGATTCCTGATCGATGTCGACAGCTTTTGATCTACTCATGATCGACGTCAGTGACTATCTAACTCCAGTAACCTCCATGTTTGCATAACAGTGAAGCTTTTAGCTCCACAACCTAATAATCTCCCACTTGGAGATAAACAGTTGCACCTGTACCTGTACAGCAATGTCCTCTAATCTATTTTTGGATTGTATCACCATCTTCAAGTTTAATATTGAAGACCAATAGAAGTTGAATGAAGATTCAGCTTCTCTTTTGTTCCTGGCTTTGTTAACATATCTGTAGGGTTCCTATCCTTGCTAGCCACTGTGACTACAACAACCTTCTGCAACTCTGAAATCTAGCTAACCGCTGTTCCACCAATAGTGAACACATATCTTGTGGTGCTTCTCCTGTCATCCAAGTAACCTGCCATATCCGAATCTACATACCCATGTAGAGAAGTGCTTGACCCTACATAGCATAAATACCTATTGTTGGTCCCTCTCATAAACTTGAGAATCCACTGAACTGCTTTCCAGTGCTCCTTCCCTGGATTGGCCATAAACTTGCTAACAACTCCCACTGCTTGGGCAATATCAGGTCTAGTACTCATGCACTCAACCTCATCATGTGATTTAGGACACTGTTCTGTGAACTGTCCAACCATAGGTGTGCTAACTGGTTCTGCATCCTGCATATTGAACCTCTCCACTACCTTATTCACATAATCCTCTAGAGACAAAATCAACCTGTGACTTTCCCTATCTCTAGAAATACTCTTGCCAAGGATTTTCTTTGCTACTTCCAAATCCTTCATGGCAAACCTCTGAACTAATTTTACCTTTAGCTTAATAATCTCTTGCATGTGTGACCCTGCAACAAGCATATACACTACATATAGTAACAGGATAATGTAGCTAATATTATCCAACCTGGTAAAGCAAACACAATGGTCACATTGACATTGACTAAAGCCATGCTTTGTCATACACCTGTCAAACCTTAAACACCATTGTCCTACAGCTTGCTCAAGACCATATAACCTAGCCTTCTATCTCACCTGTCCATTCTCTTCTTTCTTTAACCTAGGAATCCATTTGTCTTTCAGTGCTTTCATCCTAGTTGGCAACTCTACCAAATCTCCCATTTGGTTCTTTCCCAAGGAATCAATTTCCTCATTCATGCCATGCTCCCATTGTTTTATGGATTCTACCTACATTGCCTCTTCAAAACTTCCTAGTTCTTGACCATCAGTGAGCAACAAGTAGTATAAAGAAGGAGAATAATGAATTTGAGGCTTACTTACCCTTTCAATCCTCCTCATGGGCATTTAAGACTCCTTGATAGCTTATTGTCTGTCCAAAATCCATTTTAACAGTGACCGATCTCGATCACCTCTGGCCGACCTCGATTTGCACCTGACCGATGTTGATTCCACCTAATCACTGATGTCGGTTCCCTGACTGACATCAGTGTCCACCTACCTGACATCACTGACTTCAATTTGTACATGATCGACGTCGATTCTTGCCTGTTTGACGTCGGTTCTCACCTGACCAACGTTAGTAACTGTGTTTTCCTGTGAGTGATGATTTTTACCCGTGAGCTCATTTTGGATCATAACCTTGTCCAAATCAACACAACCTTGCTCAAAATTATTTAGCCTCTTTAGCTGATCTCTGTCCATCATCTTCTCCTTAAAAACCAAGGCTTTCTAGTTCTTAACTTTGTCAAAAACATCAGATTTCCTCTTTATGCAATAAACCCAATCCTTTCTTGTAGCATCATCGAAAACATAACACTGTGATCCTCCAATAGAAGCTCCCTGAGCTGGTCTCCACATGCCTATGTGAACAAGCTCCAACCTGTGCTTCTTCTTTGTTGACCCAGTTGTGAGAAACCTCACTTTCACCTATTTTCCAAAAATATAGTGCTCACAAAAATCTCGGTCTATCAAATCTGAAAGCATACCTTTTGACTTAAGAACATCCATTCCCTTCTCACTCATGTGACCAATCCTACAAAGCCACATCTTTGCATCTACATCTGAAGTAGATAAAACAGAAGGAGAATCAGTAATACAAGTAGATAGATAAAGAGTACCTACTTTCTTACCACATGGTAATACAAGTGCACCCTTGGAAACTTTCCAAGATTTCACTGTGAGAGTTACTGTGCAACCCTCACCACCCAACTTTCTTGTAAAAATTAGACTCCTCTTCGAGATGGGAACATGCATGACATCCTTCAACACCCATATGTTGCTAGTATGTAATTTTAGCTACACTTTCCCTTTGCCAACAATTTGACAAGGCTCACCAACCCCTAAATAAATCTTTCCAAAGTCTCCATGGACATAATCATGGAAAAATACTCCATTTGGGGTTGCATGGAAAGAGGCATTAGAATCTAAAACCCAATATTATACTTTATCCAAGGAACATATAAGAGCATCCCATGCAACAATACCTGCATCATTTGCTTCTTTATTTCCTTCATGCTGATCTTCTACCAACTAACAATCTTTCTTTGCATGCCCTTTCTTTCCACAATTCCATAATTGATAATTCTTGCCATTGAATTTCTCCATTCTTAGCTTATTTTTTTCTGCCATCGCTTTACTCTCACTCAAACAGAAACCCCTATGAGTGACTTGTAATCAATAAACACTAACCTGCTCTAAACCAGGCTCCGAACCAGGCTCTGATACCACTTGGTCAGGATCTAGAACACAAAGCTCTGAAACCAAGCTCTGATACCACTTGTTAGGATCCTACTCCTTAAGAAGTAATAAGTAACTAAAAATTAGAAATAACAAAGACTATGAGATACAAGAAACAACCAATCTTGTATTAACACTCTTCCAGAAGGAAATACAATGAAGAAATCACACTCTTCCCACACCTCTTGGGCGTACAGTAATTCTCCCTCAAGAGTTCTCTCTCCCTCAATTACAAACCAACAATCAACTCAATAATCGAGTTATTGTTTCCACCAGTCAGTGACAATCAACCCAATGGTTGCTGTTGTCTGCTGCCAGTACCTAGTGACAATCAACTCAACGGTTGCTTTGCCTACCTTACACACACCAAGCAGATCTCCTTGATCTTGCTACCCTAAAAATCTAACTGACCTTGCACACACTTGGAAGGATCTTGTCCTTGCCTTTGCAAGTCCTTCTATCCTCCACTTACAATACAACCCCATGGGTCTCTCAAATAGAACCCCAAGCAAACAATAATTAGAAAAGCGGACTCAAGACTAAAATTAGTCTTTACATGCAAACTGACTGTTCGTTAAATTAACTATTCATCTAACTAACAGTTTTGGAAATGCACAGGTGACCAACATCGGTTCTTGTCTGTCTAGAGATGATTGACATCGGCCGATTCCTGACCAATGTCGGCAGCTTTCGGTCTACTCATGACCGACGTCGGTGACTGTCTAACTCTAGCAACCTCCACGTTTGCATAACAGTGAAGCTTTTAGCTCCACAACCTAATAGTCTTCTGGTGCTTCCCTAGAGCATGGATCTATAGTAGGCTATATTCTATGAACTCCATGTTTTTCCATCTGCAGGGCACTCAGGGTTTCTCAAAACTTATGAGTGGACATGACATAACTTTTTTTGAAAGGGAATAAAAAAGGTAATTCAACAAATGGTGGGTGAATGTTATACCTACCAACACAACAAGGGTGAAACAACACTCATCCCTAGGTTGCTCGAACCCTTTCCCATCCCTACCAATATTTGGATAGATATTTATATGGATTTTATTAAGGGGCTCCCTAAATATAGAGGGAAAATGGTGATCTTGGTTGTGGTTGATCGCCTCTCCAAATATAGTCATTTTTATGCCCTCAACCATCCTTATACCGCCTCCACAGTTTCATAAATTTTCTTAGACCATATTTTTTGTTTTCTTGGCATTCCTTCATCCATTGTCTTAGATCATGATGCAACCTTCACTAGCCATTTTTGGACATAACTATTTCGATGTACCGACACTCAACTGAAGATGAGTTTTGGGTATCATCCACAAACATATGGCTAGATCAAAATTATCAACAAATGCTTGGAAACTTTCCTCTATTGCTTCACCTCAGAACAACATCAGTGGGCAAAGTGGTTCCATCTCACTGAATGGTGGTACAATACCTCCTACCATACTTCAATAAAAATGACTCTATATGAAGCAGTCTATGGTCAAGCACTAGTAGTGATCCTTTCATATAACCCTAATAGTTCATCAGTCCAAGGAATTGACACAATTATCTAACCTAAGATTAGATCCTTAGTACTTTATGGGAAAATATTCATATAGCACAAAATCAAATGAAATAACAGGAAAATCAACACCGTTCTCAATGCACTTTTCAAGTAGGTGATATGGTTTTTCTTCACCTACAACCCTAAAAGCAATCCTCCTTAAAAATCAAAGGGCATCATAAGATAGATCCTAAGTTATATGGGCTCTATAAGGTTCTTCAAAATATTGGGTCGGTTGTTTATAAGTTGGAGCTCCCACCTTCTTCTCGAGTTCACCTAGTATTTCATATCTCTTGTCTGAAAAAAGTTCTTGGCACAAACATCAGAGTGTAGACTATTTTACCCAAACTTGATAATGAAGGATCTATTCTTCTTAAGCCATAGGAAATCCTGGATAGGTACACATGCCAAATTTGCTCCCGCTTCATCATCAAGGTTTTAATTCAATGGCATGGAATGCAACCAGAGGATGCAATATGGGAACCACTATTTTATATTCAACACCAATTCCCATATCTGAAGCTTTGAGGACAACGCTTTTTCTAAGAGGATGGGAATGTTATGAACCCATGATATATCTTCTCTTTACTTTATTCATTTAGTAGTTGCTATGGACACATATGCTTTGTAAGTCATCCCGTGAGCATTTTGTTTTATCCTACATTCATAGGAAGTAGTAGTTTCTTAGATTAGAATTCATATATAAGTGTTGAGGCCATTGAAGGGATCAACAAATTATTTGTATTGAGTTTGCTCAAAGGAGGTTGTCCCCTCGAGGTAGTCTGCGATCAATATAATCCATTCAGTGCTTATGCTCATTTTATAATTTTATTTTTTTGTGCATTTTTGTTAACTTGTAAGAGGATCCTCTCTAATATATTAAATAAAAAAAATAAAATTATTTATAATTTTTGGAAAGATATGGTTTTAAAAGAACCATTAAAGTCAATTATTGAAAATCAAGATTCTTATTATTTTACAACTGATTTTAAATTTTGTAAACAAATATTCATTTAATCATAGAAAAATGTGTGGTAACTAAAGAAAAAATGCAAAAGAATTATTTGAGATTTTTTTTTAATCTAATTTATGACAAGATAGTTGTTTTAAAAATGATTATATTTAAAATTAAACAAACATAAATTATTTTTTATAATTAATTTTGAAGTATATTTAATTGAGATATATTTGAACATTAAATAAAACATTTTATTATTAAAATTTATATATTTAATTTAAAATTAAAATGATTAACAACCTTAAAAAATATAATTTTTTTAATATTTCCTTATAATTTATTATACTTATTTTAAATTAATATTTTTATATTCATTTACATTATATTGATTATATTTTTATTTCTTAATGTTCATATTAATAATGATAATAATAAAATAAATTTAATAAAATGTTTAGTTGTTTCTTAATTTAGATACAAAATTACTCAACATAATATTAATAATTTTTATTTTATTTTAATATATATTATTGACGACTCTATCTTTAATATAGAAATATTAAGATTTCTTAGTCCACTTTTACTTAACACTTTAAAAGTTAAAAGAGACATTTTTTAAATTCTTAACACTAATTTTCATTTATACTTAAGTAATTCATAATGAAGAGACATTTTTTAAATTCTTAACACTAATTTTCATTTATACTTAAGTAATTCATAATTCATAATTCATTGACACTGCATATTATGTTATGAAATTTTTTAAGGAAAGTAATTTACTTCGTTTTAAGAAACTATTAAATATTGTATTTTTTATTTAAATTATTAGGTGATTTATGATGATGTCTCTAGAAAAAGTGTCAATTTCTTACTTAAAATTTTATGAAATCCATATTTGTGTGAATGGTTTTATCTCTTTATTTCACATGATTATTTATATTTATAGTTACATGAATAACAAGTACCATTGGACGGTTTAAGTATTTATAGAAAGTTCACATAAGACTTGTGGACTTCTGCCAACCATGTTGTTTACTTTTTTACAGTTGTCATTCCAGACTTGCTATTGTCTAAACATGGAGAATGTAGTGTTATTTAGCTTAAACATGAAAATTGGTTATATTGACATGGAGAGAATGCTTAGCAGGGCTTGAATTTGGGTCATCACCATTATAATTACCCTACGTTACCACTAGAACATGCCCAATTGATTCATTGGCTGTGTTTTAAGTTCTAAGTTATTGTATAGCTTGGCGAATAATTTCTATAACTTTTATGTTTCACATTTCTCATAATCCAAAGGAATTAAAGAAACCAGAAAAGTTGCTAAACCCAAAAGATCACCATGGCTATGCTCAATTTTTGAAATCAAAAGTCATATTTTTTTGGCTCAGTAAATTGAAACATACACCTCTAGAATGCACCCTCAATCTTAGATGATTGGCAATGATTTCCCATTCTAAAAACTAATCCATAGAGTGAACACACCCATTTAATAAATCATCAGTAAGGTCAAATTTTGACTACATGGTCATTGATGTTGTCTTGATTATCATCTCCCACATTGGATGAGTCCATAGGCTCTAAAATCTCACTATGCCCTCGAAACAGGTTTGATGGAAGAGTCACATCACTGCCATCTTTGCTTGATAATTGGCAAGATAAATCATTCTCCATATTGCCAAAAGAACTAGATTGAGCTAAACCTAAAGAGCTCGCAATCACACAATTTTTTGACCTAAAAGACCATTGTTTTTAACATCAAAAGCCTACATAAATGTTGACAACCTAAGAAATCAACTAATAACAACATATGCAATGAATAGTGCAAGAAGTCTTACATTAAAGAGCACAAATATCTAAGGTTCTACATAGCATAATCATGAATCTATTAAAAATTAAAAGTTTAAAAAGCTTTCAACAACACTGCCACCAATAGGCAATAATATCCAATAATAAAATAGACAAATTTTGACAAAATCTAAAATAGTGCACCTCATTATACATATCAATCTATAACAAACTTGGTGAATTACACATTTGCATAGTTGATGCAGAAGCATCCACATCCACAAATAATCCTATATCACCAAAAAATATTTATTTTTGCTAATATATTGGTTTTACATGTTCTTTATAATTAGGTTCATCTAAGGATGAAGTTCTCATGTTTAGGCATATCCTAATACTTGGAGGCCTTCTCAAAAGGATTATTTAAAGGACAAGCTTTTCAAAGTAATCCTTGTAGGGGTAGCCCCTTTCAAATGGTATAAGCTTGTGCTACTGCATACAAGTATTCTCACTTTATAAACCTTTCTAAAGTTTTCCAACACATGGCATAATTCTTTTTTTATATGTCCATACTAGCATGGCCAAAGGAGTGAAGGCCAAGGAGACATTGGTCAAACACATGCCTATTTTGCAACATTGATGGACTCTACACCATATCTAAAGGACGCAATTATTCCAATTGGCTAGATAATTTTGGCATCTAAATAACTTGGTTGGTTATGCCAAGAATGCTTTGAAGGATACTTAAACATGTTGAACATGATTCCATAGCATTATCTTGTGGTGTTTCATTGACAATCAAGTTCTCCACAAGCTAGATCACATCTTACATGACAATATCCTAACAAAGGGATGTGCAAATAAAGATATGGTCTAGAAAGTTGTGAGGCTATTTCGTGGACTGAAACAAGAGAACCACTTTTCATGGATTTACCACTCTTCCAAATCGATAGCTTAAGTGCAATGAAATAATAACAAACAACAGGAAAGGGCCACCACCATAGAGAAAGTAGCACATCGGTGAGTGGATGCATCAATTTGTTATAAGGAATAACAAATTACTTTTGCAGTAAATATTGTAAAAGGAAACAACTATTATAAGGAATTTTATAAGGAAATCAAGATAGAAGACTAGAGGGAGAAGACATTAGAGAAAAAAAAACTCACACAGAAGCTTTGATTTCTCAAAGAAAAGAGGAAAATAACTTGAGAAGCCCTATGTACTTGCCTGATTCACTTTCCCAACATGAATATTGTTTATAAACCTAGAAAGTGCTATAGATTATATGTATAAATGCAAATCCCATCAATTTCTCCTTTGCATCAAACTTACTCTATCAAGCTTGCAATAGGTGTTCTACATTTTCAAATGGCAACAACAATTAGGTGACCACATTGAAACTTAGAAGGGCACAACTGGCATTCCATTCCAACTCTTGGCAAGTGGTAAAACTCGTAACTTTAGCCTCCTTAATTAGTAAGTGAACATGGACTCAAAAATTATATAAGCCCTATTAATTGGTCTCTTTGCATACAAGTAATTATCTGTTAACAACTAGGAAAACTAATATAATATTGCAAACATTAGGCAACATTTTTGTATTTTACCAAATGGCAGTGGCTTTCAACAATAATCAAAGGCAACTAATAGTTTTAGGTGAAAATAACAATACTGTTAGGTACTAAAAATATTAGGTTATACCTTCCTTGGATTAGCTCCTTTACTTTTAGTTTAAATTTAAATTTGGATAAAGATACTTCTATTTTTATCACTTATGATGTACAATTGAATCTCATGAATGTGTTGTGTACTTGTTTTAATCATTCATAAACATGATTAAAGTAATATTTAAAAAAAAAGTTTATTAATTTATTAACATTTAATACTATTTTGATATTTTATTTTTGTGAGAGTTTTAATATTAAGTAAAGATTTTTAAATGATTAAGAAAAAAGGATGATGTTAACACATAATTTAAACTTTGTATTTTAAAATTATATTTTAGATTGAAATTTTTTTAGTACATTTATGTTATAAGTATAGGCACTAAAAAATGTTCGTTGGCATTTATTTCATATTATTTATATAAATTATGCACATTTTTATACAAATAGGTGAATGGTCCAAATTTCACATTATTGAACCATTATGATAATATTTGAGGCTTAAAATTATCATATTTTATCTTTGTACAACCATATGTCGTGTGTTTAACTTAGTCTATAACTAAAACCATTTATACAATCCTGACACAACTAACTATATCACCTTTAAAACCAAGTGGTCATGTCTATGTTTTTCTTCTTTCCCATTTATATCCGTTGGAGGCTAGTCATACATGCCAATATCACCATTTAGTTTGAACTTGATCACATATAAATAGACACTAAATACTTATCAAACACATATTTATTCTTATCTAATGTAATCTTGAAGCACTTCATTAATATTGTTAATATTATATTTATTTATTTATTTTTAATTTATATGTACATTTTGAGGGATTTAAAAAATTATAAAAGAAAATACTAATCATATTTATGAATATCCCTAAACCAAACCCTTCCCAACTTTAGTCTTGCAAGATTTGTCCATTTTGGAGACTTAGAGGTTGAAGCACGTGGAATTGGGATAGAAAATGACAAGTTAGAGGAAGATAAAAAAGTTGAAAACTCACTTAATTTATTGTAGGCTCCAACCAAAACTGCATGTATAGGGTTTTGATGTTCCCCAAGACCGTCCAAATGATCCAAACACTATCTCATATAAGATCCAAATCTTGTTGTCAGTACTATGTTTATGTAGTGGTAGATTCATCCTAATAATTTCATATTATGATACCAAGATTTAAACCGATTCAAAATTACTTGTTCACTAGAACGAAAATACTTTCAAAAGAAAGGAACCACTTATCTCCTCTTTTATTTGATTGCATAATTAATTAATCATTGTTTATAATATGTTTTATATTTTATAATGTTTAATTTTAGGTATACATAATTTTAAGTTTAAATTATTTCTACATTAACTTGAAATACTTTAATTTATTATTATATCAATACGAAATATTTGATACCTAACACAATATTTGTAAATAATAAAACATTAAATGCTTTGCTTACCAATTTAAAAAAAAATCTAAAATAATGTTGTTGAAATAATATCTACCGTTTCATATAATGAAAAAAATTAAACAAAAATAAAGAAATAAATTAATAAATGATAAGGTCTTGTGTCTACACATTTTATCATAATAATATACGGTGAGATATCATTTAATGCTTATTAAGTCGATTGATTTATAAGACAACAAAGCAAATGAATCTTTATAATACATTATAATATATGAATATTTAAAAAAATAATTTATATATTTAAATAATAAAAATTAATAGGCATTCATTTTTCACATAAATAATTTACTTTTTGTTATTTTATATATATTATATAAAAATGTTTATGAATAAATGTAGATGGATTTTCAAGAACTCAGTTTCAAGTATTGATTATTGTAGAGTGAAGTTGGCGACATCTAAGCTTTTTTCAAGGAGTGGATTTAGTTTTCAAAAGGGCTTTCTCAATCCAATCATGTCCAAGGTGCATTATTTTGGTTCCAAAGCAGCTTAGGGCCAAAGATTATTTTTAATGCTACTATCTCACCCCAACTTTTGGTGGTTGCCTTTTCTTCTCATATTACTCATGTTGTTGGTAACTCTAACAATGGTGTGGGTTCGAAGGGAAAATAAAATGGTCTTCTTCATTTTAGCGTTTGGGTTATTCTGACCTTTGATCCTGGTGATAGGGCCAAAGCTTTTCTTTTGTCTTGTCTTTAATCCCTGGTCTCTCCTTGTCCCCTTCCTACGGGTTCCAAAGTAAAGTCCCCAAAAAGAGATGGATTTTTGTTAACTATAAGAATGCATGGAATCTATTCCTTGAATGTGGATATTTCTGTAAATCTTTAATTTCTTTAGGGTCTATCGGGTCTACTCCTTCCTTGATTCATGTGAATGTTGGTGTTGGTGATCCTCCCACTTCTGCTCTACCATCCTGCCCTATTTCCTTCTTGTTTGGGGATGTTTCGATGTTTTTCTCTGTAGAGATTCTATAGTTGGTGTTCTTGAACCTAATTATTAAGGAAATGGAGTTGGATAATGGCAACATATGCTTATTCAAAAAATGTGTGGGCTCTTCTCTTTCATTTTTGAATCTTGCCAAATGGGACCCGATAATTTTGAGTTCCATTCTTGCTCCTTCCTTCTCGATGCCCAGTGTTGGTTTTTTCCAAGTTGTTTTCCAAAGTTCTTCAGATCAAGAGTTTGTTTGGTTGTCAGGACCTTAGTTCTGCAGTAATTATAGGATTTTATTTTATCCCTTATCTCCCTTATTTAACCCTACTAAGGTGATAATCTTG
Source organism: Torreya grandis (assembly GCA_037957365.1). Classification (NCBI taxonomy): domain Eukaryota; kingdom Viridiplantae; phylum Streptophyta; class Pinopsida; order Cupressales; family Taxaceae; genus Torreya; species Torreya grandis. Next base: position 3,129,975 of record JARHVA010000355.1, read on the forward strand.
GCTGCTCCCCTTTACATTCAATTGTATAATCTCCCACCCATCTTGAGAAAGGAGAAACACACCACGCTGTTGATCAATTGTGTGGGTTCTTTTTTGAAACTCGATGAAATTTATTTGGGAAATAGATTTATGAGGAATTATATTGATGTTGACCTCTCCAAACCTCTCTTTCATTCAGTTAATCTAATTTCTTCTCGAGGATAGTGGACTGAGTTTATTAAATTTGAAGGCCTTTCTTTCAGATGCTTTCGTTGTAATCTCATTGGGCATTGTGCAAAAAAATAGTCTTCAAAGGATATTCAACTTTTGACTACATGTTCTCAGTTAGATTAGAGGAGATGGGGTCTTTAATCAAGATTTCATTTAGCACAATCATGGTAAATTATACCATCTCCAAGAGTTTTCTCCCCCAGTGTCTTCGCCAAGGGTAGTTTTGACCTCTTCTAGTCAGGGGATCCTTCCAAAGAAATGCTTGTGCTTGGTGAAATGTTGAGGCCTCTTATCCTGGTGGAGACTATCTCATCTCTTGCTCATTCTCTTACAACGAGTACCAAAGCTTGTTTGGACTCTATGGTTAAGAGGAAAGGGCAAAGATCTGAAGCTAAAAGGTTGCATTTAGATGCAGAGGAAATGATGAAAGATGGTACTCAATAGATGATGGAGGGCATCCTTTATCGATGAGGAAGAAGTTTGGTTGGCCTTTTTCTCTCATTTTGTTGTGTCCTTATTCAATCTGCTCTTCAATTGATAGGGTGATTTGATGGAATCTTTTTGGTTGGTAGTGACCATGTTATTTAGCCTATTCATTGTTGTTTTGTTGACTATTGGCCACCTTTTTGATGTCTATTGGCTAAATTTTGGTTGATGTTTCTGATGTTAGTTTCTTTGTTGGCTCACGACCAGTTTGGAACCTGTTAGATAGTTTATTGATTTTTTTGTCTTGACCTTCTCGAAAGATTATTTTTAGCCTTGTATTAGATTGTGGAATCCCTTTAAAACCCTCATTTTTGCTCAAATTTAAAAAAATGTAAGTGTAAATATGCCAACAAATCATGTTCTATATGGGTAGAATTTTTAAATACATTCCACAAAGATTAATATTTTTTAATACTATCAAAATGCAAGTAATGAGTAATAAACATGATTTTTAAATTATTTCATGTCTAACTTTTGTGAAATTAGATTATTATCTCTTCTCAAATATACCAGTAAACTATCATTATAAAAAATATTTAATATTTATAATATTATTGTTTATTTATTATACCATATATATTATTTAATTTTAATAAAAAAATTTGAATTTTTTTTCATATTTTATAATAATAATAATTAATTTTATATTTAAATATAATTAACTAATGGAAAATGTAAATTAAAACACTAATAATATACATACTCTACAATTTATATTCCAATCTTCTTATTACTACAAATGAAAGTCAACTCATAATCTCAACTTTATTTAATGGATTTGATATCTTCTATTTTAACTTTAAATATTGTGTACCTTCCTTAAGGTATCATTGTAGGTTGTATGGGTTTCCATCATGGAAACAACACCACATGGAGTTTGAATTTGAAGAGCTCTTATTCCCTGTTTGTGGGCTCCTATTTTGCATAAAGTGGATGGTGAATAGCTTATTGTTTGTCCCCATATATATATTTGAAAACTACCACAAAATCTAAATCCTATGCGCATTTATTTCATCCTAGTACACAAATAGGGTTATGATTTGAAGTGCAATCCTCACCCTTTATTTCTCATAGGGATTATGATTTGAAATGCAATCCTCACCCTTTATTTCTTATAATCATTAGAGTTGTGAAACATTACCATATAAAAACTAAGCATACTTTTGACCGTGCGAGAGGAACTCGTTCCCTCAACAACAACCAAACAAAAAAAAATGATTACCTTGGTCCGGTGCAAAGAATGATGTTAGAGGAAATAGTTTTTAATATCAAGAGGGGTTTTACAATCGTAATATATAGAGTAGTCATTGTAATATCAGTGTGCGTTTATTTTTAATTTAAATTATAATATGATATTTATTTGATTATTATTTAGAATTTTTTTTAAAAAAATTAATTGAAATATCGTAAGATCTTGGTTATATGTTAGAGTTTGGAATCAATATTTTTAATGTTAATTTTTCTTTTTCAAAATTAACATATTAATGTATTTAAATTGATATAATTTATCATTTATCAATAGAAAATTTGTAAAGAAACTAATGAAATTATTAATAATTATAAGATGTGAAAAAATCAAGATAAAAATCTTAAAATTGATATATCTTATCATTTTTTAGATAATTATATTTAAAATATCTATACCAATAAGTAAGTTACAATGGTATTAGATTGCTCTTACAATTTACTAGCAAAAATATTAATAACAATAAGACTAATTGGTCAAACCACTAACTTCTTGAGGAAGAGGTTACATGTTCAAATATGTGAAACCTCTTTCATAACAATTAATATTAGGGAATTATTATTTGAAAAAATATATAAAATTTTATTTAATATAAATGGTTACAAGAGTTAGTTCACATATTTCATTGGAAAGCATCATTTTAAAATGACTTCCATAAATAATTATTTTTTTAATTATATTTTAAAAAATAATTTAAATGGACAAATTAAAAAATCCATAATATAATTAAAATTACCTAATAAAACTTTTAATTTCGTACTATCAATGTCTCTGATAAATTCACATCCTACCATGAGTATATCAAAGAAATTCATGTCCTACCATTAATATATCAAGTAGTGGGAGCTAATGTTATAGGATTCGAACATTAGTCACGTCGAAGACAACGAAACCTTTACTGCCTGCTCAAGTCATAGTGATTTCTTTAAGTTATAAAAGTATTAATATTAACAAGTGAATTTCCGATAAAAGAGGACATATTAGCACTTGCCCTAAAGGTGCACGTTATGTTGGAAGGGATGATAGAATTTTTTATTTTGGTAAAGTGGGGTTTTATTAAGTGAAAGCGAATAATTAATAGTCTACTTTATTTTAAATGTATGAATGTTTAGTACTTACTCCATATCATCTTTTGTGAAATAAGTTTTTTTTTAAATTTTATAAGAAGGGGTAAAAACTTTATTAATCACATAAAATCATAATACAAAGCCACAAAAGGCTGAAGCCCCAGACAAACAAAGAGAACACCAAAAAAAATCTAACAAAAGCCATCACATACCTACATTAGTACTGTCATCACTTAGAATCCTCTCCATATTCTGACTTACCTCCTTAGGCAACTGTGCCCAACCATCCACCTTTCGACCCTCCGTATCCTCTGATGCCCACTTGGCCAGACAATCAGCGGCCCTGTTCCATTCTCTCGGGACATGGGAAAAAGACACTAAATCCATGAGTGAGCTAATCTATAATATCTGCTGCACCACCATGGAAAGTTGCTAGCTCACATCAGTAATTTTCCTCTCAAGGATCATATTGATCATGATCTGCGAATCAACTTCACATATCACCTGTCTCCAACCTAACTCATAAGCTCTCCTCAAGGCATATAAAATAACAAGTCCCTCCATCCTGTTAACCGTCTGTTCCCCCATATGATCCGAGAGAATAAAAACAATAGATCCATAAGAGTCTCTACCTATCCCACCAATTCCAGCTGGGCTCGGGTTACCCCTGGAGGAGCCATCGGTGTTTACTTTCAAAAAACCTTCAGGAGGGGGCATCCACCTCCCACTCCTCTAAATTCACTGCTTACTACCTCCACCTCTCCTAATGCAAGCAGAGGCAGGAGAAATACCCTGTATATTGAACCTGTCAACCAACTCGATGTCCCCCTTAGCCAGAGGCAAAATGACCTCACTCTTAGCTTCTATAGTTTCCTGGACCATTCTTATAATTCGACTCCAAACCTATTGAACTCCCAATTTTACATCATTAAAAATTATGCAGTTTCTTTCCAACCATACCTGCCATAGCAAAAAAAATAGGTCCAGCATACCAGGCGTCCTATAAGAATTGAGCAACAGAGGGCGATCTACCCAAATTTGACCAAAAATTAGCAAGGGAGGATGCATGTACACACTGACATCTCCATGCGTCCCACCAGGCATGCCACAATTGGCAAGTGAAAGGGCAGCTGAAAAAAGATGTGGTGAGTCCTCCTCTTCACCACCACATAGAACGCAATGAGAAGGACCGACAAAGCCCCTCTTACGAATGTTCTCCCAAGTCAGGCAATGATTCCAAGCTAGAGCCCAAGTAAAACAATTGCACTTTAACCACGAGAAGCTACTCCACACTCTTTTCCACCAAGGAACCTCCCTCCCTTCCATGAATTGCTGTGCAACCAACACCTGGTAGCCAGACAAAATCGTATATTTCCCCTTTGGGTTAGGGGACCAAGCCAGTTCATGACTCCTCTGAGAGCACAAGTGCGACCAATAAGGATTAAATACAACTCTGTGCACTCTGCCTCCATATCCATAATTGGCCACTCCTCAGGACACTTCCATCTCGCTTCTATCAACTGGCCATGAAGAAGGAAGGTTTTAAAGTCGCTTACCTTATTCCACCTAGCTTCACTGAATCTCTATGAAAGTACCTCCAGATGAGGATACTGAGTAATTATGGGGGGATAGCTGTCCCAAGAGTCACATCAAAATTGCGCTTCCATCCCCCCTTGCAAATCTAGAAAAGACCTCTCTTGATCAAAGTAGCTCCTTTCTTAAGAGTATCCCAAATCACTGAGCCATTCCCAGACAAACTGTACCTTGGGAGATCCTTCAAGGGGATCCCAGACAAATACTTATGGGACAAGATTTTGGCCTAGACCCGGTCTTGTTCAACACACCATCTCCACTATAACTTTGCTGCTAGGGCCATACCTACAAGCACTGACTATCTAAGCCCCAAGCTGCCAAACCTTTTTGAGCTGCAAACAACCTCTCATCTGATGAGACTCCACTTTGTCAAAGATAGATTACCAGCCCAAAAGAACTATCTAGCCATGGAATCAAGGTCCTTAACAAAGCTACCAGGCACCACCTATAGCATGCACCTGTAGAGAGGAAGGGCCTACACCACTGACTGAATCAATTGGACCCGACCAGCAAAAGACAACCACCTGTGGGTCCAACGATTCACCTTGGCCCTAAATTTATTCAAAATCACCTGCCATGATTCCTTGGACTGTCTCCCTAAAGTTATAGGGATCCCAAGATATAATAACTGGAGGCTACCGATTTGAAATCAGAGAATATCAGCCACTCTCTATTGGATGGCTAGAGGCGTGTTGAAGAAATAAATGGAAGACTTGTCCTCATTAATAACCTATCTCAAGGCAGTCAGGTAAGCATCCAGGCTACTGTGAATTTCACATGCCTCCCTTATGGTAGCCATGCCCATCAAAGCCACATCGTCCACAAACTGAAGGTGAGAGAGAACAGGAAGACCACCTCCCCAACTCCAGCCCTAGATACTGCCATCCCTGGTGCTCCTTATTAGCCAACCTAGACCCTCTGCCAAGAGAAGAAATAGGTAGGGGGATAAAGGGTCTCCTTGCCGCAAACCACGCGAGGCCCCAAAAAGATTAGAATGCTCCCCATTAACCAAAACAGAGAATGAAGTCAAAGTTACACAGCTCATAACCCACCTAATCCATTCTTCCTCAAAGCCAAAAGCACCCAAAACCCTTTGGAGAAAGGACCACCGCACCCTGTCATACACCTTGGACATGTCCAGTTTGATAAACATAGTCTTCTCCCTAGACTTGGTCATGGAATGGATAGCCTCAGTAGCCACCACAATCCCATCCAAAATTTGATGGCCCTCCATAAAGTTGCTTGCTCCTTAGAAATCAACACCGCCAACCACTTCTTTAACCTTTTGGCAATCAACTTCGATATAATTTTATAAATTACGTTACAAAGGGAGATGGGGTGAAAATGACTGAAGTGATCAGCCCCCTCCCTCTTGGGGATAAGGGCCAAGAAAGTAGAATTCAGGGCCCGAAGCATTTGCTTGTTATTATGTGATTCCTGAGCCACCGCCAGTAAATCATCTTTTATAATCTCCCAAAATTCCTTATAGAACTCAATCGAGAAGCCATCCATACCTAGAGACTTTCCTTTCTTCATCAAAGAAACAATTTTCTTTAGTTCCTCCAAAGATATTGGTCTCATCAGCTGCTCCTTCATATCCTGCGAAACAATAGAAGGAATACAAGATAATATCAGATCCTTTGCAGCCACGTCCCTCTGCCCATCTTCTTTGAAGAAAGAACTAAAATATTGATCAACCTCATTACAAATACCTCTTATAGAAGAAACCACCTCCCCCCTATCCGTCACCAAAGAAGTGGTCACATTACCATGTTGTCAGGCTCTGACCGAATTGAAGAAGAAAGCGGTGTTCTTGTCCCCCTCTTACAGCCATTCTATCCTAGCCTTCTGCTTCCAGAATATTTCCTCTCTCAACTCCCATTCCTCCAAATTCTTGATAGCCCTCGCTTCCTCCTTCAGCAAAACCTCAGACAGTCCCTCCTCCCTAATCAATCTAGTAATGTTATTTAGCTCTGATTGCGCCTCCTTCTCCTGAAAGATGTTCCCAAAGCTCTGCTTGTTCCACCGTTGGAGTTGGTATTTTACAAATTGGAGGAGCTTAGCAAACACATACATTACAATACTATTCATAGGTCTCCCTACTCTCCACCAATCAGTAACTCATCCAAACAGGTCCTAGTCTCTTAGCCACATAAGCTGAAACTTAAAAGGTGGCTTCTGTTGCCATCAAGCAGAAGAGATGGTAAGCTTGATGGGCCAGTGATTCGAGCCCCTCTAGTCTAAAATATCAAAGCTTAAAGACCACATGCTACCCACCCAAAAATAGGAAGTCATAAATCGATCAATGTGCTCAGCAATGCAGCTGTCTCCCATCCTTCTATTGTTCCAAGTGAACCGACCATTACTTGGTTTGATATCCACCAGGTTGAGTTTCAAAATCTTGTCTCTAAGCAAAACAAAAGACGGCTCCAGTCTAGCATTGCCTCCCCCCTTTTTTGAAAGATCCAAGATCACATTAAAATCCCTAGCCATGATCCATGGCAGGTAAGGAAAATCATTGCGAACCAGCTGAATGTTATTCCAGACAAGAAGTTTACCTTGAAAATTATGAAATAAGTTTCAAGCAACAATAATTTCATATTTTTAGTGGAGGTAATGGTAAAAAATAAGGTTATGTATTTCTTCATACAATAATACGTTGTCTGGAGAGGAGATACTTTGTTTCATAGTGAGTATAAGCAATGACAAAGTGTTGGGAAAGGAGAAGGCCATACAAAACATGAAAATGATTAAATTATTCGAGGTAAACTAGGTGGTGATAATAAAGGACAATGATATGTTATTTCAAGGGATGGATCCAAATAAGCCCAAAAAAATACATATAAAAACCTCTATAACATGTCGCTTTTATAATATATAATATATTATATATTTATATATCGTGTGTGTGTGTGTATATATATATATATATTATTCATAATATAATATAATATAATATAATATATATTAATTATGAGTAATATTAACAATATATTGTATTATATTAAATATAATATATTCAATTGAGTAATATATGGGTATTGAGAATTGTTGTGTCTGAGGAGAATATAGGCGAGGTGGTGGGCATGTCCTGTGAATGGACAAAGGCAGTCAAGGATAGTAGTCAGAAGCTCGAACTCATGCAAAATTTTCTAGAATAGATGAGGTCATGAAGGTGGACAAGAAGGGTTATCCCAAGAAGAAGCTTCCCAAGAGTTGGCTAGAGATTTGCCTCCAAGTTATGAAGTACCTAACACTGGAAGGTAAGTTCACCTTGATATTCTCACACCATTTCCTATTACTCAACCATTTTTGCAGTTATAGAATCAATTTACCCTATTATCTTCTTAAATCACTTGAAAGCACTGCCCTAGCCTACCAGGTTAGTAATAAGAATGATATTATTCATCATGGCTTAATTTTATTTCTATTTCAAAATGGTGAACCCTTGTGTGGAAAAATGATCCCCCTAGCTAAAGACCTTCTTTAAGAAGACCCTGACCCCTCATAAAAGGAGGGATCCCCCACCCCCCAACCCTTCTCCACCTTACTAGCCTAAACAAGACTCCCCTCAAATGACTATTAGCTCCATCCCATACCTCTACTAATAAAAAACCCAAATCCTTTGATACCTTTGGGAAGGAGGGAACTAGCCTAAAACATGGTGTGGATCTCACCTTGGAGAGTTATGTTGGGCAACGAACAAGGAATTAAGTGTCTTCCTGGACAAGTTAGAAAATGTATGGATTGCTATGCATGTATGTGTGTGTGTGTGTGTGTGTGTGTGTGTGTGTAAACCTATACATATACATATACATACATACATACATACATACATACATACATACATACACACACACACACACACACACACACACACACACACACACACACACACACACACACACACACACACACACACACACACACACACACACACACACACACACACACACACACACACATATTATATATGTACGCATGCACGTGCGTGCACACGTACGTATCTATATCATATACTTTAGAATACTATAATATATTATATTTATAATTATTATATATATAAATATATATCCTAGGATTGATTGGAGCCACACATTAGAGATTTATGTTGCCATCAAATAAGTTCTTATTACATCTTACCCACTATTGAAAATAGAAAAAGGCCAATCAAATATGTCTCCATGTAAAATGATGTAGACTGATTTTGAATGGGTGAAAATAATGTAAATTCATTATCTACCTTAAATTAGGGTTCAATTTATAATATGGGCCCTCTCCTATCTGAAGTCACTGAAAATACCTTATCGTTTCCCCTCACCATCATCACCCAACTCACCTTGAAATATTTCACCACTTCGCCATTACTCAAGCTCATTGTGAAACAAAATATCTCGTCTATGCACAACTCATTTCCATGTTGTATGAAGAAACACCATCATTTTATAGTGTCACCTCCACCATAAAATATAAAATTATTCTTTTTTAACACTATGTGAACAAAAGGTGAGATGTGGTCATCAATCATGGATTTTGAGTGAGTTATAATTGTTGATTTTCACTTTTTCACTTTACAATATCTTGTTTTATGAAAACTAAAAATTACATTCTTTCTAGCATAATTTTTATCTTTGGGACAATTACTGGTACATCACATAATGAAACTTAGGTTGTTTCGACGGATTGTACCTTCACAACTATGTGACATAGCGAAAGAGGATATTTATATCTTTGGTCAATTTTATTGATAATCTTCATTCATGGTAAAATACTTATTGGTAGCAATAATATGATACCACTCATTGAATAAATGGATACCCTAAAATTTAGTTTAGTTTACTAATTAGATTATTAATTATCATAAATATATTTAGTAAAAGTAAATAATATATATATATATATATGAAAAGTATATTACTTATAATATATATTCAATATAATAATATTATAAATTATTATATTATAATCATTGCACATAATAATAATAATAATGATAATAATAATAATAATAATAATAATAATAATAGTTTATATTGATAATTATATATTATGTAAATATATATTTTTATTTGATCAGATAAAATACCTAGTTTTACAGGACTAAGAACCATAATAAAGTGTTTTACAAAAGAGTAGCAGGCCCCCAAGGCCTAAATAACAAAAAGAAACAAAAAACAAGCTAATTAACCCCTTAGGTAGCAAAACAAACCATAAAAAAATAAATAGATTAGGAGGGGGAACCCTCTGGTGGTTCCTTCTCTTCCTCAATTATCTTCTCAAGTGCACCCTACTTGTTCATGGAAGCTTTGGCCCTCATCCTATTACCAGGTTCTTCAGTGTCATCTCAAGGGAGGATCATTTGTGGCCTTTTCTATCCCTGTTCTTGTAGAGGGTTTATCTTGATGGGAGTCATGTTGGGGATCTTAGGTGGGAGGGTCTTCATCACCTTCAATAGATGTTTAACAAGAGTCCTATTCACCTATTTATAATGTAAAAAATATTGCATAGTCATGTTCTCTTTCCTATTCAAGGCATTCCATTATTGAATGAGACCTGACAGGTTTATCCTAGCCTCATACAACTTGCTGTTAAATATATATAATTTCTCTTTGTTATTTTTCATTCCTTCAAACAAGAGAAGTTTACCTTTCCTAGTGACCTCCTCAGAGGTGCCCTCATCTAGAATAATCAATTTGGGTTTAGGGATAAATATCTTCAGTGGGAGGTCATCAATAGAGGCTTTGGAAAGGTTATCTTGGGGGGTAATGATACAAGGGTAGTAGGATCTTGAGGTAGGGAATTACTCTAGGAATTCTTCCTCAGCTCAGGACCCCCCTAAAGGAGCCTCATTACCTTGCAAGGGTTGTCCATGATTTAACAAAAATAGGATAAGACCTTGGTGTAATATAGGGTTAAATTCATTAACCTGGTGGGTGAGAGCAGTGCTCTCTAGAGACTTCAATGGATAGAATAAGAGACTAATTTTATATCTTTATAAATGGTTTAACAATAAAAAGTGGTGGGAGAAAATTAAAGTATGCTTACCTTCAAGTGTCAAGGATTTAATCACTTGAAGGCACACCTCAAGCCATTACTATAGGAGATCAGCATGAGGGAACCCCTTCTTATCCATTTTGACAAACTTGTTTATGCAGAAGAAACAATGAAGGAGTTCTTTATTTTTAAACTAATCCTTGTATGACTTCACCCTGTCACATGCCATGCCCATGGCTTCCCCTATAAACTCTTCTATGACTTCAATTTTAATTACTCTTATCTCTACCACTCGCTTATTCCAACTAGCAAAAATATCCTTTACAACACCAACATCATGCTCGGTAATCCTTAGCATCAATTACATAAGTACACCTCACCATAACTTTTTCTAGACTTTCTTTAAGCCCTGCACTTCAAAACAGGAGGTTGGTTATAAACGTTCCCTATTGCCCCCCATTTTTTCTATTGCATCAAACCCGATAAAGATGTTTAAGAGGTTCTATAACATCTTGGTTTGAACAACTTGAAATATAATTGGAAAACACGTTACCTCAAGCAATAAATCCACATCATTTTTTTATAATGATGATACGTGATATTTGAAACCCATCTCTTGATGAGAGATGTTTGTGCGTGTGTCAGTCTGATTACCATCCTATCCCACTATACTTTCATTTCATATAGATGATTGGATTCTTTTGAGGATGTGGCATCCATTGTGCCATGTCTATAATACTATTTATAATATTATGTACATATATTAATTATAATGCTATTTATAATATTATATATATTATTTAATAATATATTTACATCTATATTATTATAATATATTTTTTGATAGATAACTGCTTTTAATCATAGCTACAATCAAATTTGGGACACAAAAAGGGGCCTAAGCCCCAGATAACATAAAGATCCAAGAAAATTGGGTGGGGTTGAGCCATAAATCATAAACAAAGACACAACACTAAACCCTTGTAAGAGGAAAATAACATCAATTAGAAACTAGTGTAGAGAACCCTAAAAGGCTTCAAGAAACCACCCAAAAGACAAAACCAATGAAAAGTGTTCATTAGAAATGAAAGATACCAGCCTAAAATCGAAAGATAAAAATACTATGATATCAACAATTAAAAAAATAAGAAAACTCAAAGACTAGGAACCTTAGCAATGAGTGTAAGGTGTTATCCTTCTCCTGATATAAATAAGGGTTTCCATTGTCTACTAGGTACCACCATTAATGGATCTCAAAGCATCCATTTGTAATTGTTCCACTTCTATCTTTCTACCTCTTCTACTTCTCTTACCATAATTTGGTTTTTAAAGCAAACACTTATGTTGAGAAAGAGTCAAGATATCATTAGATCCAAATTGATATTATTATTCTTCCTAAAAAGAGGCATCTTCCTCTCCTTGATCACCTTCCTGAAAAGAGCCTTCTTCATTTGAAAGTAGAACATCCTAACTCTAAAACTTTGTGATCCACTTTTGCTGGTAGAAGACACCATATTCACAAAAAATAATCCCTCCCTACTCTTGAAATCAATAACTCCCTTCTTAATGAAAGGAGTAATTTTCTCAAAGCTGATCTCTTGAACCCCCTACTACGTTTTGATGGCCAACTATCCTTATAGGAAACCCTTATTTACCAAAGGCTTGAGTAACAAAGATTATAACCTAACTACAGGGGTATAAGAGTCATGTTTAAATGCCAAAGATTCAACCAATGAATATTCTAACTCAACTGATGGCATAGAAAAATTGTGTTTTACTACATCATCTAGACCAAAATTATCCAATATTGTCTTAGATTATGACTCAATCAAAGGTAACATGACTTAGGGAATGATAACATGAGGCAAGTAGTTTATGAATTCTATTCACAATATTAGAGTTAGGGAAGCCAATATTATTCACCCATTTATTCAAAAGGGGGGAGCTAGACCTGGCATGAAGTTTACTCCAACAAGCCACCACTTTGTGACTAATTTGGTTACATTTAAGACATCTGAAAGGCAACCCTTAAAAATTGACAAATTTCATCCAAGAATCATGGGATGAAAAAATCTTGATGGAATGATGGAAGGGCTTTGAGAAATCTACCATGACATAGGACCTCACAAAACTCTACTCAATATATGTGTCCTTATCAATTCTGACAAAATCACCAATCTTTCTCACTAATCATTATAGTATCATTGGGTCTCTCATGGCCAAATTAAGGTTATAAAACCTAACCAAGATTAGAGCCTTCAAGATCATTATATTTTCTAGGATAAAAAATGGATCCTAAGGGCACATAAACACTCCTCGCTTTCCAATAAACTAGGTTCCATTTCCCCACACAAAATCCCCTTCCTATACTAATTATAAAATGACCAAGAAATAATCATTTGGAAACAAGGAAAGGAAGGCTCTAAAATATTATACCAAATGACTTTTGACTAATGAGAAAGCTCCACCAAGGATAGGCGTTTTCCCATACATCTACAAATAAGGTTTTTACACCCAAACTCCTTATATATGCTAGAAGAGCCTCATAATTAATATTTATGTATATGTATATGCATATGTAAATAAGAGGATGGCTCAAGAGAACACATTAAATCCTTCCATCCAAGAGCATACCCAAAAACAAAGGGTAACCCATAAAAGACTAGGGAACAAACCTCATAGAGATTGACATATAAATAAACAAAAATCCAACTATGATGACATGCCCAAGAGGATACCTTATAATAATAAAAACAATACATAAAAGAATCAAACCCCCACATGCAATGCAACATTCACCTCAGTGATGTATACATCCTAAAACAAACCTAACAATGATACCTAATGACTTGCATCACCCATAACACAGGCGATGACAAGATATTTCTTTGAGGTAAGTTTGAAGGTTAGGATTCTTTCCACAAAATAATGCTCACCATATTCCTAAGTCCTTTTAGCTAGAGTGAAAACACCACCTAGAATAACAATATCCACCATAACATGTAGGCCTCTCTGCATGTGAGAATAAATTACATGATGAGTGACTGGTTTAGACAAAAGAGTTCCCCTACTAGCTTGCCTACCATTCTCTTCATACATAACCAAATCCACACATCTAGCATTAAAAAATTCCACCAAAAAAAAATTATATCACACCATTTTATTTGACTCAAATTTACCCACAATCCTTTCCAAAGAGAGTAGAGGATCCTAGAAATTATCAATTAAAAGAGCTAGTTCCATGACACCCATATGTCCTTCCAACACACTTGACAACACACCATGAAATTTCATGAACCTATATTCCAATTCTCTTAAAAAAAGAAGGGAATCAAACCCAAACACTAAGAGCCAAAAAATAGAAGAGAGGAACCATCCCATGCTACCAATTGTTTCATCATCCATCTCAGGCATATCCAGACAAAATATGATAAAATTATTCTTTTGGTGGGTCAGTGTTGGATATTTTCATCCCCCACATGTTGAATATGATATGGGAACTGCATGGTGCCATTGATATTGAGTAAAACTAGATGTTACATTTTCCACTCTAATGGAAAATAACTCAATGGGCATGAAATCCATCTTAACCACCTCAAATATGAATGAAATGGGTTTGGTTCCATACCTTCAGTTATGTCAAATTAATCTAGCTAGATTAATTTTAGTCTCTTTATTGACTTGAATTTATCTTCATCCAAAATGTTAATAGGAATACTCCTCTCCAAATTTGATGAGGAAATGGAAATGCTCCACACAGTTTCATATAATATCCATGGAGAGTGTAGCAATTCATAAGATTTATGTTAGTTTTAAATCTTATTGTGCTTGATTGAAGTCCAAGATATGGCTAAAAAAGTGCTCACACTATATACCTCCACTAATTCTACATGGAAATTATTTCCTCCTAATTATAATCTACTACTTTGACAAGCAAATTTATATTCTTACAATCCACATATCTCTCTTGATCCTAATATTATTGAAAAAACCCACATATTTCTCTTAGCTCATCCTCTTTTGGTTGTCATTTTTCATAAAACTCTACCTTAAAAAAACATGAGACACATGATATTTTGAACAATATCCATACCATTATTTATTTAGAGTTAATACAACCAATATAATAAATATTAAACGTTGATTTTCATTTGAATACAAATGCGAGAAGTATATAAATGAAAAAACAAATAAAAATATTCAAAATGGAAGGAATAATAACAAACATGAATGAGGAAATTTACATTTATTAAATCTTCTTCAATTCAGTCCCATGGCTGAGAGGCCATGGGCTGCATATTATTGACCAAACAAGCTATTCCATTGTTTCACTCTTTTCTCCATTTATCTAACAAGAAATCTATTTGGCTTCCCCTTGTTCTTATTTTCCTTCTACGTGACTCTGCACATTTATTTTGACACCTATATTAATTTTCTCCTTTTTGCATAATACCATATTATAATAAATTCCACCCTCCCTATAACTATGCTAACACCATTATCCCATGCGTGAATCCAAAGAGTTTTGTGGATTCATTAAAGTTTGAAATTCGCTTTATAATCCTTTTGGTTCCACAATAAAGACTTAAGGTGATTAGTTAGTGCTAAATATTTGAATCAATATCAACTTTATTAAATAAGTGTATGAGGGGTCTCTAAAGAACATGGATATTGTGGTCATTGATTTCCTTTGAGTTTTAGGAATTTTGAAGTGGCTTTGTAAACATTGTAACTTATAGGTGTGAATCAAAATTGTAAGACCACTAGTTTCCTTATAAGAGCTATATGATAATATGTAATCCCAAGATGTGACCCAATGATCTCTGAGACTACTACTACTCAATAAACTAGAAAATTTTATTGAGACTCATTGAAATTACACAAAATTTCTAACTATTTTTTTGTGATGCAATATTTCCCATACACCTTGGATGCTCCTTCAATATAAACCTGAGGTAATTAGAATACAAGCTCCTACTCACATAGATGGAATAAGTGGAAAACCCACTCTTTTGGCCACTAAAAGTGATGATCATGGAATTCCATTATAGAATACCAAATATCTCAACTAATTTTATCCTTTTCTCTTCTATTTTTATATTCTTTCTGACTTCAAATATGCTCTTATTTTCTCATCACTATTCACTTTATTTTATGTTTTTGGATTTAACCCACCATAGTATGTCCTTCCCTACTAAAGCTTTCTATTTTTTTTACCCATCATTTTAGCATCATCTATCCACCTCCACCTAATGGTTATCTTCTTATTATTCTTCAATCTACCTATGAGATGAAATCTACCTATTGTTAAATTGATATTGCATCCTTGAGGAAGGTCTTCTAGCCTCCCCACCCAATTGACACAATAATACCACTTTCAGACAGTGTGTATTTTATAATAGAAGCAAAACTATAGATAAGGCTAGTTCCCTTGATGAATCACCTTAATCCTCACCTAAACTACTTCTTGAAAATGAAAAGAGAGAGAGATTCCTATTCTTCTAAGACTAACTATGGGATGATGTACCAAAACTGAATACCTCAACTTGCTTAGACACATATAAAATGAGATCAAAGATAACTCACACATACATAAATCACAACACACCAATGAATCTTGGGAACAAGTGTTTTTTATAAAGGATTTAGCTTATAATAGTTCTTATAAGGATGACCATTTGTCTTAGGAAGATCAAATGAAATTCATCACAACCATGGATTACATAAACTCTCAGAGACATAAACTATAACCTGCAAAAGATAAGGTTTGATACATAAAGGAGCACATAATTGGATATAAATCAGGGATAGGATGTAATTATCATAAGCTTACATCAGAAATTCATTAATAACACATAATAACCAACATATGAGAAAGTAAAATCAGTTTCTTTATTGCTCAAAAAGGTGTTTACAAGTTTAAAATTTAGTAAGACTAAGCCATAACTAGCTAGATGTATATCAAATTACTTGAAAAAAAAAGGAAATATAGTGAAAGGAGTATTTAGTGAGGTGAAAAACATGCAAAATTATCATCAATTCCCTCATTAAGGGTTAAAACTGAAACACAGTTGAAGTTAACTTTCAATTGACATCTTTTTCCTCATTAAGGCTTAAAACTGAAACATAGTTGAAGTTAACTTTAAATTGACATATTATTCCTTATAAAACATATCATTACTTTATTTTGAGTCTAAAATTTATGAAGGGGGTGTGTATATCCTTGTTTGAGGCTTGAGGTTGTTGAATATCAATTTGCACGATGAAACTCCACTTTATCTTCAACCAACTCCTACAATCTTGCATGATGAAATTCCACTTTGAAAATTACTTATTTGATTTGACTCATTCTCCTTGATTTTGGTGTAGAGGGAAGATAATATATTATTGAGGTACTAAGGTATTATTTTTCATGGAAATTATGATGGTGCATTGATGATTCACAACTTCAACTCCTCATTTGATGACTTTTTGATCATGTTCACATTCTTATTTTACATTAAAAGTTCTATGAACATGCTTCAAGACCTAAAAAAATTCAAGTAAAGGTTAAATAATGAAACATATACCTAATATAATATATTTTTAGTCCTCTCATAATGTCTTTCATGGATCTTGATGATGACCTTGTAGACACCAATATCGTGTCAACCCCCCCTTGGTCCACTTCTAAACGATAACACCCCTAACCCACACTTACACACCTTATTAATTTAAAATAAACTAATTATTTTAAATTAATGACCTCACCTAGACACCTCACCTTAGACACCTCACCTTGGACACCTTAGCTTGGACACCTCACCCTAAGACCTTTTCTTAACCTATGAGTCACCCTGAGACTAGGTCCTCCAAATCCTAACTACCCATGACCTATTCTCACTCCCTATTAACTCCCTAACCAACTCTCATGCCTCATAAACCCATGTTTTGACCGTTCTCCAATGGAAAAAGCACTTGGCAGGTGGAGAAATGGGTGAAGAGCTAAAAATATCCCTTTTACCTATTCTCTCTCCACCGACGTCGGTCAACCCTCAGCCGATGTCGTCATCCCTACACCGACGCCAGTGGGATAGCCGACGTTAGTTACATAAGCCTAGCTCTAACATTGAGCTTCCCTTGCCTCTTTGCACATTGACGTGCACTCTCTGAGAAAAAGCATCAAAACTCGACTATCATTCTCCTGGCCACCAAAGCTCTGCACAAGTCATTCCAGAGACTGGATTGAAACATTGTACGAGGACCTCAACATCAGCCACAATCGGAACAAGCATCCTGACACCTCTGGGTCTTCACCTAATAGAGCTAGGTATTCTAGTTCTCAATTCAGTATCTTAGAATACATTGTTAATTTGTTTCCATTTGATATTTCTAAATACTGTCAAGAGACCTGACTTCTTCCGTTGAAGGGCTGAAAGGCCTTCCCCTTATTCTCACCCTCTTTTCACACCTATCCTTTACCTTTACCCTTCCTTAGACCTTATTCACTTTCCCACAACCCTTCACCAACCTTATAATTTCTAGAGACTCCTCTATTTACCACAAAAACATCCTAAAAGCCATCCAAGGCTGACTGCCCCTTTTGACATTGGCAACTAAACTAACATCAGCATCATTTCTATCGACCTCGATAGATCCACCAATGTTAGTGATTGTATTCTCGACCAACAAAGTAGAAACCTATCCAAATAGTCCATAGACCAAACAAAACCTTCACTTAGTTTTCTGCAACATTCAGAGACACACAGACTACAATTAGGGAACATGTACGCGCTATCTATTTTTCTCTTTTCTTAGTCATTTACCATTTCTTTCTTTACAAAATTCTCTTCTTTAAATAGTGGATTGTCATCCCTTAAGGATCTTTACGCTTCTGGGACCAAGCGCGTAGCTTGGTAGTCCACCATATCCTTTTCTAACATCTTTGTTCAAGTCTTATTCTTATTACAGGTGTTCCTCCTTAGCCAAAGAGGATCTCCCACAAAGCTTGGATACGGTGCGCACTAAATCCGGGTAACGTCAAACCCAAGACCTCTTAACTTTAGTTTCTTCTTCCTTATCTAAATGCAATTAACAAAAACTTAGAGAAACATTCTGGCATGCCCGGTGGGACCCTTAGAGTTTTCCTTGGGTTCATTTTTCTTCTTTTAAAAAAAGAGCAAACTTTCATATAGATGCATTAGGAAAATATTCTCTTTTTGCATCCCCTCTTTTATCTTTTTGTTTCAAAAGGAAACCATTAGCAGAAGTTAAAAAGAACATCTCTTTTTCTTCTTGTCACTTCTTGCCTACATCATAGAGTAGTGAAAAACTCATACTCTTTACCTATTCTCCAATTGTTTGCATTTGAATAACATATTTTGATTTGGGTTAAAAAATACTGCATTTCATTCTTGCTTGGATGCATACTTAGCCCACTTAGTAATTAAAGCATTATGAATAAATCATAGTGCACAAATGTTACACAACCAAACCAAAATCACTTCAAATTAAACATATAAACTTACTTGAGACAAGGCCCATCTGGGATTTCATCACCTAGCAGATACCTTACCCCACCCAGCGATCCTACTTGGATTTCACCACCAAGAGGAGGACCCACTTTGTTCTCTGGCAGAGTATAAACTATAGGCAAGGTATATTTTGGCTAAATGGCCCAGCTTGGCTCTGGGTTCATGAAGTGAAGGGAGCGAGCCCCAACACTAGGCCACGTACTAAACCTAACACAGATATTTTTTTGAGCACCATAACACAACCTAAAACCAGCCATAGACATCCTCTCTAGGACCTTTTCTACAAGCCCAAATCCTAACATATTCTCTTAAGGCATAAGCCACCATGACTAAAAGTTATTCCTAGGAATCTAACGTTTTAGAGGTTGCTTGCCTAATCATCTATTCTGCTATTTTTATCTGAGTGTTTGAGCTGGTAAGGTCATACCATTCTGAAGTTTAAAACAACTCAAAATTTCTTTTTCTTCTAAAAACTATCAATTTTTTGTGTTTTTGAAATTACATAGAAATTGACATCGGTTTTTCCATCGACGTCGACAACAAAACTCACCAACATCGGTTATCTCACTGATGTCAGCAACACTTTATAACCGATATCGATTAAACAATCAACATCGGTCACTGTCAATTAAAAAAAAATTCCAGACAGCAAGCTTAAAACCCAAACTTCTTGTTGTTTAACACAAATTATAGTTTTTTGAAACTAAAGCACATAGTTTCTAGAACCTGAACCCCTCTCACCTTGGATGGTTCTGACACATAGTCAAGCCAAATCCCTTGTTGACCACATGAGTCAATAGCCACTCCCACCTTCGCCCTTCGTACCTAGTCATCTAATGGAGCATACTTCAAACACTGAGCATACTCCTATCCAACCTACCCCTGATCAACCTCCTTTTATTCCCAAAGGGGATTAGGACTTTGAGAGATTACTTAACCACAACGTCAAGGCTCTCCAACATTATCTCGCTAGAAGCCAAATGTGAGATCCTTTGGGTAACCCCATTTATGGGATGCCAACTTCTTTGGTTGAAGCGGCAATGATATCAACAGCATCCGCTACCCAACCTATGGTCACTCAAGCCATACCTCGACTAGTAACCCAACCATGGCCAATGTTCAAGATTGGGCCACCCCTTCTATCCTTTTTGGCCCTACCTCCATCGAGATTTCCTGACCCCCTCAACCACAAACAATTCAACCAAGTTTGACACCTTTCTAGAACTTGATTGTCTCTATCCCACCCACTCTTGCACCTATAAACAAGAGAGTGACCACTTATCCTTTAACCAATTTTGCCACCATTCAACAACCCTTGGCGGCACCTAGTCAAGTTGTGCCCTCCAACTTCATGGCACAAGCCCCTTTGGCCTCGACATTGGTCCCTATGACAAACTATCAGTATGTTACACCTATACAAATGCAACCAAGTACATTATATGCCCCTCCCAATGCCTTCCAAGTACCCTATAACTTAGGGGGTGCCCCTCATGCCAATCCATCTACCGATCTAATTAAGATGCTGATGGATAAGATGTCCAACCTTGAGACATCTATTTTAGGTTTGAGGAGTGTTCTTTCATACAAACAAATCTGCAACGAACCTATCCACCCTTCAGTTCCTATTCGACCATACCCTAGTTAGTGGGAACTCCCAAAATTTACTCACTTTTAGAGTAAAGAGGACCCACAACAACATCTGTGAGCATTTAGACATGCTTGCTACCTCATAGCGCACAATGATGCGTTATTACTTCGCACATTCCCTATGTCACTTTCTGGCACTGCCCTTGACTGGTATAGATCCATTACCATTCATTCTCTCTTCACCTTCACTCAACTTGCTCAGCTATTCCTTGATCATTTCTCAATTAACATCACTAAGAAGGTCTCCATCACAGACCTTTATTCCATTAGACAATTTGAGGATGAATCAATAGCTGACTTTGTTGCCTGTTAGAGAGGTTTGATCAACCAACTCTCCTTCTCACTACCTCAACCTGAGCTCATTGAGATTTTTTCAAGAGCATCTACCAAGCACATCTCATCCAATTTATGGGTTCAAACTTTTCGCATATTCGATGAAGCTTTCACTATGGCCCGAAAGCTTGAACTCTACGCAATCGAAGAAGACAAGGTCAAATTGCATAGTAAAAATACCAACGCAAAATCCAATGACCCTTCTTCTTCCAAATCTTCTTCTTCCCACTCCAAGTCTAAGGGATCAACAAATGCTATGGTCCTTAGGTCACCATCTTCTACCACAACCAACCAATCTGAACCCTCCACTTTGCAAAGCATCACTAGACAATTCCAACAATGGTATGAACAACGACGATATACTCCAATAAGAGAATCATATGCTTCCATATTGGATAAATTAGTGAAGTAGGAAGTCCTTAACCTCCCTCAAATCTGACCAATCTAATTTGACCCCTCACGAGCCATCCCTGCATGGTATAGGGAAAATGACTTTTGTAACTATCATCGTGTCAAAGGTCATGACACAGATAATTGCAAAACCCTTAAAAACATTATTCAAGACATGTTAGACAAAGGGGACCTTGTTTTGGATAACCCTAATGCACCGACCAACCAAAACATGGATGTTTTTAGGCAACCCTTTCCTAACTATCCCCCAAGTCTGAATAATGTTTAGACCATGGTCGATGACCCTCAAGAATGCAACATACGCACAGTCGACATGGTCTCTCATTTCATACCTAACCAACCTCTCCCACAATTTGAGGAGGTTAGTCAACCCATTTCTCCACCATGGGTAGAAGAGCCTATTTTACCCACACCATCCCCACACAATGAAGAGCTCCCTTTGCCTTGCCCTCTTCCTTGCATGGATGAACTCGTTTCACCTATATCACCCCCACAACATCAAACACCTCCTCTACCCATTCTTTTACCTCGTGAGGATCTTGTATTACCTGTTCCTCTTGCCCCCACCTTCCCTCTTCTTCTACCATCAGAAGAAGTTATCATTCATACCCCACACCCTCATGTAGAAGGGGCCATCATCCCTCTACTTCACCCTTTAGAGGAGCCTTCCTCTCCTATTTTGCCTCCACCAATGGAGGATAGTCCTCCATCCAGCCCCCTTTCACATGTAGGAGAGTC
This sequence comes from Torreya grandis, assembly GCA_037957365.1. NCBI lineage: Eukaryota > Viridiplantae > Streptophyta > Pinopsida > Cupressales > Taxaceae > Torreya > Torreya grandis. The sequence continues at coordinate 3,152,213 of JARHVA010000355.1, forward strand.
TACTTTGACCTCTCCCATATTGGAGGATGCTTTGATGGTAACAATGCCGGTGGCCCCGCCCTTATCCTTTTTATCACCAATGGAGGATCATAATTTTCCCACCCTTAGACCACACGTGGAAGACATGATCATCCCTACACTCTATCCACTTGAAGAGTCAAATTCTCCAATCCCTTCTCCGCTGAGAGAAGAACTCACCACCTCACCCGCTTCGACCAAGGAAGATCCAGTGACGGTTCTCTCTCGCCTTTGGCCTGTGATCACTATGTCCAACACATTTCCACTCCCACAATCATACAAATCCTCCAAAGGACTGACTGTAAGACCTTGCACGACATCATCTAAACCCTTCTCTCAATTGGTATAAAACTTAGGATTTCTCCATTTTAGGAACCTAAAACATGAGGCACTATGGGAGTGACTTAAGGCTCCTTATCCTACACGTCCCGCTTCAACTTATACTGCCAACCCTTCCATGATGATTCACCCCATAGTGTCTAACAAGGATCGGGCTTCTACTTCTAAATCATCAAAATCTTAGCCTTCCACATCCAAATCCAAACCCTCGCAGGCATCCATCATGCTGAAATAGATTAAATCTCTCGGTGTTCACCCTATATCAAACCTCACTCACCCACAAGTGAAGTTAGATTTGAACCTCACCTTGCATAGTAGTGGTCCTTACACCATACTAAATAAGGATGCTAAACCACATCAGTCTGCTCCTCCCCCAACCAAAAAGGTGGTACAAAAAACTCCCCTACCTTCACCATTGCCCTCTATCTTGGGTCCACATCCTTCCACTTTAATAGTATTGCTCCCTATTCCAACACCTAACAAAAACAAACTACCTCCATTACTCCCTCTACCTGTCAAAAACAAATTTCCTCCAAGAAATCCAACACCTCTCATCAAGAAAGTGCCATCTACGCGTGTGGCCATACCACCAACCAAAAAGGTGGTACGAAAAACTCCTCCTACACCTCCTAAATAGAAGTTGTTAACCCCTACTACAACAACAAGTGCAGACCCATTAGTGGGTTCCTATGCTTTGCTATTACGTCAATTGTTGTAGTCTTCTGGCATTGTTCTCCCACCCATTAAGCCATACCAACCTCTCAGATCAAAACCAGCTTGGTTTGACGACACTCAAATTTGCTTATATCATCACACACCTAGGCATGATACTGAGAGTTGCCACACCCTTAAGCTTATCATTTACCAACACCTAGAAAAGGACACCCTTCTCATTGAAGATTATTTTGACAAACTATCAACACCATCCCATGCCTCCCAAACCTCCTCACTTGAATCGGGATCCCAACGCGAGACTATGGTCCCTCTACCACCATCTCCCCCTTTATTCGAAATCAACACTATTAATGTGGCCACCAGGTCACAAACCCTAAAGGATAAAGGAAAAGAGTAGGTTTCTATCCCTTAGACATATCCATTTGCCAAGCCCTCTCCACCACCAAAGCCTAAGATTTCTATCTTGGGCACATCTCAACCAACATCTTTAGAGGCAATTCGTGACTCCATGGTGAAACAACTTCACCAAACCCCTATGAAGATGTCTTTGTATGACCTAATACAAAGCTCTCCACAACATTTCCAAGCCTTGATCAAAGCTTTACAGGTAGTGGAGGTCCAACCTGAAGACCCCCAACCACTGGCTGCTTTAGTCAAATCATTACCAACCGTTGCCTCCATCACCTTTAGTGATTCTGAGATTCCCACCTCCAACCTAGAAGATCAGGATGCCACCCTCTTTATCACAGCTTACATTGATCAAACTCACATTAATTAGGTTATGATTGATGGAGGTGCTAGCATCAACATCATTTCTACCCATGCATATGATCAACTAGCCCTTTTGAAGAACTGCATGTCAAAAACCAACACAAGTCTTCATTCTTTCAACGATGCCACCGCCACTACCATTGGCACTGTGGTCTTGAATGTTCATGTTGGCCCACGTACAATTTTAGAACTCTTCTATATCATTAAGGGGGAGTTCCAATATAACATGTTGTTGGGACGACCTTGGATACGTGCCATGACCTGTGTCCCTTCCACATTGCATCGTTGTGTCAAGTTTGAATACGAGGGGTAGGTTCATGTCATTCCTACTGACCCTTCCCCCTTTAAAACATGCAACATGACCTACTAACCTAATGATGTTCTCATCCCCTTGAAAATATCCACTCAAACACCACCTCCACCTGCAAAAGCCTCGACAAGCTCATAGACACCAGTCACACCTACACCTACTCCTCAAGTGACCACAAAAGATCCTATGGAAGATACCTTCCAGCGCATTTCACTTGGTGAGTATCGTTTTCTTACTCTTGACATGTTACAAACTCCACAGGAATATGGAAAAATTCATCACCACCCAAACTATGACCATCGCATCGAAATGGTCATCCCAATCTCTGAACTAATCTCATCTATGGAGGGATAGATCAGGCTCCTACTGTTAGAAATCCTCTCTCATCACCTCGACTATTCACTTGTGATTTCTCCTTCCTTGGCAACCCTAAATTTTCTTACATCTATCTTCATAGGTGTGCGTGGAAGGGTTTTGGCTTCGGGCATTATGAACAAGGTCCCCACAAGCCCATTGAGTCTTCAAATGATGAAGTAATCAAAAATGCCAAGAAATGACATGGCATGGGTTTTGAAGAACCTCTAAAATCTCTCACCACAAAACTGTCATAGAACATTCTCCTCCAAACTGGCCTATTCCCCCATCTTCACCTACGGAGACGATGGTCTCCATCCCTCCTAGTTTTTTTCATAAATGTTATTCACTTAAAACGCCTGACTTATCAACTAGGCGGGGCATCAAGGTCTCTTCCTCTCATTTATCCAGACATGATAGACGACGAATCTTCTAGCATCAACACTGTCCAATGCCTAGATGTTGATGCCATACTCACCTACATGGGTGTGGACAACTCCTTCATACAATGATCACTTCCTTTAGAAACACAAGTTATGTTAAATGAATCAACTATTGACATTAATCTCCCATCTTTTGATGTTCCTCACATTTTAAAGATTGGTCAATCTTTAGATGCCCAGGAACAAATCAACTATACCACATTCCTTACAGATCATAGCAAAGCCTTTGCTTGGTCCTCTAGCGATATGCTCGGTATTCACCCTGACATTGTCATCCACAACATCGTCACAAATCTTGAAGCTAAGCCTATTAGGCAAAAGCTTCGCAGGATGCATCCTCGCATTGCACTCCTTGTCAAAGAGGAGCTTCAACGTCTTCTCTCCATCTCATTTATCCAACCCATTGATCATCTATAATGGGTGTCAAACATTGTCCCTATCACAAAAGCAACAGGGGGAATTCAAATTTGTACTGACTATCATGACCTCAACCTAGCTTGCCCAAAGGATGACTTTCCTTTGCCAAACATCGACCAACTTGTTGATCTTACAGCTGGTCATGAGATGCTATCCCTCATGGATGAGTTTTCAAGATATAACCAAATCTTGATTGCCCCAGAAGATCAACATAAAACCACCTTCATCACCTCATGGGGGACATTCTGCTATAGGGTCATGCCTTTTGGCCTAAAAAACACAGGTGCTACATACCAACGCGCCATGACTTATATCTTTCACAATCTCCTCCACAAATTCATGGAGGACTATGTGGATGACCTGCTAGGGAAATCCAAACTTTGCCGTGACCACCTAACCATTCTAAAAATAATATTCACTCGCCTATTACAATATAACATTTGACTCAACCCTAAGAAATGTGTCTTTGGGGTTCTCTCAGGGAAGATTTTGGGTTTCATTGTTTCTCTCCATGGTATTAAGGTAGATCCAACTAAGATTTGAGCTATACTTGAGATGCCCCCACCTACTAGCCTAAAACAACTTCGCAGCCTGCAAGGGAAGCTTCAATCTATTCATCGCTTCAACTCACAGCTATCTGACCAATGCCAACCCTTCCATCACCTCGTCAAGAAGGACGTCTCCTTTAAATGGGATAAGGATTGCCAAGAGGCTTTTGAGGCTTTTAAATGCTATCTTGTCTCTCCACCAGTCCTTATTCCACCTAAATATGACTAACCCTTCTATCTTTACATTTTGACAATAGATCATTCCTTAGGTGCCATGATCGCGCATCGAGATGAACAACATTGTGAGCAAGTGGTTTATTATATAATCCAAATGCTCATTAACTACAAAACTTGACATACTCATATCAAAAAACTCTGCTTGGTATTAGTCTTTGCCACCTCCAAACTCTGCCACTATCTCCTCAACCACAAGACTTACATCATCACCCACACCAACCCTCTCAAATACATGCATTCCAAACCATACCAAAACCAATGTATGGCTCGTTGGCTCATACATCTCGCTGAGTTCGATTTGGAATTCATTCAACAAAAGTCTATAAAGGGGCAAACGATCATTGACCAATTATCCAATGCCCCTTTACCTGATAACCAACCCTCTAACTGCAAATATAATAATAAGTCTATCGCCATGCTATCCACCGATGACATCCCCTATCAAATGACAATGTTCTTTGATGGATCCAAATGTCAACTCGGTGGGGGTGCAGGGGTCATTCTCAACCCTCACGAGGGTGAGCCCATGCCTCTAACCTTCAAACTTGACTTTGAATGCACCAATAACATGGCTTAGTATGAAGCCTTAATTTTGGGGCTTCAAACTACCATTTTCTTGGGCATTAAGACAATCAATATCTTTGGCAACTCACAACTAGTCATTAATCAGGTTAACGGTTCTTATACAAAATGAATTTTTGCAATGATATAAACACCGTGTTGACACATTGTTAGGGTCTTTTGACCGTTATCTCTTGCAAACTATTCCTTGCTCTATGAATAAGTTTGCCGACACTATGGCCTCTCTCACCTCACACATCCCATCTTCATCTGCTTCCTTGAGAATCTATGTCACGGTACACCATTTGGCATTGCCCTCATATATCTCCACTAACATCAACTTTGTTGGGAATATCAACTCTAGTCCACATGATGTTTGGTATAAATAACTTGTTGACTACTTGACTTATTCCATCATTCCTCCTGACCTCTCTAGCAATGGACGGTGGGATTTTATCAAGAGTACTGCTTGATACACCATGCTAGGGGGTCTTCTCTATAAATAAGGTTTTGACAGCCTCTTTCTTTGATTCCTAACTACCACTGAGACATCTCATGCCATCAAACAAGTCCATGATGGGATTTGTGGAGGACATTTCAATGGTAATGCAGTTGTAAAGCGCATCCTCCACCTGGGCTATTATTGGCCCACTCTTCACCAAGACCGTAGTGACTATGTTCGATGTTGTATCAAATGCTAGCAACATGCTAACTTATTTCACGTCCCTAGCCACGCTTTATAAGTTGCTCAAGATTTTTGGCCCTTTTCACAATGGGGCTTAGATCTAATCGGTGAGATTAACCCTCATTTGTCTCTTCAACATTAGTCTATTATCATAGCAACTGAATATTTCACTAAATGGGTGGAAGTTATTCCCCTAATCTCCACTAAAGCTGACAAAATCATCGACTTCATTAACCACCACATCATCTGTCGATTCAGTGTACCTCACAAGATAATCACTGATAACGGCAAATCTTTCAAAAGTAAAACCATCCAGAAGCTTTGTGACTCTTTTGGCATCAAACTCAGCTTCTCTTCGGCTTACTATCCATAAGCAAATGGACAGGTGGAAGCTTCTAAAAAAATCTTAACCAAAATCCTAATGAAGGTGGTCAACGACACTGGAAGGGATTGGCACACTCACATTCCCTTTGCTTTGTGGGCCTACCGTACTAGCATCCGAACCCCTACAAGTGCTACACCTTTCTCCTTAGTGTACGGAACCAAGGCCGTCTTGCCTCTTGAAGTACAAATACCTTCTCTTCACATCTCCTTGCATGACATCCTCTCTAATGATGACTTTTGTCAAGATTGATTAACACAACTCGAGTTACTCGACGAACGTTGTCTTGCCGCTCTTAATCATCTTCATATCTACCAAGATCGCATCAAGTGTACCTACAACAAAAATTTGAAAGAGCGAGATTTCAAAATCAGAGATCTCATCCTTAAAAAAAACCAACACGTGACCAATATGGAAAGAAGCAAATGAGGCAAGTTTGTTCCTAATTGGCTTGGACCTTATATAATAACACATAAGTATGGATCAGGGACTTATCATCTATCTTCTTTCGAAGGCCGGCTAGAACCTGAGCCCCTTAATGCCTTGCATCTGTGACCATTCTACTGTTAACCAAGTAATCATTCACTTGATGTTTAACTTGAGCTCATCCCTTGAGCAACTCCCATCATCCTCATTCCTATTCCTTTCAACCCTTTTTCCCTAAAAAAATTAATTAACCCTTTTTTAAGCATTAATGATTTGTCCTAATAAAAGGGAAACCCCTAAACCTCTATAGTCTAGTCCATGAATAAAAGTTTAGTCAACAAGAAAACATAAAACTGGGATGCCTAACAAAATATTCAAAGGTCATAAACTATAAATGTAGACTGCTCCTCAAAGGACAACTGCATCATTACTGTAATTAATAAACTGCTCCCTTGAAGGATGGCTATTCAAAGACATCAAAACATACAAAGCAAAATATAGACCACTCCCTTGAAGGATGGCTATACCCAAATTTGCTACAAAAACAACACCCTCTCAGAAGCTTCCCGCATTGATTAGCTTCACATGACCACAAAACAACATCCCTAAGTAGACTTCCTGCATTGATCAGTCTACCAAAAAAAAAGAAAAAAAAAAAGGACTGACAAACTATTAAGTCATGAACTTGCCTATAGTCGTTCTCAGGGTCACCTATAAAAGGGGCAAAGTTATCCCTGCTCAAAAGGGTTACGCTATCCTCACATATCACATAATTACACCTATTACCCCAAAATACCCAAGGGATTTTGAGCTCACTTAACATCAAGTGATTATGATACTTCTCTAACAAAAACCAATAGTCAACGACATAAAATCATGAATGGGGATTTTGTTTGCTAAAACCTTATCTATATTATCATTATGGTCCTTGTCAATGAAAGAGCAATGCACCTTTCACTTCTTACACACCTTCAAATACAACCAAAACATTTTTCAAACCACTAACATAACATAATGATTTATTTAATGAAAATACCAATTTGTGTTATATAAATTATCATAGCCCATTCACATTAGTTTCTATGGAAAACAATACACATGGAAACTATCAACCAAACACAATTTATGTCAAGCATATACCATCACCAATATGGAAACCTGCTGAAGCATAAATAAACTCATTTCATTTTTAACATACACCATCACCAATATCAAAAATTGCTAAGGATGAAAAACCACATAACCTATGTTACAACATACACCATCACACAATATGGAAAAGGCTATACCATCATCATACACTCATCATTTCAAGCATGTACCATTGAACATATGGGAAATGCTAAAAACACTAACCTAACCAAAACAACTATCAACCACTTTGACTCTTCTTCCCTTTTGAGGAGAACTACATTGGCCTGAGGCCCTTAAAACAGGGGCTATGTAGGCAGAACTCAGTTGACATGAGGTCTTCTGAGGTTAGCTCGGCCATTCGTTCGTTCTTCTACCTAATGGACCAACTATCAAAACCTACCCAAAATCATGACCAAACAACCAACCTTGACACTGTAGAAGTCACTTTAGACTTCTCATGGGGCACATTGGAGATCATATACATCTCCCTAACCACAACAAACAACACTATAGATCACTTATATCTTAGCCTGACCAGACAAATGACCTCAGAGATCACAACTATCTCCTTAGACCACGACCACTTTTGAGACAACTTTGCCTTGGTTGTTTTGATTACACATGCTACCTCATGAATAGTTAGCAAATTGTATGCACCCCTCATATATATTATCAGATCATGACCAAGTTGATCCCCAATATCTGTGACATTTTCATGTTTTCTAGGAGCACTTCCTAGCCTAGATACTTAGAACACGATGCCCATTGGAGCTACAGCTTTGATCGATCTAACCTGATCAGCTACCACTAATAAGCTGGGGACCGATTTCTTCAATTTTGGTCCTCCTCATTTAACCCAATCAACTACCACTAATAAGCTGGGGACCAGTTACATCAATTTTAGTGCTCCTTGACCTTGCCTATGACAATTTGACCTGCCTATCAAGTGAAGTGGTATACACACAATCTCAACTATTGTAGCATTCACACTCCAACCTCACCCTACCCATCCACTGCTTATCAAATCGGCACTCAATTTTAGGTTACCTCCCGATTCCCACTTTGAGGGGGAATACCACATCCCATACCTGGGGCAACCTACATCTATTTTTGTCTTATAGTTCATCAGAACAAACCACAAGACAAAAAGGGGCAAATGTAGACACCAATATCATGTCAACCCCCCCTTGGTCCACTTCTAAACATTAACACCCCTAACCCACACTTACACACCTTATTAATTTAAAATAAACTACTTATTTTAAATTAATGACCTCACCTAGACACCTCACCTTAGACACCTCACCTTGGACACCTCACCCTAAGACCTTTTCTTAACCTATGAGTCACCCTGAGACTAGAACCTCCAAATCCTAACTACCCATGACCTATTCTCACTCCCTATTAATTCCCTAACCAACTGTCATGCCTCATAAACATGTGTTTTGACCATTCTCCAATGGAAAAAGCACTTGGCAGGTGGAGAAACGGGTGAAGAGCTAAAAATATCCCTTTTACCTATTCTCTCTCTATCGATGTTAGTCAACCCTTGGCCGACGTTGTCATCCCTACGCCGATGCCGATGGGATAGCCAACATTGGTTACATAAGCCTAGCTCTAACATTGAGCTGCCCCCCACCTCTTTGCACATTGACACACACTCTCTGAGAAAAAGCATCAGAACTCGACTATCATTCTCCTGGCTACCAAAGCTTTGCACAAGTCATTCCAAAGACTGGACTAAAACATTGTACGAGGACCTCAACATCAGCCACAATGGGAACAAGCATCCTGACACCTCTGGGTCTTCACCTAATAGAGCTAAGTATTCTGGTTCTCAATTCAGTATCTTAGAATACATTGTTAATTTGTTTCCATTTGATATTTCTAAATACTGTCAAGAGACCCGACTTCTTCCGTTGAAGGGCTGAAAGTCCTTCCCCTTATTCTCACCCTCTTTTCACACCTATCCTCTACCTTTACCCTTCCTCAAACCTTATTCACTTTCCCACAACCCTGCACCAACCTCCTAATTTCCAGAGACTCCTCTTTTTACCACAAAAACATCCTGAAAGCCATCCAAGGCCGACTGCCCCTTTCAACATTGACAACTAAACCAATGTTGGCATCATTCCTATCGACCTCAGAAAATCCACCAATGTCAGTGACTGTATTCTCGACCAGCAAAGTAGAAACCTATCCAAATAGCCCATAGACCAAACAAAACCTTTGCCTAGCTTTCTGCAACATTCAGAGACACACAGACTGCAATCAGGGAACAGGTATGCGCTATTTATTTTTCTCTTTTCTTAGTCATTTACCATTTCTTTCTTTTCAAAATTCTCTTATTTAAATAATGGACTATCATCCCTTAGGGAGCTTTACGCTTCTGGGACCGAGCGCGTAGCTTGGCAGTCCACCATATCCTTTTCTAACATCTTCTTTGTTCAAGTCTTATTCTTATTGCAGGTGTTTCCTCCACAGCCAAAGAAGAGCTCCCACAAAGCTTGGATACGATGCACACTAAATTTGGGTAACGTCAAACCCAAGAGCTCTTAACTTTAGTTTCTTCTTCATTATCTAAATGCAATTAGAAAAAACTTAGAGAAACAAACCTAGTTCAAACTGGTAGGTGTGAGCTCCATTAGTGCTTGAGAAGCTCTTGAGAGAGATATATCTCTTATTAAATTATTTAATGAATGGATTAAAATTGTGTAAAATACATTTATTTATTTTATATAACATTATAACACCTAAATACAAACTTTAAATGCATTTTGATCAATAAAACTTGAGTTCTTGCACTTTTGGGCTTCTTGAGAACTAGTTTTCAACATTTTTGCATGCATAGGCATGCAATTTTAATGTTTATATCTTCTCAAGTATATTATAGAATTGAGAACACCATAAAAATATATTAAATATTTTCATAAACCTTTATTTTAAATTTCATAGGTTTTGGATTAATATAACTCAAGTTATGATCCTTTTTGTGTTTCTAGGTTCTCTCAGGGCCACAAGCATGCTAGTTTGGTAATTTATTTATATTTTGAGCTATACATTGTTTCAGGATATATATTTTTTAAAATGATTGTATGGACCCCATATACATATTTAAATAATTTAAAGTGAATTTTCAATTATAAAAACACTTCAAAAATGCACTTTTAGGTTTGTAGGCCTATAGGTGCTCATTTCTCAAGCATGCTTATCATCTAGGTCCATTTTCCAGCTATAAAACATTTGTCAATGATTGTAACTTGTTATAATGTGTATTGATATAATTTATCCATCATAAAATCATTTATCATGCCTTATAAATCTTAAAAACACTTCAAAATATCAAATTTACAAAGTTCATGTTCTCTACATAGGGTTTTGAAGGGTTTTGGAGAAATCTTGATTATTAACAATTGTTCATAAAGATCAATCCTTACTGATGATAATAAACACAATTATATTAGATTAGAAAACCTTATTAAACCATAATATCAACCATTTTTATCTATGCAACATCTCCACCAAGATATCACATTGGTTTTAGGGCAATTTTAAGCTTGAAAATTAATTTTGAGAGAGATTTGAGCTATCTTAGCATAATTCAAGCATAGTTTGAGTTCATAATCACTATAAAATATTTTATAAAAATAAATTAAGTTTATAAATTTATGAATAATCCTTTCCTAACCTGGAAACTGATAAAAATCCAAATTTTTACCTTTGAAAATGCATGAAAATTGCCCCTACATCCTTGCATATGAGTTTGAGCACCAAAAGATCTTTAAAACTACTGTAAATACATGCATGGAATCTTTAAATATTTTATTTAAGGATTGAAAATTATTACTCACCTCAAAATATGTTTCATCCTTCTTTTATTTTTAATTTTCCTTTTAATTTCCTTCACCCATGCCTTGGAATGCTTTAAAAGATTGAGATGGTCAACCAAAAAGTGGATATGAAGACTTAAAATTAAATAATACTCTCTATGGCATACATGCATGGGATATATTAAAACAAAATTAACCTTAATATTTTCAAAAATATCTTAAATTTTTCAGAAGAGTCTTAAAACATACTAAGAGTGCATAGTAAATGCTTAATTCTTGCAATTAGCCTCCTAGACTAAGGGAAAATCTCAATATGACCTCAATATGACTTCAATAATCATATTAAAACTAATGAAAGGATGAAATTTACTATGAAATACATTATTAACTTAAACATACTCAATGACAGAAATAGTGATGACTGGAAAGGTCAACATTCTTAGCAACCTCTGTAAATTTACTTATCTACTAAGCAGAATACCAACTACCTTAAGAAGTCCATTGGGAATGGAGTCATAAAAATCATCACAAAATATAATCTCAACATGATGAACATTATTACACCTTTATCATGTAAAATTTAAACTAAAATATGCATCCTCATAGTAACAAAAATACATGTGTAAGAGCACTTAGGGGATGAAAAACTATTATAACTACCAACCAAACAAGTGCATAAAACACTTGGAGGAAAGTGAAATCTAACACTATTATGTACAAGAATCAAAATAAATCTAGATAAAAATAATAACCTCTTAGGTCCTCTCCATGTGGTAGATAAAGATGAGGAACAATCTACTGTTTGAGTGCCATTCTAGTTAGATCAGTTCCTTTCTTATTTTTCAACCACTTTATCTTGTGTCCAAGTGAATCAAATGAAGTAAACATATCTCCAATATAGACAAAATATTATTTTACTTCAATACTCACCTCATGTTTCTCTTCAACACTAAATAAATCTCTCCAATGTAACCATATTCTGATTTATAGGAACATCTACAACTTTAGCATTTAATGACTCACTAGAACATTATTTTTGGATTTCTATGACATCTCAAGAGATGTCATTTTGATTTTCAACTCCTGCAAGTTGTTCAAGTTATTCAAAGAGCTCCAAATACTACCTCATAGCTTCATTAGGATCTTATTGAAGTATACTTTTATTAACATCTTCTTGAACATGCTTTCCAACCTTACTAACCACTTTATCAATGTCTTCACAAGGAGATGTAGGCCTATAAAAATTATCAATGTCTTGAATCAACTCAAGATATTTCTACTGCTATTCATCAAAAAATTCTTGATCCTCACTTGTAGCTTCTTGAGGCTTTACTAGGAATCACTACATATTCTTTTGTATCTTTACTTAGCTAATGTCTAGGGTTGTTACCTTGTGAAACCACTACTACAATATCGCTATTAGATGCCATGTCATCTTGAACATATTCATGATAGACTTCTTGAGGCTCATTTTCAGTTGCAATTTGATTTTTCTCTTTAAAGACTAAATCATGATCTTCTTCTATGCTATATTGAAGCTCATTTGACCAAAACAACTCTTGATCATCCTCTCTTGACAAATTCTCCTCTTCACTTGGATGTTCTTCTTTTGACTTCCATACAATAGGTCCTTCAAAAATGGATATGGTGGGAGGATGAAAGGTTCCATTTAGTAGCATAAGAACATAGGAAATTATGGGATGTTATTGAATGGGCTTTGGGATTGAATAGGAATTAAGAATAGTTTGAGATTTGGAAGTAATAGTTTCATTTAAGAATTATTTGAAAGGAGGGCTTAAGAAACTTGAAAAATTCCTTGATTGAGGAGCTTAAGGAAGAATGGGTGGATTTTTCACAAGCATAGGCTCTTTTATAGGACTGGGAATCCTAAAAATTATAACCTTGAAGTAAATATAATCTCTTATAGGTTCAAGGGGTTCTTCTTATTTCCAACTTGGGATTTTAGATTCAATTCTTTGTACTCTTATGGGGAATTATTACATTTGTTCTCTTTTCATCTCATTGTATCTCTTTAATGATTATACCTCTAGTTGGTTGTGGCTCATACCTACCAAAATTTAGAATTGTAAACACCTTATTGAGTAATAAAGAAACTAATTTTACTTTCTCATATGCTATTTATTATGTGAAATTGATGAATTATTGATGTAAAATTGTGATAATTACAACCTATCCTTGATTTATGTCCAATTTTGTGCACCTTTATGTAACAAACTTGATCTTGCATAGGTTGTAGTTTTTGTCTCTAAGAGTATGCAATCCATGGTTTTATTGAATTCCTTTTGAGCTTCTTAAGACAAGCGATCATCATTATAGGTATTGCTATAAGCTAAATACTTTATACAAAACACTTATGCCCAATTTTAAATGGTGAGTTGTGAGATGTGTATGTGTGAGTGCTCTTTGAGCTCATTCTGTATGTGTCCAAGCAAGTTGAGGTATTCAATTTTGGTGCATCACCCCATAGTTAGTCTTAAAATAATAGAAATATCTCTCTTTTCAATGTCAATAAGTAGTTTTTGTGAGGATTAAGGTGATTCATAAAGTTAACAAGCCTTCTTTAGAGGTTTAATTCCATTATAGGATACCCATAACCTAGAAGTGATCCCATTATGTCAATTGGGTGGAGAAACCTGAAGACCTTCCTCTAGGGTGCAATCTTAATTTAAAAACACACATGGTGACTCCAAATGTCACATATAATGGTTTAAGTAGCATGAGTGTCCAAAATTATGTCTTGTCACCCCTCATTATGTGAAAATGCCATTATTACACCCTATTTTAATCCATATCAGGTTGAGAGTTCTCTCGATTTCACCCAAAAAAATTTTGGACTAGAAATATACTAGCCTTCTCATAGTTTTTAAATCCCTCCCACCCTAGCTCAACCTTTTTGGTAGTCCGCTCATGCTCTAAACTAGTCTCAATAAAGCATCAGAGATATCCTATATAATGGTAAATGTAGTTGACCTATAAATCAATACTAGCTTAGAGAAGATAAATAAAACTTACACTTCCACTTATTGGTACATTTAGACAATCAAGGTCATGACCAATATGGATCCGTTAGACCTAACCAAGGGGTATTTTAACACAATAACATCACTAGAGAGGGTTCCAAACCCTTTATTCAATCAACAACATGTAATAACCCTATCTAAGTCCTATGTTTTCTATATTTACAAAGTAAATACAAAGTAAAGTAAAATATAACCTAGTGCTCACCAAATCTTATAACACAAAATGGGGGTAATAAACATAAAGGTAAACATGCTTAGAATAATTCTAATTAAGCTATGTATAGATATAAACCTAATGCATGGAGATAGAAATAAATTCAAAATCCATTACTTATGCTACTCTTATCTACCAAAATAGAGTAAAGTTGGAGATACTTTAGCTTGAAGATAAACCCATCAAGATTCATTGTCTCCCTTGGCCAAAGGTACTTCAAAAGAGGATGTTGTGTTTGTAAGGATCACTAAGATACACCAAAGCATCCAAGACTTTTCCACCAAACAATATTCTTATCCAAGTATAAACCCTAAGCAATAACTCCTCAAGTAGAATGGTGGAAGATCAGATTATAAATAAGCACAAATGAGTAATTAACTATGTTTCTCTCTAATATATGGTGAAAAATATGTGTATATATAACTGAATATAACCCTAAACCTTTTTAAAAGTTTAGCCGATAGTGTCAACTCAATTTAACCCTATATAGTTAATTGATAAAAGCAAGTTAGGTCCCAATCTGACTCAATTGAGGTTGATCAAGACCTATAATGTGCTAATATTAATTTGAGTACAAGGTCAACCTAGGCTGACATTGTTCAATAAATGTCAAAAAAGTTTTTTAGCTTAGGTAAGGGTTGATTAAGGTGGTGAATTGCTTGGAAGCGTGTGTAAAATAGGTGTCAAATCTTAGGGAAGTGTATAGGATAAGTTTGTATTAATTATAAGTGGTGTTATAGGAGACAAAAATCTTATGAAACACTAATGGTCTGCCTGCCCCTTTCCTAGTGCACCCTTTAAGGCATGCACTTAGAGAGATTGAGTCTTGATAGGTTCTTACAAGTAAAATAAAACATCATTAATTGATAAAGTTTGAAATTATTATGTATATATATTCCCCAATCTAATCTCATCATGTGTAACTTAGGTGCAACATGGGATGATGCTTTGAGAAAAGAACATGGTAACACACAATGCTGGATCTAAATAAATTTATGTATTCTAACGCATAAAATAATTGAAAGTAAATGACTGAAATGAAATAATTGAAAATAAAAGTAATGTATGCATACCTTGACTTACATTTATCATTAAATGGTTATTTATTGTTTTTGTATTTTGATCATAGAGGGCACAAGGACTGCTTTGGATAAATCCAAAGATATAAAACTAAAGAGCAAAAACAAACAAATACAAGAAAGCCAAGATAACTAAAAATGTCTAGACATAATGTACTTGGAAATTCGGTAAGCTGGGGTGATAAATGCTAAGTTAGGACCAAATGACCAAGATAAAATTTAGAGTAGATTGGGTTGTTGAAAAGCAAAGTTTACTAAATAACTTAAAAACTCAAACAAGTAAACCTTAAGTAAGAAAGTAAACAAACCAAGTCAAACTAAAGATATAAGTAAAAATGGTAATCAAACATTAATGTGAAAGTAGTAACAATACTTAAACAAAGATGGGAAAATAATAGTAAAACAAGATTGATGAATGAGCATTAACAATCCTTACTCAATCCTCAATGGAAAAAATGTATGAAAATGGGAGACAACATTGGTGAGTGAGAAGTAACAATCCAACCTCACTCAACAATGAAAAAGTACATAGAAGTAGAAATGTACACAATTCAAAAAATGGAAATACAACAAAAATATAGACAAACATAGTTGTCCAAAAGAAAAAAAGGAATGATAACAAAAAATATAGAAATAAATGTAATTTTATAAAAAAAGGGAGTGATGATGATTTTAAAAATAAATAAAACCAAGGCAATTCTATAAATAAATAGCAATGGTATAAATAAGATAATCCATAGCCACTTAAGCATACTATTTTGTTCTAAGCATAGATAAAACTGAAACAAAGTAGTGCTAACATGTTTTTAAGATATGAAGAAGAAGGAATATAGAAGTGGAGAAATAGATTTAGAATCAAACTTGCTTATCAAGGGGGAAAATGAAATGGGTAGTGGGAGAACTAGTGGAAAAATCAAGGTAGAGAAACTCTTTATCAAAGTCAAGACATTAAAATTAGGTTTGTTAAAATAAGAGGAATTTCAAAATTAAGGACTCTGAAGAAATTTTACTAACCAAAAAAATTTTAGGTCATAAAATAAAGTATGAATATCATCCCATGAAGTCTATATGCATGAAAAGTAAAATGGACCTACCATCCCAAAACATGTTCCTCATTCCTCAAGACCCCTTATAGAGCTGTCGGTCTACTATAAAAATTGGGTACTTATGTTAAAAACTAGGTATCATTATATATTATTTTTAATTTTCCTATCCTAATCTACTAGCATACCATACCCCAATGGACTTTGAATCTATCATGAGGCCAACTATGGAGTTTGATCTTTGATTGGAGATAGAAGATGTGTTATAAATCACGTCTTTTAGTGTGATTAGACTTTTTAATTTTGAAATTACCTTTTATTTTAAATGATTTAGCTTTTAAATTTTAATGGTTGTTTTTATTCCTCCTCCATACATATTCAAAGAACCAAACATGGGTGCTAAAAATGTTTATCATTTGAAAACTTTGGACTTGGTTTATAAGAAAGAGAACTTAGAGAGCATGGTGTCCAAGAGTCTTGTTAATTCATGTGAAATAAAAGTGATATCTTGACTTTGACCTTGTTTTATCCAAAGTGGAATGAAAGGAAAGAAAACAAAAGGGAATTAACATGAAATAATTTGAATTAATTTAAATCACAAAAAAAAGTGACAATGTGAAAAAGGGATACAATGATAGGTAAGTATGATTCTTTATAATAAGAATGTACGTAAGTGTAGGGAAAATTTCTAACATAATTTTTTGTACAAGTTTTATCTACAAAAGAAATAAAATTTAAAGATGAGAATATGGGATCATAATCTTGTAACCATTTCTTAACGTTATAGAAAAGGAAAAATTGGTTTAATAAAGGTGTTTTGAAGTAAAATGGTGATTTTATGAGGAGATCTTGGTCTTATCCATGGTTTTACATTGTAAATCATAAAAGAGAAACCCAAGTGGGTGCAATAATGGCAAAAATGGTATTTGTGAGGGTCTAGTCCTATCCATCGTCTTATACTACAAATCACAAGAGAAAAACCCATGAAGGTGAACAAAGTATGTGAAAATAAAATGGTAGAAATGGTATTTGTGAGTAAGGTATGGTTCTATCCATGGTATTACACTACAAATCACAAAAGATAAACCTAAGAGGGTGTAAAATATTAGAAAATAAAAAAGTTGATATGAAAAGTCAATATATGAAAGTGAAAGGAATTCATGAGGAAAACCAAGTCCTATCGATAGTATTACAATGCAACTCATGAGAGAAAGAAACCAAAGGATCAAGGGGAAGGAATTAAGGTTTGTAGAAAAATAGACTACTGTAGAGGGTGAGAGCTGTGTAGAAATTTTGCAAGTGTTAGTAGGATAGTATATAGAAAGATGATAATAAGGTAAGTATCTAAGCAAAGTATTTATTCAAGAATTGTGTATTAGTGGGCTCTTTGAAAATATGGCCTTCATGAGATTAATGGTGATAGGTGATACAACCAATAATGTATTTCCATAAATAATGTCCCCATAATTTTTGGGTGTGTTTTCATTATTTATCATGGGTATAGTTTAATTTAAGGACTAGATCACCAACATTTAAACTGTGGACTTTAACCTTTTTATTATGTTGTTTGATGATATAAGCCTTTTATTGGAGGTTGTGTTGAAGAGGAACTAGACAATTTTCATTGAGAAAATTAAGATCATGAAGGTGAGCTTCACGTAGTTCATCATCAAGAATGATACCATGAAGAGATATGCATAAGAAGGGAATCTTGATTTATAATGATAAAACAAACTTAGAACTATAGACTAGTGAGAATGGTGATTCCCAAGTGGTAATATGTATGCTAGTATGATAAGCCTAAAGTGTAGGATATAAATGAAGATCCAAATTAGTGCAAGTTTCTTGGATGGTCTTTTGGAGGATTTTATTGATAAATTTATTAGTGTCCTTAGCTTGGCCATTGCATTATGGATGGTAAAGTGTAGAGAATTTATGGGGTATTTTAAATTTAACACATAATTGATTCACATCCTTATTCTTGAATTTTCTACCATTACCATAAATGATAGTATGAGAAACTCAATAATGATAAATGATTTGGTTAAGGATAAATTTAGAAATCATGGTTCCTAAGACATTGATAAGAGATGGCTTCTACCCATTTGGTAAAATAGTTAGTAGAAGTGATGATAAAAACATGACCATCTTGTGATTGAGGTAATTTTTTGATGAGATCTAATCCTCAAATGGATAATGGCCAAGGAGATTCCATAGTTTGGAGTTTATCTAGTGGTAAATAGTTAATATTATCATGTAGTTGGCAAAGACTACACTTTTTAGAGAAATCAAAAGCATCCTTTTCTAAAGTAGGCCAAAATTATCCCATATGTAGGCATTTGTGTGTTATAGCATGTAAGCTACAATGACCACCAAAATTTTTTGTATGTGCTTGTTTAAAGAGAGGAGGGACCTCTTCTTTCATTACATAGTGGAGCAGGATACTTTCTGCATTACAATAATAAAGGGTATTGTATCAAAAGACATATTTAAAAGCTTATTTTTGAATTCTAGTCTTATCATGAGAATATGTGTTTGGAGGATAAGTTTGATGTTCAAGGAATTGGATAATGTTTTTATACCATGGGCTATATCAAATAGTGATAGATTCAATGTGATAGATAAGCAAATCCTCTGATTGGATATAATATAAGGACTCTCTTATTTGAAGAAGAAATTAGGAGTTATTAAGTACTTGATGCAGATGAAATAGGGATGCTGAAGAAGCAAGAGAGTTAGTGATAGAGTTATGATCTCTTTATATGATATCAATGGTAAAAGAGGTAAAATATTTAATAAGGGGGGTATCCATTTGATGATAAATGATAATATTTTAAATTTTACATTGGTATTCATCATTAACCTCACAATAGATAAGTTGGGAGTCACCCAAAGCGTTAGATATGTAATATCTAAGTCAAGTGCTACTTTCATTCTAAAGATTAATGCTTCATATTTTGGCATGTTATTAGTGACATCAAAGGTTAGCTACAATTCCAAAGGGATTATTTTACCATGAGGATTAGTGATAATATAACCTACCCTAGCTCTTTGGAGACATTTGGCACCATCAAAGTGTAGGGTCTAAGTGTCTTCATTAAAATAGATGGTGACTTTAGGAATCTCTTTGATAATTACTTTAGATTTAGTAGTATTAGGAATAACATAGGTATCTTCTTGATTGCTTTCCATTAAATCAACAATGAAATTATGTAATTAATCTTTAAGAGAGATAACCTAATTGAGACCTTCAATATAGATAATGTTATCATCGAGGAGACTATCTTGAAGGTGATTTGTAGTGGGTATGGATGCCACTACAATTTGGTCGATAATGACTTACCATTTGATAGATTTTTGTGTTATGATGCTAAGGTAAAATTACATTAATAGAACCATCCACTTGCCAAATATATCTACATGTATAAATGATTTGGAGAAAAAGTGACAAATTGGGTTGGAATGGACAATCACATACGTTGTTTGATACAACATATAGTGGCAAAGCTTTTTAGCTACGAAAAATATAACAAGGCAATCACATTATACTTTAATATAAAATTTTATGTAATCAATGAGGCCTCGACTAATATAATAAATAACATATTCTCTTTTGGTATCATCTTTTTGAGAAAACATTTCCCCAATTGATACAAGAGTAGAAGTGTACAAAATCAAAGGATGATAATTAGAAGGTGGTCAAAGGGTAGGTGGATAGAGAAATTATTATTTCATATTGTCAAATGCCTTTTGATAGGGATCAATCCATTCTATATCATTGCCTTTTTTAAGAAGTGAATTAACAAAGTATATGTGATAGTCCATTTTGAGGATGAATTGTCAGAATACCCTAAGCTTGTCGATGTAAGTACAAATGTTTGAAATGGAGCGAGGAATGGTCATGTTGAATATAACATTGATTTTAGTGGGATAAACATCAATACCATGAAGAGAGACTAAGGACCTTATAAGTTTACTAGATGTTATTTTAAAGGCATACTTGTAGGGGTTGAGTCTAAATTTATACTTGATTAATTGATCAAAGATGATGGCTAGATCAAAGAGATGGGTTGTGAGAATTTTCAATTTAGTAGTGAGATCATATGTAACTTTCCATAATATTATGTATAATATCATAAAAAATGTGGGTCATATCCCACTAATAGGTGGATATGAAGTTTTTAAATTCGAAGGGTATTTTAACATAGCAATAGGTGCCCCATTCCATGGTGAATGTTGTATTGTGTTGGTCTTAAGGAGATATGTGAATTTGATTATAGCCAAAAAAAATATCCATAAGTGACAACATTTCATATCCAATAGTGTAATCTATGATGGCATCTATTGAAGGTAATGGAAAATTATCTTTGGGATAAGTGAAGTTGAGACTATGAAAGTTGATGTAAATGCAAATAACCATGGTGACTTTTTTGTGAATAAGAAAAATGTTTGACACCCATTAAAAATATTCCATAGGTTTAATGAACTTGGCATCTAATAGTTTGATAATTTATTTAGGCATAAGGTGGAAACTTTAGGTGGAAATTTCTGTTATTTTTGCTGAACACGTTTGGTGTATGGGTATGTGATCATGTTCTACAAAATGATACTAGGGTTAATACCAGGCATTCCCTCATATGAAAAAGAAAAATTATCATGATATTTATTTAAAAATAGACTAAATATATCATGTTATATTGATGTGAGTTCTCTATAAACTGTTATAGGTCTAGGATATGAGGGTGTGCCATATTCTATTCTCTTGGTTTCTTCAATAAGCCTAACATTTCCATATTGACAATGATATAGAACATTGGGAAGAGAAGAAATGGGATTGGTTTTGGGATCAATGATAGCAATTAAGCTATTAAAATGAGGATCCTTTCATTTGAAATTCCTAATTTTGTGATGTTGTTAATGAAGTTGAGGTTCTTGAGCATGGAGTAACTCAAGTATGGCTTCATCTCTAGGCAACGTAGGTAAAGGTCCATAGTATTTTATGTCTACTTTAATATCAATAATTTGTTACCATGATGATCTCATTCATAATACTCTATCATACATCTATTGCCTTGGCATCGAGGGTGATCTCAAGAGTAGGTGAAACTGTAGAGTAAGGTTGATTGGATTCAATTGGATTGATAATATGTGTATCTTTAGAGTTGTTGGTAGGGAAGGGATTTGGTAGGGTGACTGGTGAGAGAGGAGGTATATAAGGTGATGGAAGTTATGAATTTTTGAAAGGTAATATTTATTAAATAATCTAATTAGTATCAAGAAGTGGATAATTAAATGGAGGTACATGACCTTCAGTTTCTAACTCAATATCTGTGGAAACGATATGAACATCTTTGTTGAAAACATGTATTTTGGCTAAGGTTTATTGATAGTGTTGAACATCCAAGTCTAATGATTGATCTTGGGCCATGATGTAGTTATAATCATAGGTGGGAGAGATAGTACATGTTTGTGTCTCTAAAGGAATATCAGAAGGTGATACACCTAGATCACTAAATTTTCAAGGTGACATGGTTAAATTAAAATAAATTGGCCACTCCATTGCTATTAAAAATGAAATCATATTTTTTATAAGATGCCTCATGTGAATTACATGGAGGAGAAAAATCCATGATCTCATTAATGAGAAGGATGGTATAATCATAAGGTAATAAGGAAGGAGGGATCCAATCTAAAATGTAAGGAGGTAGCTTGGTAGTATTGGAAGTTGAATACTCTATGGTTAGGATTGGCCTCATGTTTATACCTTTTGTCACTATGAATGAACTTGATACATTGGCTATTGGAAGAGGTAATAACTCTCATGATATGTGTTCATGGGTGATCGAGGAGTATATTATAGGATAATGGTAACTCAAGAACCATAAGCTTAGTATGTATAGTTTTAGGTCCAATAGTAAGAGGGAGCCAAATACAACCAAGTGGTTTTTGATTGATCTTGTCAAATCCATGACATGTTAGACACATTTTCTTGAGATGATGTTTGTTATACCCAAGTTGTTGAATGAGCCAAATATATTTCACATTAATTCCCAAACCTTCATCTACTAAGACTTTTAAAATAAGGGTGGTATTAATGGATATTTTAATAAAGAGAGGTGGGTCATCAGCATGAAAGAGAATTTCATCATTGATCACGTCTTCTTTAATGAACTCTATGGAAGGTTTTAAAGAAGGATAAATAGTTTCAATGGTATAAAATTTTATCAATGGAGGTTCATGAGAAGGTTGTTACACTTATAAATAAGATGGTTCTTCAATTTATTGTAGTCGTTGCATTCAAAAATTTCAATGATAGGGAGAAGTGTGAACTATGTCCACGAGAGGTATTTTTTAAGTCATAAATTTAAGTTCCTTTAAGAAATTCCAATGAGTTTTGAAGAGGAAGAACTAACATGGTGTTTGAAAGGTAAAATATTAATTTTAGGAAGAAATGTAGTCAGAGGTTTGGATTGATGAAGTGATTCCTCATTGGTTTCCTAAGGTAGGTTAGTGGTAGCAGTGTATTTGAGAAATTTCTCTGAGTGATGGTTTCTTTGGTTTTCTAATAGGATCTTTGTGGGTGGGTTTACGTCGGTAATTTACTTTATCCTCATTCATATATTAGGAATTGGTATAGTTTTGGTCATAGTCAATGATAATCTCACAAATATCCTTGTTTGATTGTTGAGGGTTGGATGTAGAGAAAGTTTTTGGATTACTAGAGGAAGAATATTTGAAAGATCATTTCTTTTGAGAAGCATTAACATAATCATGATGATGGATTTCGATCATGGAAATTGAATGTATCTCCTAGCATAAAAAAATGACAAATTTTGTAAGCCCACAACATGTTTCATGTTAATGGCCTATATCAACATGAAACCAAAAATTATTTTAGGGTCATAACATTGAGGGGGATTATTAACATACATGAATGGTTTAGAAGGTGCTAAAAGTTGTTTCATTTGTTGAATAGTTGGTGGTGTATGGGAAGGTTAGGATTTTTCCATTTTGGTGACTCCTGGTTTTGGTTGAGGAGGACTGTGCATTGATTTAATGTTGGAAATATCCCTTGATGGTTTTATTGTTAGGTTCAAACTATTTAATTAGAAATTCTTGTCACTTATCTTGATTGATAGCGTCATTTAAATTTTGGGGAGAAAAAGTTTGAACCTTGTATTGGAGGGAAGGTGTTAAGGTAATGATGAAAATTTTGAACATGTTATCATTAGTCATGTTATGATTAGCTTTGTGAGCCAAAGATTTACATCATTTGATAAAATCATTAGTTGATTTGGTATGGGATTGATTAGCATTGATGAAATGACTAAGATAATTTTTAGGAAGATCATTATGTTAAAATTTTTTAACTAGAGGATTGAATAAATCATCAAGTTACCATATAGAATGTTGGGGAAGTTGGTTATACCATTCTAATACATGAAATGTGAAGGTTTTAAAGTTTGGTACTGGTGAAGGTATTAGTTTGGATCCAATATTTATAAATATTACTAAATGTTTTGATAAAATATGTGAGGTCTTTAGTCCCATCATATTTAATAATTGGAGATATATTACCAATATCGATAGATATAATGAAGGGAGATAGAGGTTCATTTTGAATGTGTTAAATCATCTTGTTATGCATAATAGGTGATGGAATAAAATTTCCCAAGACATCTTTAAGAGGTGGAGGGATGAAATTTTGGTTATTTTGGGGAAGAAGGATAGGAGGCTAACTAGCCATGTTTATCAAATGATGTTGCAGTTGCATCATTTGAGAGGTATTATATGTTTGCATGATGTTAATATATTACATTATTTGTGAAAGAATTTGAGTTATATCAATTAGTGGGTTGGTTTTGGGAGGAGGATTATTAGGATTAGTAGGAGATGGATTCCCCAAATTGGTATTAGGGGGAGGGTTACTAGGTAACATATTGGTAGGAGGTGGGTTATTAGTGTTGAGAATGTTTTTTATGGGGTTATTTATTAGGTTTTTGTCAATTGACCCCATAGTATAGTAGGTACCTTAAAATGAGAATTATCTTAAGAAGTATAGAATGGATATGATTTATTAATCTCATATGGTGGAGTGATTTGGATCATATTGCAGTCTAAAGATGAGGGATGAGAAAAAGTGCTCCAAGAGTGAAGATACTATTAGGTAGTGAAGGTAGGAGGAAAAGAACCTCCCATATAGCATATAAATGGATTTAGGTTGTCTAAAAAGATTTTGATAGGAAATTTCAGGATGCTTGAAGGCAAAATTTGAAATTAGGAAACAAGGAGGAAAAATAGGGATAGAGTCAACCAAACACAAAATAATATCATCCAAGAGGTATAGGTTCAATAGGGTTAACAAAGTCTATGGGAAAGGTCAACACAATAGGATGCAAAAGACACAGTCAAACTACTCGACTATGTTCTATAGATGGTAAAACTAAGGTAGGACAACAAGATGCACAATTAGATAGGTTGATTGTGTATTATATATGGAGAAACTAAACAAGATAAAAAGATACACAATTGTATAGGGTGACTGTGTACTAAAGGTAAGAAAAACTAACATCTTGTAAGAGACTGTGTTGATAAGGATGACTGTGTTCTAAAAATAGGGATTTTTTTTACAAGAGAATAGTTAAGCAAATATAATGATGCACACAAGCAATTAATTCAATGTATTTGATCTAATTATAATGTACATCACAAACCTTGTGCTAACATTATTTAGTACAAGTTTTACAATACAAAATACAATGATCAAAGAGCAAGTAGCAAAAATTGAATGTAAATTCTATGATAATTGGTTAATATTGAATGTTGTTAAGTTATAATACATTTTAAAATTTAATGTCATAGAGAGTTGGCTATACTAAGGAACTATAAATCAATCTATTGATAGTTTTAGGTTGAAAGGAATTTGTATTGGTGATGGTACTGGATTGGTATTGAGGCCTACCCCATCACTTCAAAATCCCAATATGATAAGGATGTCGAGTGATTTTCTAATATATACCATCAACCGCATGTTTATACTTGGCCAAAAAACTAGATCAACTTCTCCCTTGGTGATGAAATCTAATTAGGTAGACCTTCAATAAAAATTATTTAAATGTTTTTAGGTGTTATGTGATTTGGAAGTGTGCAAAAGAGAAAAATAGTGTGACTAAATTGGTAAATTAAAAACCACCTAATTAGTATATATTTATTAATCTAATGGTGAAAATAAATAAAATGAAAATTGAATTAATTAGTAATAAAATAGGCTAATTTATTTAATTGTGAAGAGTACAAATTTAGTTCAAGTGACACTGTATGTAAATAATATACAACAAAGTTGACAGGGTCACTACTATTATGTAGAAATAAGATATAGAAGAACTTAATCAAATATGTCAACTGATCCATGTACTGTTACATTTTAAAAGTCTTCAATTTCTAGCTGAACCACTTGCACATCTAAGAATTCATTGAGAGCTTACCGATGCTTCTTTCAGAACGTAAAATGGAGTTTGGATGCTCGAGATATAGCTTTCTGAAGTTTTCTTATGATAGGTGAATAATGAGTGTCAAAAAGGGACGTGGCATTGTTCAAATATGCCAAGTGGTCCAATAATCATTTGACATGTGGCAATATTAATTTGTGTAAAAAAAATTGGTTTGGGTTTTGGTTTGTTGATAGCCTCCGGTCTTTGACAGGCAGTCATATGAGGATCTATGGGCCCCACTATTTGCTCACTATGGGCCCTCAACGAGGGTCAGCACACTCTTGTGGAGGGGTGCATTGGACTCTTATTATTCATTTGTTATTGTATGCAACATTGTATTTAAGTTACAAAGTCTGTAGAAACCCCACCAATGTGGGATAATTGTTTTGCCCTTTGTAATAAGGATCCTTAAACCAACACATGGTAGAGTCACAAACCAACAAGCTAAGCTACCATGCCATCCACCTTCACCACATACACCATGTAAAGACCATAGAATCTCCAATGGTGGCCTAAAATAGGCATCTTATTAAGCCTTGTGCCTAAGTCTCCTTTGAAAGAGATGTTAGCACTCATAAAGGAGGTCATCACCCTTTAAAAAGTATACAATCCCTTCTCCCACAACAAATGTGGGATAAAGATAAGACCAAAGCACCAAAGGGAAGGTCGAAGGACTCAACCCTTGCACCTATCCTACAAAATTGATAAGCCTTGACCGCTTGAGCCATGGGCTTGTAAGTCCTATAAAGGGAGCAAATTTCCATTTGAAGGGTATTATTCAATCGACTGTGTAAAAGAATTAAGAAGGTTAGAGATTTAATTAAGCCTTGTACGACCTTGAGCCATTAATGATAGGTCTGAGAGATATTTTTACGAGCAAGCAGAGACTAGAGAAAGTGAATTGAAGACTTGTATTGATTTTGTAAGCCATTTGTTGCACAAAATTAATGGAAATGGTCCTCACTTCGAATGGATCTGGAGACGTAGGCTTTTGAAGTCGAACTCTGTTATCAATTTACTGGTGAATTCTTCTAATTTTCTCTATTATTTTTTAGTTTTGATCTTCATTTCAATTCTAGTTTTAATTTCTTTATACAAAATTAAATGGAAAAGTTGAGAAATAGTAGATCATTTAAATGCAACAGTGTGTTATTTGAATGTGCTACACTTGCATTTTCATTTTTTAGATTAGATTTTAGGTATCAAAGTAGTTATTTAATAGTGGTTACTATTGTATGTTGACAAGGTCTGAATCCAAAAAGGGTGAAGGAAAACTCGCTGAGTATAATCTGGAAATAGGCTCAAGGCATGCTTCAGGGATAGTCGAAGAAGAGATGGAATCTGAACAAGATTTCTGCTGAGCCTTCATGGAGATGAGAAGCAATGGTTGAGGAAATATACCATGATAAACAAAGGAAATCCAAGAATGAGAAATGTGATTCACAAGAATCAAAAGGTAAAAAAATTGAAAAACCTTCTTCATCAGATGACAGTAAAAAAATTGTGGAATCTCTCCCTTCACTAAAACTGGATATTAAGTTTGAATTACCAATGTTTAATGGTGAAGTTAATGCTAAAAAGTTGGATAATTGGGTCAAATAGATTGAAGTTTATTGCAGGGTCCAAAAGATTGTAGGGGATGAGTCAAAAATTCATTTGGCTACTCTTCATATGGGAGGCACATCTCTCATTTGGTGGGAGAGTAAGTTGAAGGAAGCCAAGATTTAAAAAGGTAACTTGATTTATACTTGGAATGAATTCATTAAAGAACTCAAAAAGCAATTTTATCCTTTAGGCTATATGCAACAAGCCATGATGGATTGGCAAAGTTTCAGACAAGGAAAAGGCCAAAATGTTCAAGATTATACACAAGAATTTAGGAGAAAAGCTTTACTTTTGAATGTTCCTCTTCACACACAAGAAACATTTTTAAAATATATGTGTGGGATACATAGTTACTTAAGATATATGATTCTTATGTTCAATCCCACTAATATAGATGCAGTATGTGTACAAGTCACTCATTTAGAGGCTAGAGGAAAACAATCAAAAGAATCTTTTCCTAAAGTTAAAAGTAAGCAATCTAATGTTAAGCAATCCAAAGGGGAAAGTTCATTAGGAAAGGGTAAATAGAAATCCATTTTTACTATTAAAAAAGAAGGAAAATCATTTTGTAATCATTGCAAGAAAAATCATGATGAGTCTGAGTATTGGAAACTACACCCTGAGTTAAGGCCTAAAAGGTTTCAAAAGAAGGAAAAGAAGACTAATGCTATGGTTTAGGACTTAGGTTCAGATTCAGGTGATGAAACAAGATTACAACCATGGGATTACATAATGATTCTTCTCTCTCAGTTTCTAGCACTAAGTCATCAAATGATGCATCTTCTTCTAAATAAAATTCTGTACATGTTGATAAGAAAAGAAATGAATTATTCCACATTAGATTTGTTTCAAAACATACTAAGATTGATACTCTATTTGATAGTGGTTCACAAGAAAATTTAATTTCTAAAGAGGTTATTAAGAAGTTAGGCTTACAAACCAATCTGCATCCGAAGCCTTATCCACTAGGTTGGGTGTGTGACAATGCGAAGCTATAAGTCTCACAAACTTGTAGACTAAAGTTTTCCATCACATCCAAGTTCGTAGATGAGGTTGAGTTGGATGTTGTCCCATTGGACATATGTGGGATTGTTTTGGGAAGCCCATATCTTTATGATAGAAAAAAAATATTTTATAGAAAGGAGAATAAGTACTTTCTTGTTAAGGATGGCATTGGTAATATAGTCAGAGCACATCACATTAAAACAAGTCTTTCCTTGGTTATAGCAGGGCAAATAAAAAGACTAGTTAATTCAAGCAAGACTTTTTGTCTCATGTTGATTAAGTCTAAGGAAAAAGAATATTCTCAGGCTTTGGAAAATTATGATCCTAAACACAAGAATGAATTGGTTGAAATCATTTCTACTTATGATGATGTGTTTCAGGATCCTAAGGGTTTGGCCCCTAAAAGGGTAGTTCAACATGAAATTCAGCTATTTCAGAATTCTCTTCTCCCTAACATTGGCATGTACAAGTTATCAGTGGTGGAAAGTGAATAAATAAAAAAATAGGTAATGGATCTATTGGATAGAGGTGTTATTCATCCAAATTCATCACCTGTTGGTTTGCCAATCATTTTGGTGCCAAAGAAAGTGGCACTTGGTGAATGTGTGTTGATTTTCATGCTTTAAACAAAATTACTATTAAGAATCGTTACCCTCTTCCTCATATTGATGATTTTTTGGAATAATTAAAACATGATATTTATTTCACTAAGCTAGATTTGAGAAGTGGATATCATCAAGTAAGAATTAATGAAAGTGATGTGTGGAAAACTGCCTTCAAAATAAAATAGGGATTGTTTGAATGGCTTGGTATGCCTTTTGAGTTGTGTAATGCCCTAACTACATTCATGAGATTGATGAATGATGTTTTTAGAAGTTACTTGTTGATTTTTTTATAGTTTACTTAGATGATATATTAATTTTCAGCAATTCTTGGGAAGAGCATGTGATCCACATTAAGAAAGTCATGGATGCATTACAAAGGGAAAAACTTTATTTAAAAATGTCAAAATGTTAGTTTGGCAAGACCTCTTTGATATACTTGGGTTACATTGTAGGACATGGTAAATTGAAAATTGATCCTACAAAAGTGGCAGTCATTGTTAATTAGACTACACCCACTAATACAACTAAGGTTAGAAGTTTTCTTGGTGCAATACAGTTTTGGAGAAAGTTTATTGCTCAATTTTCATATATTGCATCACCTTTGCATTCTTTGACAAGTGTGAAACAAGTCTTTCAGTGGGGAGAAAAGAATCAAAAGGGCTTTGACACTTTGAAAGAAAAGATAAGTACTGCTCTGATCTTGGCACTTCTTGATATACAAAAACCATTTGAGATCGAGATGGATGTAAGTGAATATGTTGTGGGATCTATTTTAATGCAAGGTAATAAACTAGTTTGTTATCATTCTGAAACCTTCACAAGTGCAGTAAGAAAATATCCAACTTATGATAAGGAATTGTATGCATTGGTTAAAAGTGTTAAAAAATGGAAACATTACTTAATGGGAAAAGAAAAAATAATACTTACAGATCATCAGTCCTTACAATATCTCCAATCACAAACCAAGCTACAACAGTCTAGACATTTTCATTGGATGGGTTTCTTACAACAATTTCATCTTGTGATTAAGTATAAAAAAGGTATTTAGAATAAGGTTGCAGATATGCTATCTAGGCCTCCTATGGTTGTTGCATCTATTCTTTTACAACATGGTTCTTTGTCTCATGAAAGCTATAAAGAAAAGTATGTTAATGATCTTGATTTTTAGGATGTCTATAAAGACTTGATGAGTAGTAGACAAGTAGAAGAATTGGACTATCATGTACACAATGATCTTTTGTATTATTTAGGTAAACTCTATATTCCTCAAAATGAGAGGGTGCACATAATTAGAGAAGCACATACTTCTCTTATTTATGGTCATTTTGGAGTTGATAAAATGGTTTCACATTTGAAAATGTATTGTTAATAGCCCTGTATGCAAGAACATGTTGCCAAATATATTAAGGGATGTACTCTTTGTGCCACAAGCAAACCTAGTAATAGGAAACTAGGACTTTACACTCCTCTACCTATTCCTACTCACCTGTGGGAAAGTATCTCCATGGATTTTGTGGGGAGTTTGCCTATGACACAAAGAAAACATGACTATTTATATGTGGTTGTGGAATTATTTTGCAAGATATGTGTTTTGATTCCTTGCACTAAGCAAATTATTGGGGAAGGCACCACACACTTGTTCTTTAAACATGTATGGGTTCATTTTAGTTTGCCTACTTCAATTATTTGTAATCAAGATTCTTGATTTATTAGGGAGTTTTGGTCAACTTTGTGGAGACTAATGGACACTAAATTAAAAAAGAGCACTGTATTTCATCTGCAAACTGATGGGCAAATAGAGGATGTGAACCGAACTATGGTACATTTGCTTAGGGGTTATAGAAATAAACATCCAAAGTTATGGGATGAACAATTGTGTTATATACATCATGCATATAATTGAGAACTTAATTCTTCTACTATGAAATCTCTATTTGAAGTTTGTTATGGATACTTGCCTAAATCTCCTCTAGATGTTTTCTATGGACAAGATACAACTATTGGTGAACCAAAAGAAGTCATTCGAGCTAAGAAGTTCATTGAACAAATATAGATCATACATCAGACTGTTCATACTCAATTAGAGAAAATTCAAGCTAAGTATAAAGCCAGACATGACAAACATTGTATTGATCACCAATTTGTTGTAGGTGATATGGTATGGCTTCACATCAATAAGAAAAGACTGATAGGTGAAGGTAAAAAGTTAAAACCAATCCAGTATGGTCCTTTTCAAATTATAGAAAAAATTAGCACAAATGCTTTCTAGTTAGATTTACCATCTTAAATGTAGATTTATTCAGTTGTAAACATGGCAAATCTAAAATTGTATGAGCTTTCAATGATTATTGATCATGATGAAAGTGTATCCATTCCTTCTATTGCTGATTTTTCTCCTAAACATCTAATAAAACTACAGGAAGATGTTATTATTGATAGGAATGTGTGGACTTCATGAAGAGGTGATGTTGAATATCTTCATGTTGGACTAAAAGGGATACACCCAAACAAGGCCAAATGGATGGAAGCTAGAAGGGTGAGGGAGAAATACCCTCACTTCATTACCAATTGATTTCAACTTTTGGAGGTCTAAAAGTTCCTAGTGGGGAGGAGTGATCTAGGTGGATCCATGTACCATTCCATTTTGAGAGTCTTCAATTTCTATTCGAACCACTTACACATCAAAGAATTTGTCGAGAGCTTATCGGTGCTTCTTCTGGAACACAAAATAGAGTCTGGATGCTCGAGATATAACTTGCTAAAGTTTTCTTGTGATAGGCAAATAACAAGTGTTAAAAAGTGACGTGAAATTGTTCAAATATTCCAAGTGGTCCAATAATCATTAAACACATGGCAATATGAATTTTTGCAAAAAAAATTGGTTTGGTGTTTGGTTTGTTGATAGCCTCTGGTCTTTGACAGGCAGTCATATGAGGATCCATGGGCCCTGCTATTTGCTCATTGGGGGCCCTCAATGAGGGTCAGCGCACTCTTATGGATGGGTACCTTAGCCTCCTATTATTCATTTGTTATTGTATGGAACATTGTATTTAAGTTACAAAGTCCATAGAAACCCCACCAATGTGGGATAATTATTTTGCACTTTGTAATAAGAATCCTCAAACCAACATGTGGCAGAGCCATAAACCACCAAGCTAAGCTTCCACACCATCCACCTTCACCACATACACTATGTAAAGATCACATAATATCCAATGGTGGCTTAAGATAGGCTTCTTGCTAAGCCTTGCACCTAAGTCTCCTTTAAAAGAGACGTCGACACTCATAAAGGAGACTGTCACCCTTTAAAAAGTATACAATCCCTTCTTCCACAACAAATGTGGGATAAAGATAAGACCAAAGCTCCAAAGGGAAGACTGAAGGACTCAACCCTTACACCTATCATGTAAAATTGATAAGCCTTGACCGCTTGAGCCACGGGCTTGTAAGTGCTATAAAGGGAGCACATTTCCATTTGAAGGGTATTATTCAATCGTGTAAAAGAATTAAGAAGGTTAGATATTCAATTAAGCCTTGTATGGCCTTGGGCTATTAATGAGTGGTCTGAGAGATATTTTTATAGGCAATCAGAGACCAAAGAAGGTGAATTGAAGACTTGTATTGATTTTTTAATCCATTTATTGCACAAAATTAATGGAAATGGTCCTCATTTCGAATGAACCCAGTGACGTAGGATTTTAAAGCCTAACTCTGTTATCAATTTGTTGGTGAATTCTTCTGATTTTCTCTATTATTTTTTTAGTTCTGATCTTCATTTCAATTCTAGTTTTAATTTATTTATACAAAATTAAATGGAAAAGTCAAGAAATAGTAGACCATTTAAATGCAATAGTGTGTTATTCAAATGTGCTACACTTGGATTTTCAATTTTTAGATCATTTCTTGAGAGAAGACATGATATATAACTGTGTTGACATGGTTGACCTAGTTCATTGCAAGTTATAGTTTTATAGACTGTAAACTATGAAAAACATGACTATAAATGATAGAAATGATAGAGAAGGTAATAATGAATCTTGGAATTTTGAAGATGTTTAATTTGTAAATTTTATGCTATGTTTTTCAAATTATAATTTTTATATTTTATGAATAGAGTCAATTGGGTTGATGAAGTTTGTAAAACCTGTGTGCTAAAAATAATCTATGAATAGAATTGACTAGTTTGACTAAGTTTGCAAACTTGTATGATAAAAAAGAGAATTGTGAACATAGTCAACTGGGTTGATGAAGTCTATAATCCTATGATTGAATAAGATAACTATGTTGAGCTAATAAATCAAGTCACTTATATTTAGATAAGACCTACACAAAGAAATTAGAGTCACTTTAGAGTGACTGTGTGTTAAACCTATGCAAAGAATGTTAGACTATATCAACAAGTTCAATATAATACTATAAAAATAAAAATATATAAGATGATAATAAAATGAATGCATGTAATAAAAACTACAAGGTTTAAATTCATGTTGGGTTCACCATAATGTATACAAGGTAAAATGCAGTTGACCTACAAATCAATCCTAGCTCAGAGAATATAAATCACACTTACTCTTCTGCTTGTTGGTATATTTAGACAATTGGGTTCATAACAATGATGGATCCTCTAGACTTAACCAAGGGGTCCCTTACCAAAATAATATCATTAGAAAGGGTTCCATACCCTCTAGTCAAGCAATACCATGTAATAATTGTAGCTAGGTCATATGTTTTCTATATTCACAAAGTAAATACAAATCTAACCTAGTGCTCACCAAAGTTAGTGGTACAAAATGGGAGTAATAAACATAAATGTAAACATGAATAGAAGAATTATAATTAAGCTATGTGTAAGTATAACCCTAATGAATGGAGAGATGAATACATTCAAAAGCCATTACATATGTTACTTCTATCTACTAAAATAGAGGAGAAACATTAGAGATACCTTGAAGATGAACCCATCAAGACTCAATCTCTTCTTTGGCCAAAGGGGCTTCACAAGAGGTTGTTATGGTTTTTAAGGATCACTAATATAGGACAAATCATCCAAGACTTTTCCATAATATTATATTATTCTCAAAGTATAAATCCTAAGAAATAACTCCTCAAGTAGAATGGTGAAAGAGTAGATTGTAAAGAAACATAAATGAATAATTAACTATGTCGCTCTCTAAGAAATGGTGAAAAGGATGTATATATATAATTGAATATAACCATAAACCTTTTTGAAAGTTTAGTCTATAGTGTCGGTCCAATTTGACCCTATATCATTAATGATAAAATCAAGTTAGGTCATGGTCTTGATCTACCAAGGCTGACCTAGATTTGTAATGTGCTAATATTAATTTAAGTATAAGGTTGGCCTAGGTTGAAATTATTTAGTAAATGTCAAAAATGGTTTTTGGCTTAGGTAGGGGTTTATTAAGGCAATGAGTAAATTGGAGTGTGTAAGGGAGGTGTCAAAGCTTAGGGAAGTGTATAGGATAAGTTTGTATTGATTGAAAGTGGTGGTATAGGGGAAAATAATCTTACAAAGCACCAATGGTCTACCCATTCCTTTCTTAGTGCACACTTTAAGGTGCGTATTTACAAAAAATGAGACTCGATGGGTTCCTGAAAGAGAGAAAGCATAAATAATTGATAAATTTTTAAAATATTATGTTTATACATATCCTACTATACTTCAACCAATAGATGTAGGAGATTTATAAGGAGATGGAGTATAATAGGTGATAGGAAGAGCTTGCTTACTAGACTCACATCCACCAACAAAAAATGAGGGAAAAAAATATATATATGAAGAGGAATGTATGGCTAGGTAGATCACAATAAAGGAAGAGCATATATGTCAACTGCTCATGCACACATGAGAAACTAATCCCCAAACAATCTCTCTTATTCATAACTTCAAACTAACTTCCCATGAAATTGCAAACTGACCATTAAGGCAATAAGCTTCCAGATTTAAGATCCCTAACTTCAAGAAAGGTAAGCCCTCTGAGCCTTCCAATGAACCTCCTAACTTCAAAACACCAAGTTTTAGAGGTTACCCTTCTAAAAGAGAGTCTGTACATGCACAAAATCAAAGGCTTATTTATATTCAGGAGCCTCAAACTCAAACATGGCAGCATTCTTGGATCAAGCATCCTTATTTTAGGATGCCCATCCTTATTAAAAAAATCCTACTTCATCAATTGAACCACCTTGTTCTCCCACCATCTCCCTTTTTAAAGGAGGACCTATTATATAGAGAGAAGATGAGGATCATTAGATGAATATAGGGGGTAACTCAAGTGAGGATGAGGAGCATAAAATCATTGTATCCCCCCTTACACCACCAAACCATAGGAATCAACCCTGCTATGAGAAGAGGATAAGTATGATCAATTTAAGTAGTAGGACTTTAAACAAGTAGGTGGGGATGAAGGAAAAGAGTTGGCACCCCTATTTTACTAGTTGGCTTGATTTGATAATGAATATGAGGAGAGAACACCATTTTTTACCTTAATATAAGACTTAAAACAAGAGGGGCACATGATGAAAAACTTAATGAACTACTGGTCTATGGAGGCAAAAGCATAATCAATGCTGAGTAAGTCCTCCCATGTAGATGAATGAAGAGTAGCTGGAAGAAGAATTTTTTTGGGATGATCTATATGAATTTTGTTTAGTACTTGATGTTAAATTAACATCTCCTAAGAAGGTAACTAATAATATCATAATCTCAAGCACTAGAGTAGATTTAGTAGCTTGTTGCATACACCAAGAGGACTCTACCACACCTAGCTTTATGAAGCTAGAAAGGGGATCTTAGAAGAACCAAAGGTATAAATGATCTTAGCCCATTGGGGGATTTTGATCTCTTAGTAGGTTGGGATAACTAAGTATCATGAGGATGTGGGGGAAATCATAGTGGCATGTGGATTTCATTTCCACCGAACTCGACATATCATAAAAAACATGTTTGACTTAGGATAGTAGCTAAAAAATAAGAAAAGAAACTTGCCCATTAAGGAAGAAGTATATGAGCTAGTGTTTATCCTTGATCCCCTCCTCTTAGAATTTGACAACTTATATTTCCATCTTTTAAAGTGAGTCTTTGCTCGTTTATGCCTTCTACTCAGTAACAAGATTACACATAGTAAAAATGACCTTAAAGGATTTTATTTTGACCTAGGTGGGCCAAGGTCCATATTTTTAATTTTTATATAATATATTAGTTATTTTAATTTTCCCTAAGTGCCTTCATGAAATATTTGTATTCATAGATTAATTTATTATTTTCCTTTTCCATAAGTGATTTTTCATAGTTGTTTTATTTTCTTTGCTCTTCTATTCTTGTATTTTGAGGAAGGTCCCAACTCTTTAGTTATTCAGTGGTGAGCCAAGTGAACTACTAGGAAGTTAAAGTGTGCAGGGTTGCACATTGAAGGAAAGTGCATAGAGGAATGCATGTGAAGCCAAGGTAGATAAGTGCACACAAAAATTTCACTATCAAGGTGGATGGATGGATTTTAGACTTCAATGGATCCATGCCTAATGGATTGCTTCAAAGTCCACTAGGTTCTTGCTTAGTAGGTAGTACACCTGCAGAGGTTGCCAAAAGTGTTTACTCTTCAATTTACCCCCCAATAAGTGTTTAAATCATAAGGACCACATAAGAGGTTATGTATTTGTGCATTTTTGAGTTCTTTAAAAAAGTTTGCACACAGATGCTTCCCATCAACACCTATACTCAATAGACAACATAGGTTCACACATCAACTAGGTGTTTATTTACACCTATAAGGAGTTTCCAATGTGTACCCTATGAAAATATCCTTCATCACACCAATACAATGGACAAGTCAGAGTGTGCAACTCTCCTTGACTTCAAAGAATGAATATGAAAGTGTGCAGGGAGAAATTCCAAATCATGCAAAGAACACTTAAGATATTCAATCTCTTACATGCTCTTATTTAAATAATTACCCATGAATAAATGGTGAATTCATGTGAAAATTCACATAATTTCACACCTATACCCTTATAAAATGTAGATTGCAATCTAGACTGAACACATACACTTCACATACTAGTGTAAGTTCCAAATGAAGGCACAAACTTATGAAGGCCACCAAATGATATTAAGTGCAAAGGGGATCAATCCACGGTGTGATTTTATAAGAGATATAAATATATGCCATTTATAATCTATTTTTTACATCCAGGATGCAAATTTAAATTCACAAGTGTGCACCCCAAGTATACATTTCCTTAAGCATTCTAATCCAGGGGGTTATCACACCAAAATGATGAAGTCCCACACCTAAATAGTGGTAATTGCACTTGTGAATTGAATATTCATAGGCAAAATTTTAATATGTGTGGTGTATACTTCATAAACTTGTAGATCCTGAAGGACTCCATGTGCACCTTGGCACAAGATATATCTAAGTCAAAGGTGTGCACACTAGGCAGTGTGAGCATGTTTTTAAGATAAAGATGTGCACTCCCATTTTCACAAAACTTAGTGTGCAATTGGTATCCAAAATATAAGTGCACATGTTAATCCCTACCACACACATAGAGATGGCAGAGTGATATCCAAACAAAGCTGGTATAGCTTCTACGTAAGTCTAGGTGGATTACTAGGTGGTAACCATGAATAAAGGTGGTAACTTATCCTGATTAGACTTTAAGGAAGCCAAATTTGAACACATTTTAATGAAAAGGTGGTTGTTAAAGTGTTATAACATGATCAAATTACACCCTTGGCTACTTAAATTCCCTTCATTCTCAAATGCACACATGGATCCATGAGTGACCTTCCAGCTACTTCCATGATCAAATTATCAGACACAAGTTGAATAAACATGGCTTGTAAAAGTTATTACAAAGACTTGGATGCTCTTAATTAACCTCAAGATCTAAGTTCCATTTATAATTGAATTTCCTACCTACCACTTCCAATAGTGAATTAATTAAGAAGGGCCTCACCTAATGCTATATAAACCTTGAGTTTTATTTTAAAAAGGGTCAACATTTCTAGGCATCATAACACTACCAAAATTTGCCCTCTGATGGCCCTCTCCTAGTATAAAAAATATCTACCTATTAGAGTTTGTAATATTTCTTTATACTTTGAGATTAATAATAAATGATTTAATTTTCTTCATGATCTATGTTCTATGTGCAATGATGGTTGTTTATCCTTGTCTGTGGATGTTTGTTCCTCTCAATATTGTCCTTCCTTTGCACCTTTACATATAACTAAAAGTATATATAGGTATTATCACATGTATACAAATGTATTAATAGGTGTTATCTATGGACCATTTTTCATCCCTCCTAACACTATGTTATGTTCCGTTACCTCCATGCAATCCACTTATACAGTGTGACAATTTGAAGAACTGGTATCTTGTCTGTTAATTTTATTATATCATTAAGTGGGTGAGGCACTCACTCTATTATTAGTGTATCACATTTTAAAATCTAAAAAACCTCTTACCTTTTCTCTCCCTTTTACCCTTTATCAATTTTAGGTTTAACTTTAGCTATAAATTTAATTCTTCTATTTGTAGTTCTAAATACTGGTCATAAACTAGGTGAATTTAGAATATAAGGAAGTTGGCCTAATCTAGAGGTTCATCTCAAGGAGAATAATAGTCCCACACCTTGGAGGATGATCCCATTGTTAAAATGATACATTGAATCATTTTTTAACATGCAAGTCTAGGGTACTAGGTGTGGAGGTGCTATGCACTAGCACATGTGAGAGCCTTTCACACACAAGTGCATGTTTCAAGTGATAACAACACTTTCAGGAATTTTCCTCTTTCATATATAAGTTTATGTTTCATAAATTGTTCTAATATAATTAATATTTTATTTCAAAAATCTCACTAGACTTAAAAAATATTCTCTCTAAATTTTACACAACTTTCTCCCTTTGCAAGAATTTTTCTTACCTAAAACAAAGACAATTCTATTTTTTGCAAATTTTAGCTAACTCAAAAAAGAGTCTCACACTTTTATCACTCAAATATTATTCATTAAAAAGAATTTATCACACTTTTAATAAACTAATGTTACTAATCCATATCTTCTAACACATTCTACCCAATGCTTATTCTCTGTTGGAAGATGCCCTCTCTTGTTTTCTAACCACAAATATGTGTCAAATAACTATATCTAAGAGTAAACGCTAATCTGGATTTAATATCCTTAGTGTAGTCATAATAGGGGTTCTTAGTGAAGGGATGCCCTTATATGCGAAACTAAATTTACATAATATAAAATAACATGCACTCTCTATTATTAATTTAAATAAGCCTTTACTACATCTACATTCATAGTAACTCTCTATACACACTCTATCTCTTTATCTCTAACTTTAACTCTAAGCCTCTATAGGATTTGTAATCACTCTCTACTCTATTTTAGACTGTTAAACTCATATATATATATATATATATATATATATATATATATATATATATATATATATATATAATACCTCTCCCTTTGATCTCCTAATTTGACCTCTTTTATTCTATCAACTCCTTTCAATGTGACCCCTTTGTTGATCTTTTATATATATGCAAGCAACCTCCTTTCTTACCGTTGGCCTTCTCTTCATACTTTTAGCCCTATCTTCAATGTCAATTATTTCTCTAGTCTCCAAAATATATTGAATCTAATCTCTAATTCCATTTTATCCTTCCTTAAAAATCCCATTTATGCTTTGCATGAGATGCTATTTTTGTGTTTACCTTCAAACTTCCTTTGATTTAGGAAGAATTTTCTCCATACTAATTGCATGCTAGGTTAACAGTTGCATGATAAAAACTAATTAAAATCTCAATTCAAGATCTTTCCAAGGAGACCCTACATGCCTTTATTTGTGATTTAATGT
Source organism: Torreya grandis (assembly GCA_037957365.1). Classification (NCBI taxonomy): domain Eukaryota; kingdom Viridiplantae; phylum Streptophyta; class Pinopsida; order Cupressales; family Taxaceae; genus Torreya; species Torreya grandis. The sequence continues at coordinate 3,192,326 of JARHVA010000355.1, forward strand.
AAAAATTATTGCCATACAAATATCCTCACATCACTTTTCTAATGTGACTTCTATTTTTAATTGTGATTGTTTATTTTCCATGGCCATGCCATGTGGCATGATCTTAGTTCCTTTGATCAACTATTCTAAATGTTCCCAGTGATCTCCAAGGTCCCAATGAACCCATGGATTTATTAAATCCACTTGTGACTACTCATGCATCTAAAAAAGTGGTTTCACCATTTATTTATGACTTATGTAGGTCATTTTTGTGATAATTTTCATAATCATAGGATCCTATACTTACACAAATACCTAACTAATATGTGGGGAAACATCAAGGCCATGAACCCTGTGAACATGATATTAAAATTTATAGGCACACAACCATCCCATGCGAACATGGAATTAAAGTTGACATTTACCAATCTATCATCTTAAGCATAAATTCCAAGAAATTTGTTTTGACTTTAAAATTTGATCCCATGGTCTAGACATGTTAGATTTCATGATTAAACATATAATTTGTTAGGATTGATGAACTTTGTGTATAATAATTATATGTGGTAATATAAGTTTTATAAAAAACTTGGTGAATTCATGATGTCATGAATAATTTAAATGTCACACCTATCCTCCACATACTTCATAAACCTCCATAATTTTATGTGTGAATCCCAAGAAACCCATGGACTTGTTAAAATTTGTAATTTAATTTATAATCCTATTGGTTCCACAACAAAGACTTAGGTTGATAACATAGCTATAAATACTTAAACTGATGATACCATGATTAATTAAGTGTATGAGGGGTATCAAAGAACATGGAGACTATAGTCGTCACATTCCTTAGAGTCTTATGAACATCAAAATTAAATTTTCAACATTGTAACTTATATTTTTGAATCAATACTATGCAACCACCAATTACCTTGAAAATTAATGTTGCATGATAAGTTATGGACCTAAGATGTGACCCAATGGTCTCTGATACTATTACAACACCATGAACTAGAAATTTTCACTAAGACTCATTATTACAACTACACAAACTTCCAAACTATTGTTTGGTGATGCAATATTTACCATGCATATTAGATGTTATTTCATTAAAAATACAATGAAAGTGCTCATCAAATATTTATATTAATGCAAATTTATTATTATGTCGATATATATATATATATATATATATATATATATATATAATGTCTTACACATCATGTGCAATGAAAAACCAACCAATAAGAAGAAATGCAATTATACATATTTACTAATTATTGATTTATCTTGGGAGTCAATATACATGGATTTAAAGACAAGGTTTCCTGTGACTATGCTTGGTTATCATTGTGTCTTCATTATGGTTAAAAAAATTTCCAAGTCATAAATATTTATGCCTTGAAAAATGGGGGCCACATATGAAGATGATGCAAGGATATAATTTAAACACATATGGATCCACTTAAGCTTACCAAAATCTAATTTTTCAAATAGGTACAACATATTTCCTAACACGTTTTGGACTACATTATGGTCCATGATGGACATCAAGATAACCAAGTCCACCTCTTTTCATTCACAAATAAATTTTTAGTCATTAGTGGTTAATTTTACGATTTTTCATCTAATTTAAATGTATAATCCAAACATCCAAATACATGGGATGATAGTTTACCATATATTTGACATAGCTAAAATCAAACACACCATGGTTTTATATACCTATCACTTTTCAAGTTTGTCATGGGTTTAATTCAACAACCCCTACTGATTTGGCATTACCTAATTCATTGGAGAAAGAATTAAAAAATACCACAAAATTTTGAATATATCTAATAAATTTAAAATATGCACATGAAGTCCTGTATAAAATAAACAATAACTACAAGAGGTAGAATGACCAAAATTAGGTCCTTCACTAGTTCTAAGTTGGTGATAAGGTATCACTAATTTTTTAAAATAATGGTTCAAATACCTCAATAGGAAATTCACACCTCTCTAATACTAGCCCTATAAATTTATCAAGAAAGTGGGCACTATTTCCTTTGAGATAAATTTTCCACCCTATCATATTTTCTATATCTCTTAGACACTTTAGATATTTTAAAAGTTGCAAGAAAAAGAGTCAAATCTTAATATTTTAATGTCATTATAGACACCTAAAATATAACACCATGTGTCTATTTTAAACTATCCACTAATCATCATCTAGCATCATCCATAAATCCCTTATCAGTCCGCTATCTGCACTAACACAATCTAAAATTGATCTGTTATCACTATTCACTACAACTATTCATCATTAGTATTCACTGCACTATTCGTCACACATTACACTAGTTAATTAAAAAATTGTTAATTAGCTATCCCATTCTAATTATAAATTCTATGGAATATATATATATATATATATATATATTATTTTATATAAATAAAATAATCCATTTTCCATATCAAATCTATGATGTCATCACATCATCATACAACTTTGTTCGTTGAAAAATTGTCAGGGAAACAAATGTGGACTTTCAGTCAATAATGTTGAAACAAAGTTCTCACATCAACCAAAAACATAAGGATAAAGTTGCTCTCATATTAGTAGGTAGAGCCACCTTTATTGAAAACCAAAAAGGGAAAGCAAGGAAAGATTTATTTATAGCTATTCACAACAAATAATTTTTTTTTTTTTTTTGGGCGGGGGGTGGGGGGGGTTCATAATTTGAACCATAAAGTATATAAATGTAATAAGAAGGGAAATTTAAGGAGGAGATAATGAAAGAAAGGAAAACATGCATGGAGAGTAGTGGATAAAAATATAGTTCTAGCTATCCAAACACATAATCTCACTAGAATGATCCAAAAATGAGGGTTTTAGTAAAATAAATATTTATCATAGAAATGGGATAGGAAAGACATATTTTGGTCATAAGAACAGAGTACACACACCAAATATATTGAATAATTCTATGAAAAGTGATAAATAATAACTCTATATTTCCTCAAAATAATGGACAAAAATCCCATTCTTAGCCCAACAAGATTTGATGATTATAGAAACTCTTGATCAAATTCAAGAGAAATCCTACATTAAAAGTCTCATATACACTAACTATCTAACAATGAAAATTAACAACATTCAAAATAAGAATAATAAAAAAGATTAACATATACACATACATTATCTATTCAAAGATATTTTGGGCACAAAGTCTACAAAATTTCTCCTTGTATTGATTCTTCTATGAGCTGAAAATACAAACTCTACTCTCTACCTTCACAAAAATATGTTCCACTATCAAAAATCCCCTCTGCGCTTGGTTGAATCTAACTTAAAAATGAGTATCAAACTCCTATTTACAGGTTACAATGGGTGATTAAACTACATAACCACATTTTTTATGTTTTAGGGGCTTGTAAAAGTAAGTTAGCAAATCTGCACAACTTAAAACTTGCAAAAACATGTTGGGAAAATTTCACAACTTGAAAAAGTGCAATAATAAATTTTCATGACTTGAAAAAGTGTGTTGGTGTTTTTTCACAACTTAAAAACCTGCAAAAGTGACTTAGCAAATTTGCACGACATACAAATGTGTTATTATAGACATGCACAATTTTAGATTGCAATAATGACTCAAAAATACTAGTGCAATTTTAACTAGAATCTAATGGAGAAATATTCTTATTTTTTGACTTCATGGATGATTTGGAATTTCTCTCCTATTCTGAATCAATTTTTTTTCCCAACACAACTCATGAATATCATTGAGTATCCTTTCTTCTCTAGTTTTGCCTCCCAAAACTAATGCTCACATTCCTCCAATTATATAAGTAATATGGCCTTGAGAAAATCTTGGTGGTTGTCCAAAAACATTCAACATATTCCACATTGGTTTCTTTTATGTTGGATATAAAAGGTAAAGTTGTGAGGCTGAGTGCAAATTGGAAATAATTTTTCCAAAAAATTAAACTATACCACCAAGCAGGCTAATAGCCACATGATCAAGCCAAGGCGAAGGAATTATTTCCCTTGGATTACCCTGAACATAGGATCGCAGTTCCCGTTAAGTATCTCCATTTGTGCTCTTCTTACCATATTGATCAAACCTACCCTTACTACAAATAAATTTTAAAAAATAAATTAAAATGATCCCAACTTTTCAAAAATCCATGGAAAACCTAAGAAGTAATTTATAATAGTTTTCCATAAACACAGATGCCTTGGCCATAAATTCATTTTCATCCCCTAAAAAATTAATGAAAAAATATTCACCACCTATCATCTTTAGTACTTTTAGATGACCATATTAATATGCCAGAAGATAGTTATTAGCTATCCCTTTACATATTTTAATCGGTCTAATAGAGAGATCCATCCATTCAGGTAACATTCATAAATCAATTTTGAAGTATGAGAACATCTACAAATTAATCATGCAAGGAAAATTATGTGAATATTTTTCTCTGTTAGTTTTCTTCTATAAATCATACATTTTTTCTAAACTTAGATTTCACTAAAAATGAAACTTTATATAAAATATGTCCATAAAGTATTAAAGTCTCCTCCTTTATTGAATACATACATATTAGATAATTAATATTTAATTTGTTTACTTGAACATAGTGTTTTTTTCTTTATACGAGCCCTATCTTCTTCCTCTTTAAATATTTCATAACATCCTCACAATCATCAATGATATTTATTATAACACTTGGCTGAGTTTGATTATATTTATGACAAACATTTCAGTCAGATGAAACATTTGCTACATCAAATTGTAATGAAGTTCCTCCAATTGTAAGTCAAATCTGTATATCTTCCTCACTTATAGTTGGTTGAACTTGAAAAGACCATCAAGGATTTACGTTTCAAACATATGTAACCATCATTGAGGATGATGATCGAACTTCACAATTAGTGGAGAATGTTGATGATGACATATGAATAACAACATCATCATATTCAACAATAATAACATTACTTAACTCAATATTTTGCATGATGGTCAATGCCCTTCCCTTATTTGACTAAGAGTGTCCTAGCCTCAATTCCAAATCTTGATTCCACTTATGAGGTAACATGGATATATTATTGGTGTTTAATGAAGTGCATATAATAAGAAATTAAGGAGAAAAGGCCATGTTAGTCTCCTTTATCCAAGCCCATTTTTTGAATGTTGAATACAACCACTCTATATCACCAAACTATGAATATGGCAGAGTTAAAAAATATGTTGAACATAGTGATGAGATTTGAGATCATTTTAAGCATGATGCTTGGGACCTAAGGAATGTCTGTAGATTCATCAAGTTATGGGAGTTATGTTGACAAAGTTAGTGAAGTCTGGGGATGTATTAATCATAGTGGCAGATTATAGGGTGTGATCAGATAATAGTTGGGGTTCATAGGTGTGCTAGGTAGGCCATCAGGATCTAATAGCTATTTAAACAAGATTTGAACTTTGAATTCATGAAAAAAGTTAAGGAAATGAAGAACAATTTACTTTCCCTTAATCCAATGCTAAATTACACATTTCATAAACAATACATGTAGTTGGTATGTTGAGTTGTCTTAAAGCATCTAATTTTATGAGTTCCTGAAGTTGTTCTTGAGAAATAGTAAGACTATAATGGAAAATGGAAAATATTAAAGGGATTGACATATACAGAGAAGAAAGTGTATTGCAAAGATATTCAATATATTTTGATAGTTGTTGTGCACCATAATCACTGAACAAATTGTTCTCTCACTTCAAGGGTCTCTATTTAAATTTTAAAATCTATTGTGGTATCTTATTTGCCAAATGTCTTCCATAAATATCAATTCCATGTGAAGTTTGAGATTAAGAGCTGGTTTCACTTGTGAAGTATCCATTTCCAAGCCACCTTTGAAACTTCTCTTATACATAACTCTGGTCAATGCCATGCTTATATTATATTTAAAACCCACTTTTGAAATGGAGGAAACCATGGGTTTCGCATAGAAACCATCCTTCAAAATCAAATACCATGAAATGAAAGTGAAAACCACATCTTAAAAGGCTAAACCACAAATTGCAAGGGGAAATCATGGTTTTCTAAGTTAAAATAAGCCTTTAAAAAGTTAATTTAGGGCCTCAAGTGGCCACATGGATAGTGAGAAGAATTTTTAAAAGCTTTGTGGATCTTATATAATGTTTTTACAAAGTTGGTGAGTCGTGATAAACTTTACATTTAACATAATGATAGGATTTTTCATAAGAGACATTAATATCTTACCAAAACATGAGAATGTTGGAACATGTACTTAATATAATAAAACATGGTTTCACTACCATAATAATAGTTGGTTTCGAATCCATCTAAGATCAAGTTCAATGATCAATTCATCATTTGGAGTGTTAAAGACTTTAATTCCCTATAGTGTAAGTGGTATAGTCCCTAATTTAATAGCTTTAAATTTAATAAATTTTATGTTGTATGATTTATTTGATATGAGATTCATTTTGTGTGCAAGAGGCACTTGTGTTCCATAAATTATATCATGCCTTGAAAACTCTCCTTCATACACCCTAGGGTGACAAACTTGCATGTAGCTTAATCCAGCATTAAGTATTCACATATGATCTGTCATGGAATTTAATTTATACAAATGTAAGAGATGTAAAATTTAATTCTGATATCAAGAATTTTACCCTCTTTGACACTCAAAAGATCACTCAGATCTCATATACAAGATTAGCCTTCATGTTCTATACTTAAAGTTATTTCCTTGATTCGATCTCCCTTTCTAGCATGTTTTCCTTGATGCTAGGAATCTTATAATGACTTAACACCTAGAATATTTACAAACATTAGGTTTTAATCAAATCATTCACCTTCTCTTGATGAAAGAGAGATTATCAATATATATTTAACATACCCAACTTTGTGACTTAAAAATATAAAATTAGTATTGATTAAGATATTCTCCTCAAAAACACACCCATCAATAATGCTACTCTGAAAACCAATCAATATATCACCTTTTATAATATTGAACGATAATAAGATCTAAGTGTTCAACATAAGCCTTATCAATTGGGCTATGGAATTTATGTCCCATTCTATTTTTTTTTACTTTCCCTATTCTTAGAACACTTATAATTACCTATAGGAGCATAATTAGGGGAGTTATCTCGAAATGTAAAATTTTAAAATAACAACTAGCTCTTATTGTGGGACCACATTTTTAAATGGAATGTAGGATAACTCCTTAATATTACATGACTAGTGCCTCATTTTTGTAGATTCATGAAAAACTATATTTAGCTCAAATTTACATGTCCTGATCCAAACAATTAATAGCCAATTTGCCTATCTTAATCATATGAGAAATGAATAGGCATTGTTAGGTAAGATCACCTATTCTAAAAATTTGTATATTATAATCAGACCAACTAAAAATCAATTTACCTATCTCAATTGTATGATAAATAAGCACACTATGCCAATTTGGATCCCCTACTCATGAAAATTTGTATATTCTGATTTGACTAAATGACAACTAGTTCACCTATCTCAATTGTATGAGAAATTAAGATGAGTTGTCAGTCTAGATCCGTTGATCATGAAATTTTTGAACTTTTACCACTTTTTCACTTAAAAAGATCCATGAAAAACCTATTTATTATTTCACTTGAGAAATAAACATCCATATTTCCATTTTCATGATACACTGCCAAATGTCTATCTTGGAAATCCACTTGGCTAAAGAACATCAAATTTCTTTTTTTTACATACCATTTCAATCAATTAAAGAAGACTTGAATTATAGAACTGACATAAGATTGGATATGTCCAATTGATAGTTTATAAGTGGAGATTATAGATATGAACATGTACAGGTAAAAGGACCAGTCCATGGAGAGGAATTAAAAATAGATAGGTTGTTGTATTTATTGAAAAACAACACACACACACCAAAAATAAGAAAAGGAAACAAGTTAAAATAGGAAAGTATAACTATTTATATGGAATAAATGAATAAGGAAAGATTATACAAAAGCATTAACTGGATAGGATAAGTATCTACCATTTCAAATCAATGGATTTGACTTATGAGGCTCGAATACATTCAACAAAAGTGACCAAGTAGGTGAGAAGAGGAACCTAAAATTACCATTCACATAGATATGATCATGAATATACACATCGATGGTGTTTTTAGGTTTTAGAATGGAATTATTATGAACTTTCCAATCTTCTATGAACTGTATTAAGTTGTATCAACTTTTTCAATGTCTTCTTGAGTAGATTTGAATGTGTTTGTTTTGGATACAGGATCCAAATTAGAGAGAAGTATGTTGCATGTCTCTTTCTAAGATGGAACAATAATATGATTATATTCTAGAATGAATTGAGTATAGATATTCTTGGACACATTATTTCTTGATAAAAAATGAATTCATCATTGAATGAGTCATCATCATCATCATCTTCATCAACTTATTCTACCTTGATAGTTTCCATTTCACTTGAGATGAAAATTGGGCACCATTAATTTTTATTTATATATACATATTTTTTTATTTCAATCTTGGCTTAACCATGATCTTTAATTTGTGCAGTCTTTACTGCTTTAGATTAAAATCCTTCAGATAACTCTTTTGCAAGGAGACATGAAAAGGAAGTTTCCAGAGAATTTTCATTTTTGACTACTAAGTTTTCCTCTATGATATAAAAAGGATCATTTAATTTATCAAAAAATATTTCCATACTATCTTATCCTTTATAAACTAGAGAATCACACTCTACATTACTGTTTCTTTCTATTTTTGGTTCAATCAATTATTCTTCAAACTAATCATTTTATTCCACAATTGTGAAACTAAAATAATCATATGTGATAGGAAGAACTTAATTTTTTTCTTGGTTAGAGTTATGACATGTTTGATCAAGGATTTTCCTTCAAAATCTCTTTTTTAAGTGTTGAAAACTCTTGATTATACCAGGTTCCACCACTTCATTTCCACTAATGGTAGTTTTAGCATGTTTTGAAGTTTCTTTCTTCAACATTTTGGATAGAATCATATCATCTTAAATTTTGATATCTTATTATTGTATATATTCCAACTTATTTACCTTTTTCCTCATAAAGATAAATTTGATCTCTAGGTGTAAGAGAACCAATGAAGACACAAAGTTGGTTGCTAGGACTTGGTTTATCCTGTTGTGTCCCAACATACCCCCATTTATTTATTTTTAAATAGGGACCCACTTTTTCAAGTAGCCTTAAGTTTTTTAGGATCAATGGGGTAGCCTAAGTTTGTTTTTTAAAGATTGAACTGACATGACTACACTTTTATTATTTCAAACCAAAGTTACGCTTAGGCTTCTCTTGAGTTATATCTCCAGCCTTTGGTTTATTTCGTACATGTCTTTAAAAGTTTTTAAATTTTAATGATTCATTAAAGTTTTCATGTTTCATATAAAAACATGTATAGTTTTGCCTCTTTCAAACTAACTAAATTACGTGTTTGTCAAAGTGTTGTTGCTTTATGTTTTATATTATGTAGGTCATTATTTACTTAGAATTCTTTCTAATTTTTTCTTGAACACCTACCAAGTTGCCAAAGCCTACCACATGGCATTCACTCACTCTCTTAGAGCCTTGAAGGTAGAAAAACTATACATTATACTTTAATTTCTTAAAAAATTTATGTTTCTCAGTGACAACCCACTAGCTTGTGGCTTTTTTAACACTTAGAAATTTCTAAAAATCTCTCAAGAAAGAAAAATATTGAGATAATGTCAAGTGTTACTATCCTACTCACTTGATGACTCATAGATTGAAGCTTTAGTGTATGACATTCTTGAGATGATGGAGTGGTGATATCCCTCCACATGCCATGACCTTGTAATTCTGAGGTAATAAATAAGTAGGTGGTAACAAAGGAAGGGCATGAGAGGCAACAAAATGGATAAATACTATTGTGTCCCTAGAATAACATAAGGATTAGGTAATGACAATATGATGCTTTTCAAGGAAGTAGAATATTTCCAAGTGTCAAATAGATATGACAAACCACTAAGAGCAAAAGAAAGAAAATCCATCTAACATCAAGGACTAAAAAAGGGGGTGGTACTTCACTAGGTAAATTTAAAAAATGAAAATTTAAGAAAGTAGGTAAAGTCAAGGCTATTCATGCCATGAATCCATACAAATTGGAAAACTAAATAAATTCAATTTGATAGAGGTAAACAATGCAAAGGAAATATATGCAATCAACAAAGTCAATTATAATTAAATTGCCACCTAATGAGTAGCCGTTAGCATGAATTTGAGCTCTATTATGCCCAAGAAATTACACAATTTTAGAGAACCATAACTCTTAAGTGCAAAATAATGGCTTCTGCTTCACATCTTCCATTGACCCCCTTTGCATATTCCATTATGAGATATAAGGTCTGATTAGGTTGCCCTCAATCATGAATTTAAACATTATTATACTACATGGGAGGAAGTTAAAGTAGTAGAACCCTATGGTCCTAAGGATCAATTTTTAGATTTCACATGAAGATACAAAAAGCCTTGATGGAAATAAAATTAGTAGGCCTACATAATACTATTTTAAAACCTGAGGTAATGCTTTACATCAACCTATTATTTTATTTATTTACAAAGGGCCAAATTTATGGAAAAATCTTAAATTTCTACCAATGTAGCACCCCAACAACATATATTAGTGGATCTACCTTTGAAAAATACTACAGGTTCCCCTCCTTAAAATGGCCTATAATTAAGCCCTACTTAATTCATTGATGTATGTAAACAATACAACCAAAAAGTTACAAGAATGGGTTGGTAACCCTAGTACCTTCATAATAAAGGGCCCTATTTTTGTTATCCCTATTACCATATTTAGGCCTATAATTAGGATTGATATGGGTTTGCTAACCTAGATTCATGGTTTACCCAATATAACCTATGTCAATGAGGGTTAGATTCCCTTATTGGACACCATCCTCACTTCCACCAAGGTCATAGCTATTGGTGAGATATTTATTAACAATTTGATCAATCAAGCTCTCAATTCAACAAATAGACTAGATGATAATGTCTATCTCTTGTATTGTTTTATAGATGCCATAATAGGGATTGCTCACTCAAAGTTTGAGTAACCTTGGGAGCTATCAACTAAGTATCCTAAGAACTAAATTTGTGATGAGTTAAATATTCTTCATAGACACAAATTTAGTAAGAATATGACTAGACTAATCAATACATTTTATCCAATGGTATAACAAGCCATTTATGGAAAGAACATGCCTAGATTTTTTGATCAAATTTGAAGAATCATTGAAAATATTAGTGACTATTATTTCTATCTAGACCATACAGTCATCAAAATAGAGGGAACTAGTGATCCTCTTATGTATCTATCCTGACTACTCCAAGACAAGGTGGTAGAGTAGGAAATTATAGCTTAGCTAGCTAATTCTATATATGTTAAATTAAGAAGTGACAAAAAAGGATTTGTCCACTGACTTCCCATAAACATTGGTAGGATAAAGTACACCAAATGAGAGTATTTTTATCCAATGGGAAAAATCAAAACATAATATGATTTCAAATGGGTACTTTACAAGTAATGGGATCCAAGAAAATAGGCCAGGTAACACTTAAATAGAGTTAGGAGGAAGGTGAATATTGATTAAAACCATGTATCATATCCATGTGATGAAGTATTAATGAGTTATATAGAGGTCCACACAAGAATTAATAGGGTAAATATGTCCATGATGGTATCCAGGCACATGTAATATCATTCAAAAACCATTAAGGAAGAGGCTAAGATAATTTAGGTAGATCATTAGGTTTCAAAACCTCCTCAAGGATCCTTCCCATAGGTTGAATTTTAATGACAAGAATAGGTTGGTACATTAGGAAAAACACCTATAGGAAGTGGATAGGAAATAAACTAGGGGCCCCTTCAACATCCCATTCTAGTGATTACCATTAAAATAGCCACCCTAGTGTCCACCCCTCCTCAGCCAACTACCACCACACTGGGTCCTATAAATATAAATCAGTCTAGGGGGTCATTCTCTATGTTGACCTTTCTTCCACTCATAATAGTGTAATGATTGAGTCTCCCATCTTTCCTTCCTCTTATTTTAGGTTTGGCTCCAGTTGTCCCCCAAATCTAAACCATTACACCTCCATCAATAAATCCTTCCCCTGGACAAGTATCCACTTCCCTAAGTTCACCCATAATAATTAATGTTTCTCTCACCTCATCACCACCTATTACCTTGTCAAATTTACCTATTATTATTTTTCCCCTCCAACATCAAGTTTTACTCCTACTAAATCCCCCATGTATATAAGAGGAAGCACAAATCTCCTTTAGATTCTCTTCAAGTCACTCTACTAAAGGAGACCTCACAGGGAAATTTTGAGGGATGAATGGATAAAAGAAAAGGTTCTAAAGTGGTAGAACCCATAGAGGTGATAGAAAATCAAAAGGAGTGGTACACCAAGGAGGAATGAGAAAATAAAATTGAGACATCATTATCTGAAACCATTAATGAGACCATATAAATTTATCTCAAGGATGACTGGTTACTAGAGGAGACTAAGTCAAGTGACACTAAGATTTAAATACTAGTTTAGTCTCCACTAAATTGCTTCAAGACCTAAATGGAGATAAAGGGGATGAAGCAGAGTCTAAGTCTCTAACTTCTACACATGGGTAATTAGTGAACCTATCTCTAGTCTCGACACTTCTTAACATAATAATGGCACCTAAAAAAATGGTTCCCCTAATTTATACCTCTTAAATGGTAAGTGCACAAAATCCTCATTCCTCACCTACTATTTCATCTATTATTCTAGTTAATACAACTATTACAAGGCTAATATTCAAACCCCAATCCTAACACCTATGATCAAGAATCTGACACTCCTAACCAACCTTTAAAAGACCATACTTGATTAAATTTTACATTGGTGATTGATTATTTTAATAGATTTCTCAATACCCCTCCAACCTATTCATTATTTTCTTCTTTAAGACCTCAATCCTTTGAACTCAATAAACAGGTGCATTTCAAATATTTGGTTTCCAACAACATTTTAGATTCTCTAGTTACTCCCTTCAAAACATATAGTTATTTTGGCATACCAATTGGTCATGCAACATAAATATAAGATGTAACCATTACAACACATAAGGGGTTGGATAAAGGAAAGCTAATAAATGACACAGTGCCCCCCAAAAAGGTCAGTGGTTGGAGAAGAGTTATGCCCCCTTTATCTCAACTAGAAACATCTTATCCCAAGACCATGCTCCCCATAGGTAAATACACATCTACCACTCTTATATAGTAGGAAAAACCTTTATAAAACTATTTGCCTTGAACATTCATGAATGGATCTAGAAAATGTAATAGGCAAAAGAAGACTGGTAGGGCCTAGTCATTATTGAACAACCAATAATCAAGTTTCATTTTGACAGATAAAAAAAGACTATGAAGAAGGTCAAATGTAAAACCATAATGGTTGAATGATAGAAGGTACAATTGGATCGAATAGAAGATGTGCTCTCTTTAACCAAGAGAATAAAATTGCTCCTACCTAATATTGAAAATTACATAGAAGACCCCTACACATTTATAGAGTTTATAGGGGAGTAATAAAAGAAATGTTCATAGGCTTCAATCAAGCCATGGAATAATTACAATAAATAAGTACCATACATCCTCTAAGGGACATCATGGATAGTGTGCAAAGATCAACTTGAAATTTGTATGAAGTTATCTAGTTAATAAGAAATGCAAAGGAGTCACAACCTAAATGGGGATATGTATAGTATAACCCCTTGCTAATAAGATGAATAAAATGGAGGAAAAACTCCATTTCTTAAGCCAAGCATCCCAGAGAAAGACATATGACCACTTGAACTTAATAACTACTTTAAATGTAGCATGGGTTTTGAACTATGTAGATCTTAGGAGAGAGCCTGATTAAATGGCATAAAAAAATGTAAATTTTAGTTTTACAACTCATCAGCTATGAGGACCAAACCATTAAAATTTTAGGGGAAATGAGAATCAATGGTGTGATTAATCCAAGTGGGAAATTTGTCCTTAGGGCCATCTTGTAAGACCTTCTATAAATAGTAAAAAATAGTTTCAAAGTAGAGGTTGAAGGCATAATGTATAAGACCCAAGATGACTTGTTGTGATTGATGGATTTTATTAGAAGTAGGATCTTTAACATAGATACTCTTTATGTGGAGATTGGGGCTACATTAAAATCACATGGGACATTGATGTATATACTCCCCCAACTCTTCAAAAGACCTCTATTAGACTTTGAATCAATTGAAATGGACTTCTAACTGAGCCATAATCTCTATTTACAAATTTAGGTGATCAATTAGGTATCTATAATCACCTTACCTCCACTAGATATTTTAGTTGTAACTACTTCTCAAATGCCCAAGCTAACCACAACTACAACTCTAGTTACAACTATAATGGCTATTAGAGCCGAAGTGTCAACAAATACAACTACCTCCTTGTAGGTAATTTACCTTATAATTACATTAGTTGATTATGATATAATTTTGTTGTAATAATTTTTGTCTCTTATGAATGATTGGATACATTGTGGCCATGTATACCATGCATGAATCTTCAAGATATGTCCCAATGGTAGTGTAACTTTGAGCATGGATTGAGGGATGAGGTGTCCCTACCCCAAGCCTATATATACATGTATCTACTACATTTTAAGGGTGGATAAATTTTGACATTCAATATAGATAATAAATCCTTTAGGTTGTTCTATAATTTTATGTTTTATGACTATCTCTTTCATTTATGTGATATATTGATTATATGCTTTGCTCTAACTAGTAGTTTAGTTTCTTGATATGTGCTAAAGTAAATTAAAATATCTTGTGGATAATTTTTAGGTTTATATCAATTAAGAATGTGTAGTAGTAATTTTAAAGTTGATAAATCTTGCTTTTGTGAAATAGATTTGATAGGCTAATTTTTAGATTTATGTAGAAATGCCATTTTGATGTAACTTCCTAGACTGAGCTATATCTAGTCAAAGAGGCTTTCTACTTGTTAACTATAATATTTTATTAATAGATGCAACAATAATCTTAATAACGTCAATATTTATCTAATAAATTTTAGTTAATTATATTTTATTCCTTAGACCTCCTTACTATGTTTGTCAGTTCTATATGCCAAAGTAACAAGCTATAAGCATTAGTCTATGGTGTTTATCCCTATTCTAAACCCTATTAGAAAGAACAAATTCTCTCTATTTACATATTCTCTTTTCTACCTTACCTTTCCCTCAATTTTTAATTTCTTTGAGACATGCCCACTTTAGAATAGATCCATCATCATCCACCTTAAACAGATCTAGGATTTGCATCCATATCCAAACCATCCAAGTTAACAGTTGCTTTGCCATTTGCCATTCCTTCATAAGTTACTGTAAATCCAATACTCTACAACTCATGCCCTCAAGTTGATTTCACCTCCATTAGAATCCTAAAATGTTATAGGCTACCTCATAAAAGTTTTTTGGGTGTGCCTAACACCCAATTTAATAGATTAGACCTATTTCTAGTGTTATAAAGAGGGCCTCTTTCATCCCCAATATGTAACTACCACTTGAGTTTCACTAGATATATCCAAAAGATTGACTGGATCTACCTTTGGCAATAACTTATTATATCCACCCTTGTAAACCCATCAAAAATTTAGGATTGATAGAGGTGTCTTAATAAGATCCTAAACTCAATCATATTCTTCAAGAAAGTGTCCCATCTCACATTTAATGACCCAACCTTAGTTAATTGGTTTTGCCTTTAACATTTTTAGAGATGTTCATGATATACCCATAAACCCTAAAATTTACCTACCTAACTTTTCTCCCTTTGAAGGTAAGACCATTGAAGAGCATGTAAAATCATGTAGGACTGCTCTAGGAATATTAAATGTAGTCCATAAAAATGTAGCTTGCTAGCTCTTCCATTTTATGCTATAAGATGTCTCCTATGATTGGTTTATTAATATCAATGAGGGCTTAATCATATCCTAGAATAATCTAGAGATCATTTTGGAAAAGTTTCCAAATTATATTGATACCTATACCATCACATAGGACTCATCAAGATCTTTCCAATGATATGTGGAATGTGGGAAATAGAGCTTGTTTGATCCTTGTATAGCCAGTCAAAGTTTTGGTCAAAGTAGGTCAATAGGTGGTCAAATCTAGTCAACTAAATTTTTTGACCATAATATAACATTATGAAGCTAGTTTCATGATGTATATATCATCAAGATATTTTTGATGTATTTTAAATGGGCCAAATCTGAGTCCGTATGTAAAAGTTATGACTAGTCAAAGTTATGGTCAAACTCAGTAAAAATGATGATGTGACAATAAAGTGACATGGCAATATGGCTTGACCCAAGTCTTTAATATTTGTAAATCCCAACTTAGTAAAAGGGGATAAACATATTCCACAAACATGGGGGAATAATTATCACCCCATTTTAAATGGATAATTTAGAATCCCATTAAAATCAAGTATGGGATAATTATGAAATTTATTAAAAAATATTTTGGATAATCATCCCACCCAGAAAAAGTGGACCCTTAACAAGCATATAAATGGGTCATAGGTGCATTTTAATTTCATTAAAAAGTTTCAAAGCTCTCATTGAAGAGCTGAGAGCTAAAGAACCAAGAGCTGAGAGCTGAGAGCCAAAAATTTGAAGAGTCAAGAGCCAAGAGCTGAGAGCCAGACCAAGAGATGAATCTAGTCATATGTTGAGAGACCTGATTTGAGTTTGTTTGAGCCACTTTTTAAAGTGCTAAAGTGAGAATTTTGGTGGAGAAATTCAAGAATGTGAGATTTATTTTCGTGATATGAAGGTGGAAAGTCCATCCGTGAGTTACAAGACTTTTCAAAGGTCTATTACTGAGTTTATGTAGTCTTAGAGGTGTGCTTCATGAAAGTGGAGAATCTATTCGAGAGTTTTGAGATTCTTTAAAGGGATGAACATACATATTTGTAAGTGTTCTGGGAAGGTGAAGAATCTATCCCTAAGTTTTGAGATTCTTTGAAGGTCTGTAACACGTGAATTCATTATTGTTCTGTAAGGGTTACCTTCTACTTGCAAACATTTAATAATGAATTAGTTTAGCTAATTTATAAACCCAGAGACATAGGTATTGTTGAACTCCATAATAAACTCTTATGTAGTATGGTTGGTATTCTTGCATTACTTTATTTTAAGTTGATTATTTTATGGATTAATTTTATTATATTTAATAGATTGCCTACAAGGATCCAAGGTAAAAAAATTTCACAAAAATTAGTGACATTTTATTGATCAATTTGTATCAAAGTGGGTCAAGATCAGGACTTTGACACTAGATTTGCAATGGATATGCACCATGGTGGTTTCAATATAAGAATGCAAATAGAGGAAAGGATCATGCTATTCCAAGTACTAGCCAATATTTAGAATCCCTAGTTTGACAAAGGATACCATCTAGACCTCCAGACATTATCTTGAAATCCACGAGAGCCTCAAGGTAGAGTGTTTTAGTTTTTTTTAGAGGGATATGTCATTAGACTTGTGTTTGATGGGGACATCATAATAGGATATATGACCATTGACATTATACATCATTTGGGCTTGCCAACATTGCCATTACCGCATGCCAAAATAGTTGACACATAGAATGGCATTGTCCAAGGTATGACAACATGTTATTACACCTTATAATTTATAGTTGGGAGATAGTTCATAGACATGGTGACTCTCAATATCATCCCATTGGAGATGAATGAGATTATTTTGGGAAATTTGTATCTCTTCACTCAACAATAATATTTTCATAGTTGATGGCATAAAACTTTGCCTGGATCACACTTGGATCATGTAGTTTGAGAGAGGGTGGGTCTCTAGACCTAGTCATGATGATCTAGTCAGACATCATACTCATATGTACTAGGTGACCATCAAGAACTTGAAGGTGAGTTTCATGATGATCCATAGGGTGACTACTGAAGAAGCTAAACCCACACCAAGATTTAATGGCTGGTAAGGAATCTTAGGTGGTAGTTAAAGGATTTCAAGCATTTTGGTTTATCCATTTGTATATGCTCATAGAACTAACAAAAATAATGTGCTAGTTAGGATGTATGAATAAGACCCATATGGGTAGTATTATGACATACACCATGCATAATTTTTAAAGACCCAAGAGGCACTATTTATATCTGTATATACATGCATTGCAAAAATTGCAATTTGTTTTATTGTGGAGTCACCTATAGAGAAGAATTGAGTGACATGTTTATCATACTCAATCTATCTTCTCACATTTTGGTAGACATTTTCTATTAATAATGGTATATACAGATTAGGGTATGCTTGTTGTTGAGGTGTGGAGCTAAAAGCTTCACCAAATGAGTGAATGCAAGGTTGCTATAATTACACAGTCACCGACATCAGTCAGGATCGACCGACGTTGATCAGGGATCGACTGGAGGCTACTAGCATCGATTATGGATCGGCCAACATTGGTCATATGTAGGTAGATAGGGACCGACGTCAGTCACCTATGCATTCTAGAAGTCTATTTTCGTGGATGAATAGATTGTTTGCATGATAATTTTAACTGTTAGTGTTAAGTTCATGTTTCTATTTTTGGCAAGACTATTTTGAACCTTTGATTAAGAGGTGTATCTAACGATGGAGAATGCATAGCTCATGATCCCTAATTCTATATAATAGAGATAGATCTTCATAGCTTGTATGTAGTATGAGAAAAAAGGTAGACAATTCAAGTAGCTGAATTGTGTTTGTAATTGAGAGAGAGAACTCTTGAGGGAAAGAGATCTGTACCTCTGAGAGGTGTGAGAAGAAAAAGAGTTTTATTCAATTGTATTTCCTTCTGGAAGAGTTTAATACAAGTTTTCATTGTTTCTTGTATCTCTTATTCTTTACTGATTCTGATTTCTAGTTGCTTATTATTCTGGTTTCAATTCCATGTTTAGTTGCTTATGTAAGAGTAATCAAATTTTCTTGTAAGATCTTGACAAGTGGTATCAAAGCTTGGGTTCACTAACAGGTGGTTTCAGATCTGTTTAGTGTGTGTTGATTATAGGTCACTCACAGGGGTTTTTGTTTGAGTGGGAGTATAGCAATGGTAGAAGAAAGTAAACTAAGAATGGAGAAGTTTAACGACAAGAATTATCAATTATGGAGGATGCAGATAGAAGATTATCTGTATCAAAAAGATCTATACTTACCATTAGGTGGGGTTTCAAGCAAACCGATAGATATGCAAGATGAAGAATGGAATGTTCTTGATAGAAAGGCTCTAGGATCTATAAGGTTGAGCCTGGCATCTTCTGTGATTTCCAACTTATCACAGGCAAAGACAACAATAGAGTTAATGGATACTTTGGTACATTTATATGAAAAGCCCTCAGCTTCAAATAAGGTATATCTTATGAAGAAATTATTTAATTTGCAAATGCAAGAAGGTGGATTTGTATCTAGTCATCTTAATGATTTCCATGCAATAGTAAATCAGTTAAATTTAGTCAAAATAGTTTTTGATGATGAAATGAAGGCTCTATTAATCTTATGCTCTTTACCAAAAAGTTGGCATAGTTTGGTAATGGCAGTTAGTAATACTGCATCTGCTACAAATATCTTGACAGTAGATGATGTTGTTAGTGTAATCTTGAATGAAGAAACTCGCAGGAAAAGCATAGGAAAAACATTAGGTAATGCTTTAAGTATTGAAAGTAGGGGAAGGCAAAGAGAGAAGGGAAAGCAAGGGAGATCAAGGTCAAAGTCAAAGATGAGAAGTAGATCCAAATCCAGAAATGGAAGAAAAATAACCTACTAAATTGTGGAAAGATAGGGCATGCAAAGAAAGATTGTTGGTTGAAAGTTAAAGTAGAAAATTAGCATGAAGGTAATGAAGAAGCAAAAGTTGTAGGTATTATTGCACAAGATGCTTTTGCACTTTCTTTGGATAATAGAATAGAATCTTGGGTTTTAGATTTTGGTGCCTCTTTCCATGCAACCCCAAATAGAGAATTTTTTAATGATTATGTCCATGGAGATTTTGGAATAGTTTATTTAGGGGATGATGAGCCTTGTAAAATTGTTGGAAAAGGAAAAGTGTAGCTGAAATTGCAGAATGAAAACACATGGGTGTTGAAGGATGTCATGCATGTACCCAACCTGAAGAGGAATCTAATTTTTGTAGGAAAGTTGGGGGATGAGGGTTGCACAGTAACTCTCACAGCTAAATCTTGGAAAGTTTCCAAGGGTGCACTTGTATTGGCCAGAGGTAAGAGAGTAGGTACTCTCTATCTATGTAATTGTATTACTGATTATTCTCCTTCTATTCTATCTACTTCAGATGTAGATGCAAAGTTGTGGCACTGTAGGCTTGGCCACATGAGTGAGAAGAGAATGAAAGTTCTTAAGTCAAAAGGTAAGCTTTCAGATTTGAAAAGCATAGATCTAGATTTCTGTGAGCATTGTGTTTTTAGAAAATAGATGAAAGTGAGGTTTCTCAAGACTGGGTCAACAAAGAGGAAGCACAAGTTGGAGCTTGTTCACACAGACGTGTGGGGACCAGCTCAAGTAACTTCTATTAGAGGATCAAAATATTATGTTAATTTCATTGATGATGCTACAATAAAGGTATGGGTTTATTGCATAAAGAAGAAATTTGATGTTTTTGACACATTTAAGAAATGGAAAGCTTTGGTTGAGAATGAAACAAGTTTGAGATTGAAGTGCCTTAGATTTGACAATGGTGGTGAGTTCTGCAGCAATATGTTCAATAGTTACTATTCTATGAATGGAATACGCAGGGAAAGGATGGTTCCAAAGACACCTCAACAAAATGGAGTTGATGAAAGGATGAATAGAACAATATTGGAGTGTGCACGGAGTATGAGGTTGCATGCTGGTTTGCCCTTACAATTTTGGGTAGAAGCTGTAGATATTGTAGTTTACCTGATTAACAGAGAACCCTCTATTATGCTGGATGGTGGAATTCTAGAAGAGGCTTGGACATGTAAAAAGGTAGATCTTTCATTTCTCAGAGTTTTTGGTTCTGAAGCTTTTATGCACGTTGATAAAGAAAATAGAAAGAAGCTAGATGTTAAATCTATGCGATGCATTTTTATTGGTTATGGCTTTAGAGATTTCAGATTTTGGTTGTGAAATCTAGGAACTAACAAAATTATTAGAAGCCGTGATGTTGTTTTCAATGAAAAGGTGATGTACAGTGATCAGCTCAAGAAGTTGAATAATACTGAGTAGAGTAATGTTGATTTGGATGAGGTGATGATCCAAAATGAGCTTGCAAGGAAAAATAATCATAGACAAGAAAACACAGACACCGATGTCAGTCAGGTAGGAACTGACATCGATCAGACAGTAATCGACGTTGGTCAGATAGAAATTGACGTCGATCGAGAAGGAAGTGACGTCGATCATGGGCAACTGATGTTGGTCAGGTACAGACCTGGAGATGACTGAGATCGGTCATTGATAGAGAATTTGGGTGGATAACAAGCAGTGAATGAGTCTCAAACACCCATAAGGAGGTCAAAAAGGGTAATTAAACCTCCAATTTGATATTCCCCTTCATTATTCTACTTATTGCTCACTAATAGTGGAGAACCAAAGAGTTTTGATGAAGTAATGCAGGTAGAATCCAAAAAATAGTGGGAGCTTGGCATGAATGAGGAGATTGATTCCTTGAAAGAGAACCAAATGTGGGATTTGGTTGAGTTGCCAGTGGGAAAGAGAGCACTAAAAAACAAATGGGTATACAGGTTAAAGGAAGGTGAGAATGGACAAATGAGACATAAAGCCAGGTTGGTAGTAAAGGGATTTGCACAGAAACCAGGTATTGATTTCGGTGAAATTTTTTCTCCTATAGTAAAAATAACTTCTATTCATACTATATGTTGTTTAGTTGCTATTGAGGATTTGCATCTTGAGTAGCTTGATGTTAAGATAGCATTTCTTCATGGAGATCTAGATGAAGAAATATATATGGATCAACTGAAAGGTTTTGAGGTCAAAGGTAAGGAGAAACTTATGTGCAGGTTGAAGAAAAGCTTATATGGTCTTAAGCAAGCTCCTAGACAATGGTATTTGAGGTTTGATAGGTTTATGATAGAGCATGGCTTTAGTAGATGTCAATCTGACCATTGTGTTTATTTTAAAAGATTGGATAATGGTAGATATATTATCTTGTTGCCGTATGTAGATAATATGCTTGTTGTAGGTTCAAACATGCAGGATATTTTTGAGCTTAAGGTAAAATTAGCTCACACATTTGCCATGAAGGATTTGGGAGCAGCAAATAAAATCCTTGGCATGAGTATTAAGAGAGATAGAAAAAATCACAATTTGATTTCGTCTCAGGAGGATTATGTGAAAAAGGTGTTGGAGAGGTTTAATATGCAGGATGCAAAATCAGTAAGCACACCTATGGCTGGACACTTCAAGTTGAGCAAAGAATAGTGTCCTAAATCACATGATGAGGTTGAGTACATGAGTATAGTTCCATATGCTTCTGTAGTTGGAAGCTTGATGTATGCAATGGTATGTACTAGACCTGATATTGCCCAAGCAGTGGGAGTTGTCAACAAGTTTATGGCCAATCCAGGAAAGGAGCACTGGAAAGTATTTTAGTGGATTCTCAAATATCTGAGAGGGACTAGTAGTAGGCATTTATGCTATGGAGGGTCAAATACTTCTCTACATGGATATGTAGATGCGGATATGGCAGGTGACTTGGATGGCAGGAGCAGCACCACAGGATATGTGTTCACTGTTGGTGGAACAATGGTTAGCTAGATTTCAAAGTTATAGAAGGTTGTTGCCTTGTCTACTACAGAGGTATAATACATTGCAGTCACATAGGCTAGCAAAGAAATGATATGGATGACTCGGTTCATGGAAGAGTTGGGAAAGGAGCAAGAGAGTTGCAGATTATACAGTGATAGTCAAAGTGCAATTCATTTGGCAAAGAATTTAGCCTTTCATTCAAGAACCAAACATATACAGCTTAGGTACCACTTCATTAGATAGGTATTGGAGGATGGTGAGTTGAAGCTGGAAAAGATCCATACAGATAAGAACCCTGTTGATATGTTAACAAAGCCAGTAAGAAAGGAGAAGTTGAATCTTCATTCAACTTCTGTTGGTCTTCAAGATTGAGCTTGAAGATGGAGAAACAAGCTAGAGGATGTTGCTATACAAGTACAAGTGCAACTATTTATCTCTAAGTGGGAGATTGTTGAGGTGTGGAGCTAAAAGCTTCACCAGATGAGCAAATGCAAGGTTGCTATAATTACACAGTCGCTGACATCGGTCAGGATGGACTGAAATCAGTCAGGGATCGACTGGAGGCTGCCAGAGTTGGTTATGGATCGACTGATGTTGGTCATATGCAAGTAGATAGGGACCGACGTCAGTCACCTGTGCATTCCATAAGTCTATTTTCATGGATGAACAGATTGTTTGCATGATAAGTTTAACTGTTAGTGTTAAGTCTGCATTTCTATTTTTGGCAGGACTATTTTGAACATTTGATTAAGAGGTGTATCTAATGGTGGAGAATGCATAGCTCATGATCCCTAATTCTATATAATAGGGATAGATCTTCATAGCTTGTATGTAGTATGAGAAAAAGGGTAGACAATTCAAGTAGTTGAATTGTGTTTGTAATTGAGAGAGAAAACTCTTGAGCGAAAGAGATCTGTACATCTGAGAGGTGTGAGAAGAAAGAGAGATTTTTTAAATTGTGTTTCCTTCTAGAAGAGTTTAATACAAGTTTTCATTGTTTCTTGTATCTCTTATTCTTTGCTGATTTTGATTTCTAGTTACTTATTATTTTGGTTTCAATTCCATGTTTAGTTGCTTATGCAAGAGTAATCAATTTTTCTTGTAAGATCTTGACACTTGTTTCTATCAAGTGTTATTATATACAAAATAGTTTAGTAGACCCAAGAAACACTTGGTCCACATGATGTGTAGAAGCCATTAAGGTTATGTAATAGAAGAGGACATTGATGGACGTGTTATTATCGATGCATACTTCTATGTAAAAGTTGTTAAGGTTATGTAGTAGAAGAGGACATTGATGGACATGCTATTATCGATGCATACTTATATGTAGAGGATGTTGAGTCTATTCAGTAGAAGATGACATTGATGGAAATGCTATTATCCATGTAGACTTTTATGTAGAGACTATTGAGGCTATGCAATAGAAGAGCATGTGGATGCACATACAAAATCTCATATCTATGTAGAGGCTCATTGCAACCATGTAGTAGAGGAGATTCAAGATTTTAGTTATATGTAGAGGCCATTAGATGGTCATGCAATAGAGGATAACATGGATGTATGTGCAGAATCTTAGATCTATGTAGAGGGTCATTATAGCTATCCAATAGAAGAGATCACTAGACTTCTATGTAAAGACTCATTTTAAGTCACATAGAAGATGAGATCACTAGAATTTTGTATAGAGGTTCATTATATTTGTGCAATAGAGGAGATCACTATAATTCTATATAGAGGCTCATTGAAGCCATGAAATAGAAACGATCACTAGGATTATCTGTGTAGAGGCTCTTGTGAAGTTGTGCAGTAGAGGAAATCCTCACATTCTAAAAACTAGTTTTGTGTAGAGGCTATTGATGGCCATGTATTAGTAGAAGAATTATGGAAGATGTGATCAGTTAATTATTCCAATATTTATAGGCACATTTGTAGATCTTGAGTAGACTGATAAGACCTGTTAGAGTATCTTCATAACCGACAGGCATTTTAATGGATACCATCTTTTAGTAGACCAAAAGCCTTCTTCGTGGAGAGGTATGATCCATAGATCATTTTATAAAAGTTACCAAATTATATTAATACATGTACCATCACATAGGACTCATCAAGATATTTTTAATGGTATGTGGAATGTGGGAAACAAAGCTTGTTTGCTCCTTGTGTAACCAGTCAAAGTTCTAGTCAAAACATGTCAACAAGTGTTCAAAGTTGGTCAACTAAAATTTTTGAACATCATGAAACATTATGAATATAATTACATGATGTATATCTCATAGATATCTTTTTGATGCATTTTGAACGGACCAAATTTGAGTCTATATGCGAAAGTTATGACCAATCAAAGTTATGGTCCAACTCGATAAAAATAATGATGTGACAATAAAGTGACATTTCAATATGGCTTGACCCAAGTATTTAATATTTATAAATCACACCTTATTAAAAGGGGATAAACATATTCCATCAAACATTGGGGAATAATTATCACCCCATTTTAAATGGATAATTTAAAATCCCATTAAAATTAGGTATGGGATAATTATGAAGTTTATTAAAATAAATTATGGATAATCATCCCAATAAAAAAAAGTTGACTTATAAAAAGTATATAAAGGGTTCATAGGTGCTTCATTTCATTAAAAAATCTCAAAGATCTCATTGAAGAGCCAAGAGTTGAAGAGTCGAGAGTTGAGAGTCGAAGAGCTGAGAGATGAGAGCCAAAGAGCTAAGAGCTAAAAATATGAAGAGCTGAGAGATGAGAGTGAAAAAGCTAAGAGCTAAGAGTCAGAACAAGAGATGAATCTAACCATATGTTGCAAGAACTGATTTGATTTCATTTGAGACACTTTTTAAAGTCTTGAAGTGAGACTTTTGGTGAATAACTTTAGGAATGTGAGATCGCTTTTCACAAAAAAAAGGTAGAAAGTCTATCCATGAGTTTTGGGAATTTTTGAAGGTCTATTGTTAAATTATGTAGTCTTAGAGGTGTGCTTTGGGAAAGTGAAGAATTTGTTTGAGAGTTCTGAGATTCTTTGAAGGGCTGAACATACACATTTGGAAGTGTTCTAGGAAGGTGAAGAATCTATCCCAAATTTTTGAGATTCTTTGAAGGTCTGTACACATGAATTCATTATTGTTTTGTAAGGGTTGCCTTGTACTTTCAGACATTTAATAATGAATTAGTTTCACTAATTTATGAACCCAAATATGTAGGCATTATCAAATTTTGTAATCAACTCTTGTACAGTGTGGTTGGTATTCTTGCATTGCTTTACTTTAAGTTGATTATTTTATAGATTAATTTTAGTATATTTAATAAATTTCCTACAAGTATCCAAGGTAAACATTTTGCACAAAAATTAGTACCAATTTATGGATCATATCATGAGTGCTAGACCACCTTTTTAGGATTATTTGGCCAAGTCACTAGCCCTAACATTATTTTCCAACTCTTTGTTAGCATGAAAAGTGAGCCCAAAGAATCCATTCAGACATTTAATTTGAAATTCCACAAAATGTATAGCCAGATAGACAACTTGTATAATCCAAATGTTGTATTAGCTCTTAAAATGTATAAAAATGCTTTAAATCCTACAACTACAATGTTTTTACATAGAGAAGTTGAAGTTACTAATTTAACCTATGCATATGTTGAGGATGTAGAGGTTGATAGACAAATGAACTCTCAATCGTAAGGCTTAGCAAGACCCAATGTTTACCAAACCCACCCCATGTTAAATTTAGTCCCAAATGTTAACCACAATTTTGTGGCACACAATCAAATTTAGACCCATATTCAACTACCCCTAACTCATGTTGTGGCTAACCAGAGTTTGAGTTTCTTGAATAATCCTATCCTAATAGTTAATCCTGACAAAGTCCAAGTTTTAGTTCCTATCAATACTTCCACCACCTAAGGTGTTGCTACTAATTATAATAAATTTGAGATATATACCATTTATAAGATGGTACATAAATTGATTAATGAAGTCTTGACTATGTAAAAACATATGGGAAATGTAGGCACCCAAAACACCAATCATAGTTTCAACTACCAAAGGTATAACCAACCATTCAATAGACTAGGGAATAACACTGAGTAGTCATCTAACAAGATGCCCGAGATAAATATCTTAGAGGTAGAAGTTCCCAATTGGTTCAGGGTTCATAACATGGACAAACATGGAAAATTGGATTGCATAGAGTTATACATAGCTTTTGATATATTTTAAAGAGAAATGGATAGACAATAGATACTAGCAAATTCACCTGAGCCATCTCCTTTTGACACTCTAGGTCACCTCAACATGACAATGGTATTTGATACCTATAAATTTCTATTCCTTATGGGAAATGAGAATGAACTATAGGATAACACAAATGAGATCCATGAATTTCAATAGTTTTAGATGCTTAACTACAACCTAAGGATCAAACAACCTCTCACTAATTCTATGCCTCCAATAAAAATGCCACTACTCCAAATTCAAGGGGTGACAACAATACACTTCCTCTAAAGGAAAAGGATCAGATTTATCCCATTAAGTCAAAAAGAAAAGGAGAATACAATATTATAGAAAACATAAAAATGATCAAGATTAATATCACTATACATGAGTTAGCATAGATCACTAAGTAGAGTGAACTATTTATCAAAGCCTTGATCGAGAGATCCTCTACAATGATAAGTCAAAGGATGTGAATACAAATATAATGATTTACAAAGATAAGATTGAGGTCCCACCCTTCCTATTAATGGTAATAATTTTCAATAAAAATGTTCACAATTATCTGGTAGACTTAGGAGATTAAGCTAATCTGATGCTTATAGCCATCTACAAGAAATTGGAGCTGACCTCAGATAAGTCAAAGAGTGGTCTTGTAATTATACAAGTCCTTAGTAACTTATTTTGGGCTTATCCTTAGTATCTTGTGTTGTGGAACTATTAAACATACATATATAATTGGCCTTTGATCCACATGTATAATAGTACATAGACGACCTAGTAGTTAACATTCTAAAAGCTTATAATTTGTTGCTCAATTGGTATTAGTCAAAGACATTGAATGGGTACATGGCCACTGATTTATCACACATGTGGATAAAATAGAAGGGGATGCCTAATTAGATCAAATTTGATAGAGAACCAAATATGAAACATTTGATTATAGATTGCAATGCCAAAAATGAGAGGGTCAAATTCATATCCTTGCATGTTAATGTCTATACATTCACCATAGAGAACCATCCTTGTAAGAAAGAATTCAAAAGCCCTTCATAGATATGGACTCTCCATTTTGATGGTTTCTAGTCTAAATAAGGTTTTGGTATTGGGGTAGCTCTCATAGATCTAGATGGGTAGCAATACTAGTTGCATACAGAGTGCAGGTCCCTTGCACCAATAAAAGATAAATATGAAGCCTTGATCTTAGGCATAAAATTTAAATTAAAGCATGATGCTAATTAGCTATAAATATTTGGTGATTTAGAGAAGGTGGTTAATTAAATAAAAATAAAATGTCAATTCAAGATGGCATATCTAAAAAAATTCAAACATAGAGCCTAGGATTTAATTGAGTCCTTTGAGGCTTTCATCATCAGAGCTATTCTAAGAGAAGAAAACCAAGTGGTAGATTCACTGGAAACCTTAAGTGGAAAATTAGCACCACTTCAAGAGTCCAAGATGCAAAAAAAATCCATAGAGATGGTGCCTTACCCTTTGATCCCTGACAATATAAAAAAAATTCATGTCTTTGAGGATGATCAATAAATTATCTAATCCATAAATAATTACGGGGATTTTAAAGACCAATTTATAGATGAAAATAACTTTGAATGTATATAAATAAAAGATTTTAGGGATAATGGTATCATGAAGTTTAAGGAAAATAGGATCCCCATGGGGATGGTGTCCTTGGAAAAATTATGACATGGACCCACAAGCTAAAAATAAAAAAACAACTAATGATAAATTAGTTTGATTTTGTCAGAGAGAATTTGGGGACTGAGAAACACCCTCAGTATGGGAACATTAGCCTAGCTTGTGTTGAAGGTGAAAAACACAAGTTTAGAGATATAATGATGGAGTACAAGGTTGTGATTGATTGAACCTATAGAGACTTAAATATTTTTTATCCTAGAGTAATCACTCACATTATTCCCCTAAATCAAGGGAACATAATATTTAGGCAATGTGAGAGACTAGTAAATACCATTCTAGAACCTCTCATCCAGATTGAGGTTTAGGATTTACAATATGCTATGATCATATTTCCTATTAGACACTATTCTTAGATAACAAACTTGGTACTAGTTGTAGAGTAATATTATGAGAGCGTTAGTCAAGAAAACATCT
The DNA here is from genome assembly GCA_037957365.1 of Torreya grandis. Classification (NCBI taxonomy): domain Eukaryota; kingdom Viridiplantae; phylum Streptophyta; class Pinopsida; order Cupressales; family Taxaceae; genus Torreya; species Torreya grandis. The sequence continues at coordinate 3,221,578 of JARHVA010000355.1, forward strand.
ATAAAGAAGCATATAGAGATAAAACATCAAGATTAATCCCTCATGGGGTCTTACTAGTGAACTCTAAGAGATATTTAAAAAAGGAATACTACCAAACCTTCCAAATAACATCCTTCCTTCCAAGAGTGGCCAAAAATCATGTTTTCCACTAGATTTGGTGCTCCTAGTCTGCATTAATGAAGAGTATCATGCTCCTCCATCATTTCCTAGTGTACCAATGGCTGACGATCACAAGTTTGATCAATTTGTGCAAATATGTGAAGCTTTGTGAAGATAATTTTGTGTAATAACATTACATAATTCAATATTTTATATTTTTTAAATGGTGGTCTTGGCTCACTTATTTATAGCTTTCTAAAAATGTTCAGGATCAGCGATGATCGTCCATCTTGAGATCAAGATGTGTGGCCATGTACTGATTTAATTTTGGAGGGACAAACCATAAATATTCTCATTAATATTTGGAAGAATGGGGCATTGATGAGGCATGGGAGAGATTAATGCTGATATTTATTCCATTAATGGTCTATGGATGTCACTCCATTGATGATTTCATGGGATGATGCAAATTTGAACAATGAATTTCCAATAAATAGATTTTCAATAATTTTCACTTAGGCTTTTGATTTGATTTAATTTGATTAAATGAATTTGATTAATTTTTTTGCAATTCTTTGGAAATTTATTGCATGCTTAATCAACTTGGTTAGAAATGTCATTTTACCGAGTGATAATTTAATTAGAGTATAATGAGATGAATGTGTCAGTTGCATATGGAACAATACCCTGGTTAGGGCATTATGGACACAAAATAACACATGCATGTGATGGGTGCTACTGTATTAGAAGGATGCATTAGCCTAATCAACACCAATATGTGATAAGTTTGAATGATTTAGTGCATTTTAGTAATTTTAGCCTAGATTGTATGTTGTCACAGAATATTGCTTAGATTGACAATTGTAGCATAATAGTGATAAAAATTAGATGTCTACATTTTGCTCATGTTTGAGAAGGCATGGAGAGACATTCGGTTTTAGTAACATCTTTTAAAAGAATGAAAAGGTCACTATAATTAGAAGAAATAAACTTCATTCCCATTTTCCATTTTTATGTTTTGCATGAGTTATATAAAAATAGGGCTAAAATATGCCCCAAACATCATTTGGCTAACCCATGATGCCCTCTCAAGGTGTAGACAATTTTTTTGAAAATATTTGATGGGTGGGCCCTTGATCATAAGAAATAATAATCATTTTAATTTCAATAAAAAAGTTTGAAAAATGGAGCAATTAGAAGAAAGCATGAGGAAAAAAGATAAGAGGGGATAAAATAGTAGCCCAAGAAAGATAAAATGATGTAGCTCAAGCCTTGGTTGATGTGATTCTGGCCAAGGATGATGCCTTACATGCAAAAGATGATGTCCTAAATGCTAAAGATGAGATAGACTATTAGAGGTGAGTATACGAGGTGGTGGTTCCTGTGGAGTAGAGAGTGGCTTCCTATAAGGAGTATATGAGGTCACAATAGACTAATCAAACCTCTAAGTCTAGACATGAGATTGAGTTAGAGTGATCAGTGACAGAGCCAAATGTACAACGGGTAGTCATGGGGCCTTCACCACCATGTCCACTAGTAATGCTTATATCTAGGATGGGCTAGCATTTCCAGTAGATTCCTCCCTAGGATGAGCATGATCAGAGTTGATATTGTTAGCTCCCTTATTTGTATTTATTATATATATAGATACTCTCATTATGTATAAAACATGATTTTGAGATATATATATATATATATATATATATATAATGTTAAAGAGTATTGAATTATATCAGAAAATGATACAATTGATTAGACTGCTGGTTTGCATTACAATATCAAGTCATTTATAGGCTTACCAATGTCTTATATCCTGTTGTTAAGCATACACCCGCGCCTGGCAAAAGCATGGTGACAAAAGGCACATCACATAGTCAAATTATGTCTTCTGAAGCTATTGCTTGGTCTGATTTAATATTTCCAAGAAAATGGATAGTAGATACTGAGTTCATGCAGCCTGCTCGTAAGTCTCTAGCCAGAGCTACTTCTATAAAAGATTTACCTGATAAATCCATTATTAGATTTGATACTCCAGTCAAACCTTCCTCCACTTCATCTCTGTCATTCCCTTCTCAATGTCTTCACCCTCAGAAGATTCATGATCCCCAAATAGATTCATTCTATTGTCCTGACTATAAAAATATCCTTCAAAAGCCTAACCATGTTGTCATTAACATGGTTACTAGTCGAAGTCAGAGAGACATAGAATTGCGTTTGAGAAAAATAGACAATTATTATCATATAAGAAGAATCTTCAGATGGAAAGCACATCCCAAAATCCCTCTGATTCTGATGATGGTCATGTTTGGAAGACACCCCAAGGAGATGAATCTTATAATGAAAAGGTTTTCCCAAAAACCTCTGATTTTAACCAATACTCCCCAGATGGAAAGACTAGAGCTCAAATGTATTATTTGAGAACTATAGATAGATCCTTAGAACAGCCAACTGAGGTAAAATTGATGAGCTGGAATAATCTAGCTACCAAGTGCATTAACAATTGTGTAGCTAGTATCCAGAATAGTTTGGATCAGGTCTCTAGAATGTTAAAGAGTATTGAATTATATCAGAAAGGTGAATTAGCAAAAGCATTAAAAACCATTGACAATAATACTGGGGTACATGCTTCTCATATTCAATAGAAGATAGAGAAAGAGGTACATACTGTAATACAAAAAGAAGAAGAAATTAGTACAAAGATAGATACTGTCATTAGTGGTCATCAAGATATAGCACACAGTCAAGAAGAACTAAGGTCAGAAGTTTCTGATGTAGAAAGTAAAGTTGATACTATTATTTCTAGTATAGATTCTTTGAATAGAGAGGTTTCTTCCCAGCAACAACATTTAGCTCTACTTCCTACAAGCCAACCTACAGAGATTCAGTCGCTAAGCCTAAATCTTACTGAAGCTGATGTTATCAGTTGGGAATCAGTAGAGAAAATAGAAAAGGAAGAAATATTTAAGCCTATAGTTACTCCTCTCAGTATGAAACCTCCTCAGCTTGATATAGACAAAGCCTTTAAGATAGGCATGACAAAGATAGGAGAGCCAAAAAAATATAGTTATTTCTCAGATGGAGAAACTTCAAAGCAACCCTTAGATGGACAAATAAGAACTCTAAGTCTTCAACCTTTCTTTTGGTAGTTTAACTGTGAACCTCCTGCTAAAAGGAAAGAGATGTGTCATGCTATGCTCTCTTGGGCAAGCATACAAATGTTTGGCTTAAAAAGAGAACCAAAAACTATGGCTCAACAGATCATTAATGGTTGCATTGGCAACATCAAGGAATGGTGGGATGCTGGCAATAGTCAGTATAAGGATACTATAGTAAATCAAGCAGAACCTGTCCCCTGCTTATGTCAAGCCATATATTCTGAATTTGTAGGAGTCATAGAAGATGAAAAAGAAGCCAATAGATCAAAGTTTCTCAGAGCACAATTGTGTGATATGTCTAGATTAGAAGAGTATATGTGTGAAATGGAAAATTTATTATATGCCTCTGGTGAGATGTTTAATCCTGCCTTCAAGGTTAGATATATAGAATCATTTCCAAAGTATTTTGTAGAAAAGTATAAAGCTGCTATGGGTGTACAATTTTCTAATATGTCATTTGGTAGAATTAACCAGTATATTAGAAAAATAAATCAAAAGCTGTGTGAAGAGAAGAAAGCTCATAAGGAAACTATGCAGTTTCACAAACAGCTTGGTGTTAAATTTTGTGATTCTATTGAAAATAGTTATGGATGTTCTAATCCACAGAGATATAGAAAATAGAGATATAAGCAGAAATACAAAGAAAAGTCTGCCTGTCATTCTATGAAACCTGTTTTTAGATGGTCTAGAAAACTGAAGTATAAAAAGTTTTATCATCAAAAGAAAGTATTTAGAAAAAAGAAACATGGGTTTCAGAAAGCCCCGATTAAGTGTTTTCTCTGCCAGGGAAATCACTATGCAAATGAGTGCCCTCAGAAAAAGGATAAATCAAAGAAAGTTAATTTCTTACAGAGTCATAATATTACTGAAGATGATTATGTTTTAGTTCCTGTTGATGATGCACAATATGAATCTGATTTTGAGTATACAGATGAAGAATCAGAACTAGAAAATGTGATTAATATGAATAATGAAGAATATAGTTCTGAGTCAGAATTATCATCAGATTATGAATCAAAAATTGGTTTTCAGATAGGAATGAATAGTATGCAGTATTCTACAAATTAGTTCTCTGACAGTCTAAGTTTATCTCAGCAGTTACAAACATTAAAAAATAGATATGATAGTCTGCCTCCCTATATGATGTCTGAAAAAATGTTTCTTCAAAGTCAAATTCAAGAAATAGAAAAAAGGTATTTGAATCAGTTAGATTATCTTCAGAAATAGAAAATTTCTTTGTCTTCTCAATTTTCTCAGCATAGTATTGATAAAGGAAAAGCAGTTGCTAGTTCTTTTGAATCAGATCTTTACAAAAAAGAATGGAGAACTAAGTGCATCAAAACACTGCAAATTTTCCTGAAAAAAGCTCAAGCAGAATTGGAAACTCTGCTTAGAGAAGAAGATGATGAGGAAGATGAAGAACAAAAATTTGAAGAAGAATTGATTAGAGTTGTTGATGCTGCAGAAGCAGAATATGCTGCTACTCACATGACAGTAGATAATAATATTCAACAAGTTTCTGTTCATGAAACTAGTAATCCTGTCTATGAGGTAAGCATAAAATGGAAAGGATTTAAACCTTATGCTTTAGATGTGTTATTAGACACTGGAGCTGATGCTTCATTAGCTAGATTTCATGCTATCCCTACAGATAAATGGATACCTGACTTTGTTCATCTTACTTTCAACACTAAGACGATAATTTTTGAATATTCAGCAAGTGTTCCTATTCTTTTAGGGAATACAATATTTAATTTTAAGGTCATCCATCATGAAATGCCCTTGTTTGATATGATGTTCAGATTAGATAACTTATCTTGTTTCTATCCGATCACCATCAACAAGCATGAAATTATTCTAGCTCAAAAGTATTCTTTATATAAAAAGCATAGGTATGAATGTAGAATTCCATTAAAAACAAAGTTGCAGAAACCTGTAAATAATCAATGGATATTTCAAAAATAAATTGTTGCAAAGCTGATATAGATCCCGTGCTTGCAAAGATTGTTCGGGATTGTTGTTCAGAAAATCCTCTTGCTTTTCAGCATAGAAAGATTCATGTGTGTAACATAGATTTGAAGTTAGTCACTGATGCAAATGGTAAGGTTGTTGAACCAAAGTTTAAAGCTGGAATGTCACCTTCTCTCAGGGAAGAATGTCTTGCAGAAATTCAACAACTCAAAGAACAAGGCCTAATCAGAGATTCTCATAGCCCATGGGGTTGTGAAGCATTCTATGTAAACAAAAGAAGTGAGCAGGTCAGAGGTAAGAAAATATTGGTAATAAACTATATTCCTCTGAATAAGTATGTTGTTCCTGTTTAACATCCAATTCCTTCTAAAGATGAGATTTTGTAGAGACTAACAGGTAGTAAAGTATATAGTAAATTTGATTTAAAATTAGGATTTTGATAGATTCAGGTAGCTAAAAAAGATAAGTATAAGACAACATTCATCACTCCTTTTGGGCAATATGAATGGAATGTTCTTCCATTTAGATTAAAGACTGCTCCTAGTATTTTTCAAAAAATGATGAATGAAATTTTTGCTACCTATAGTCAGTTTATCATAGTATATATTGATGATATACTTGTGTTCAATAAGTCACCTAAGGATCATCTTAAACACTTATAGCAGTTTTATCAGATTATATTTGATAATTGATTGGTTTTATCAAAAAAGAAAATGGTAATCTTAAAAGATGAAATTGATTTTCTTGGGATTACTATTAGATCAGGAGAAGTCAGTGTTCAGCCTCATGTGTTACAGAGTATTCAAAATTTTCCTGATGAAATTACTGATAATACTATGTTACAAAGATTCTTGGGTTGTGTAAATTATATAGCAGGTCATTATTTTAATGTTGCTCAGGATAAACTATTGCTTAATAAAAGATTGTCAAAAAGTCCTCCTCCATGGAATGATGAAATGAGTGTTGCTGTTAAAAGAATTAAACAAAAATGTGCTAATTTGCCGCCCTTGCAGTTACCAAGAAATGGTCAAAAAATTATTGAAACAGATGCTTTTAATCAGTATTGGGGAGTGGTATTAAAGGAAAAATTATCTGATGGATTTGAAAAACCTTGCAGGTATGCCTCTGGAAGTTTCAAGAAAGCTTAGTTGAATTACCATTCAACTCATAAAGAAATCTTAGCTGTGATAAAAGTTGTTCAAGCTTTTATGTTCTTTGTCAGGTCAGAACATTTCATTGTTCGTTCTGATTTAAAAAAAATTATGAGTATTTTAAATTCAGCTGACAATTTGAAGAAAGGATCTGTGAGTAGACTAATCAGGTGGGAAACTTATCTATCAGATTTTGATTTCACAGTTGAGCACATTGTAGGCCATGAGAATTCCCTAGCTGATTATCTTACTAGAGAATTTCATTCTAAAGCCATCATGACAGTCACTAAAATTTGTGTTGAATTTCATGAGCATCTTTGGCACTCAAGACCTCCAATTACTACTCAGCTTCAGAATGAGATTACAAGATTGAAAGCTCAATCTTATGCTGCAGCAGATACTTTAAATTGCAATAATATTGCATGGAATACTCATTATGCTGAAATTGAAGGAGAAAATAGTGTGCATACTACTCTATTAAATAAACCACGTAATAATCCTAATATGGTTGGTAATGGTAATTTGTTGATGAAAATGATTTATAGGATGGGTACTACATTTCATTTTAAATGGTCAACCTTCTGGCCAAAGTTTAATCCAAGCCATGAAAATTATTGGGAGTCTCAAGATATGCCTGATTACATGTTTGAATTCTTGGATTATATAATGCCAAGAACAGCTGCCACAAATTATTTTGTGAATATTGCTCCAAACATGCTTCACAATATTTTCATTGCTTTGAGAATTCCTTTTACTGTTTAGTTTGAATTATCCTTGGTACAAAATCATCAATTCAATGCTCATGCCCGCATTCAACCTGTTATGCTAGTTGCTTCCTTATGGAGAAATATTACTATCAGTCACAATGCAATATTTCTAGAAACTCCTGATGGAAGATTGTGTCAGATTCCATCTGCTTTATTCATGGACCATACAGCCAGTGATATGAATGATGATGATGGAGATACTGATGACTCATCATATTCGCCAGCTGGTTCCTACAAATTTGTGGATGATGATTAAAGAATAATCACGGGGTCTATCTGTGGTAGTGAGTGGAGAGCATTATAACTCTCTTTATGTCATATTTGTGGACCTCACCACTATTAAAGGCGGTATTCTGTCGGCCGTGTTGATAGACTTTAAGTTACTATTTACTTTTGGCGGTGTGTAGTGGGCCCATAACCCACATGTTTATCGCATCTTTTGCTTCTTTTGTTTTGGTACATTGATTCTGTCAGTTTTTGATAACCGTTGATCTTCCCTTCCTAATGCTATAAATAAGGGAGTTCTAATGAGTTATCGGCAGAACAATTAGTAGAACAATTGGAGTCAGCAATTGTAGAGTCTAAAGTCTGGAAGTCCGAAGCTTGTATTTGAGTCTTTTATAAAGTTTTCTAAGTCTATAATCTAAGATATTAAAGGTTAATAAGAAAGTGCAAAGTTTGTTTTGAGATTTTGTGATCCTGCTTGAAATGGTATCAGAGACATGTTGAGATTTCAAGTTTTGAGCCATGTTCATGTTTACTGCTATTAATTTCTTTGTATCAATTTACTTTTGTTTAGTTGCTCTCTAGAGTCTTCTATTGGTTGTTCTCTGGTTCCTTTAACTACTATGATTTGGTATCGCGTTCAATTCAACGTTGACGATAGGGAAGTGGCGTGGTCCCTCCTAAGCTGAAGGATAGGCATTTTGTGGATCCGATTAAGTACCGAAAATAGACATCATAATGGAAGCTCTGAATCATCCAGTTGAAGTTGTTTCAGGTATGTCTGATACATGCACTCTTGATGAGTTATCTGTTCAACCTGTAAATTTTGATATAATAGAAATTAATGAAGCTACTCCTAGCCCTGCTTGGAAATTACCTCCTTTAAAGCCATCTGATGTCTATGACAAACTTCCTTATTTTAATCTCCTTGCAAAAACTCATATTAAAGTTGTCGAAAATGTCATACAAATTTATTCCACTGATCAAGATAAATATTATTTGCAAATATTAGATGATAAGGAAATTGCTGCTTTAAAATCCCAAACAAAATATAATTTCATGCATATAGGTGTTATCTCTATAGGATTTCATCCTTTGTTTCATAAAGGTCTAAATGTTAGTATGCTAGCCTGTCTCTTAGACAATTGCCATATGTACTTCTTTGACTGCTTACAAGCTGCTTTACAAACTAGTTTACATTCTGGATCAGTTTTTACTACTGTCTATCCCAATTATCCTGTTGCTATACACCAGGAGAAAAATTTAAATCAAATCTTTAAGCTCTACATTCATTTTTATCTTACTGCTACTTGTACATGGATTTTTAATCTTCTTTTATTGTCATATGATGTCTTCATTTATATTGCTCTTACTATGATATAATTTGGATATACTAGTTTTAGGAGATGCACATCCCTAGATAGCATATGGATGTTGATGTATTTATATTTTTCTATTTCAAGTATGACTAGATGCTATAGGATAATTTAGGAGATGCACGTGCCAAACTAATCATATAAATAGTTAATTAGACTCATAGTGTATGCCAAGAGATGCACATCTCACATAGAGTCTTATTTGTTTCCAAAAGTGGCCTAGGATAGATCTTATTTTAGGTATTCAAGATGGTGTGTTAATAAATGATCTATGGTACCACATTGGCTTTTGGACTTTGGAGCACTTCATGTTTACTACAAGAAATTGAGATTATGCATCATAAGTATGAGTAACTTATAATAACATTGTATTTCTATTTGCACTTGACCAATTCAAATGTGAATATTTATAACTAAGGTCAATGATAAAAATTACCAAAACCGAAGCTATAACTATTTATGTCTAAATAAAAACAAACAAACAAACACAAAATAGATAAAAATCACAATACAAAAATGTAACCTAGCTTAAAATAGTTATAATAGCAATAATGTATAAAAGCAAAGCAAGATTTTTTTTTAAACAACATGAAATCAAGATATGAATAATCAAGATCCATGTGTATTTTACAAGATGGACTTAGAAAATAAACAAATAATAAAACAAACTAAATACAAATGTAACAAATTAAGCTTAAGTTAAAGCTAGACTCAAAATATTGACATAATGTATTGAACACAAAAGAACAAAAAATAATAATAAACAAGACAAAATAATAAAACACATGACATACACAATAAAACACTAAGAACAATAATGAAAACACAATAAAACACCAACAAATAAAAAGAAAGACACAACACAATGCAAATATAAACTAATGAATGAACAACAAAACCTCGACAAAAATAAATGGAGAGATAACAAAGTACAACAAAATAACAATAAAAATCAAATAAACATACACAAACAATGGTTAATGTCAATGTTAGTGCAAAAAATAAATAAATTATTTAGGCACATTTAATAAAGGCATTATGCTCTATGATAAGGAGACCCTAGGCTAAGAAATAATGATCTTGATATAATAAGAAAGAATAAATTAATACAAAGTTGCCTCCAAGTGATAAGAAAACAACACCACAATAATAAAATGGGGAAAATAAAAGAAAGGGAAAGGGTGGTTGAGTTGACTCTAGATGAATGAAGTAAGTGGACGCTACCTACATAATTCCATGGGCACAAGATCCAACATGAACTTCAGGATGTATTTCTGCTAGGAAATGGGATAGAAGAAAAGTGATGATAATAAAACATGATTGTATTGTAGATGAATAAGGAAATGGGCTTGTAAAATGATGAGTGTATTCAAATGATTGCTCATAAATGGAGAGAGATTGAGATCAATATAAATAGAGGTTCAAGGAAATGATTTTATTCATTTTTTGTATTAGTTTATAATGTTTTTTGTGTTTTTGGGATAATCAACAAAAAAGTATTAATAAAAGACATAGGGAACTCTATAACTAAGGAGATTCACTTTCATTGGTAAGAGTTCAAACAGAAACTAAATTGGATATAATGGGGGATCATGAATATAAATAATGGCACAAAAAACCACTTAGCTAAGGAGTTGCATGTCCATCACTAAGTAAAATAACTAAATTGGTTGCAATGGTAATTGTGATCTTGTTAAGGTAAATATGCCGACCAAACAACAACAAAATAATAATAGAATAATATGCAGTGTTGAGTAAATTTGAAGAACCATTCAGTAGGTAAAAATAATGTGCTGACATATCCTTGTATACTTGTCTATAAAAAGAAGTTATAAAATGTTGTTCAGGTTAAACTACTTTGTAGAATAGGTGTTAAGTGTGTCCAATATGCCTAAAAATCATAATTAGGATCATAATTGGTTATGGGATATAACTATCTAGATTACAATGGTCAGAATAGAAGGAAAATAAGTCTAGTGGGATATAAACGATCCAAAGTGACAATGGTCTAGGGGTACAATATTTTAGGGTTACAAGAGTTCATGGTTATAATAATTTTGGGTTACAATAGTCCAGGGTAGTAAAAGAATATTGTTCAAGGTAGAACAATATAGGATAGAAGGATACAAAATAAAAATAGTGTAGAATAAGATGGTTCAAAATATAATTATGAGATAAATGACTTTAACACAAGATGCCCCAAAGTAAGGGATCAGGTAGACAATGGTTTAAAAGGTTGTCAAGCATAGAACCACTTGAGATGTACAATATTCATGGGTTCTGGGAGCTCTTCACCATTTGGAGTAGCCAATCGGTATGCCCCTGATCCATAATTTGTTGTGACTAGATACAGACCTATCTATTTGGGTTGAAACTTACCCTTCTTTTTGAATTCAACATTAGTGTTTTTTTTATTCTCCTTCAAGACCAAGTCACCAAATTCTAACTCTTAATGGAGAATTCACTTTTCATAGTTTCTATGCTATCTATTCTAATATAGTTTTAAGTTGTCTAGGGCAGCCAAACACTTGCCATCAAGGAGTTTGAGCTCTTGCAACCTAGAAACTCTATAATCTTCATCCTCTTCAATGTTATCCAAGGATACCCATAGTGAAGGGAGCTTAATATCAATCAAGATAATAACCTCTGTGCCATAAACAAGAGAGTATAGAGTGGCTCCTATGGGGGTTTGATGACTAGTGCAATAGGCCTTGAAGGTGGGAAAATTTTACAAGTGCCAATTAAGGCTAATGTTATTGACAATATTATTGAGGACTGTAGCAAAGGTTTTGTTATATGTCTTAACCATTTCCTTGTGGGTTATATGGTGTGGATTTATTATGCTTAATTTTTAACATGGTACAAAGGGCTTTAACATATCGGTTTACAAATGATCTGCCATTATCAAATATAATATAAGATGGGATACCATATCAATAGATGATATGATAATGGATAAATTTGGAAATACAATTCTTGATAATGTAAGTGAGAGGAATGGCCTCAAAACACTTAGTAAAATACTCAGTAGCAGTGAGAATGTGTTTGTGGCCATCAAAAGAGGTGGGTTGATTTTCTCAATGAGATCGAGGACCCATGTAGAGAATGACCATGGTGTAGTGATTAGATGGAGTGGTAAGGAAGTTACATATATTAAATTACCATGTTTTTGTCAAGCAACACACTTCCTGACATGATTACAAGAATCAATTTCCATCTTGGGCCAATAATATTTTGTTTTGAGGAGTTTCTTGGCTAAGACTACTATATTGGTGTGGCCACCACACAATCTTTCATTAACCTCCTTAAGTGATAACTTGTATTATTTTGAAGATAAATAATGAAGAAGCATTCCATCATAGCCTTTATGATAAATCATGTTTCCAATGAGGGCAATGTTTGGTGAATATTTTGTCAACCAGCTAATTGGCATTCAAAATATTTCCTATCACCACAACATAGGGAGATTGGTCATCTAGATGTGCAGGTTTACTGCATCATAAGGGGAAAAATATCTCCTCTCATTAAGGAGAGGTTCCCTATTAAATATGCAGAGGTTATATACTATATATATAAGTAGAAAATAAGACACATGGGTAGGATAAACCATCCATCTCTCTTCTTTCAGAGATGATGCTGATAAATAAGGAAGAAATCTTGGGTGATGGGGAAGGTACTTCTCTTCTTTCAGAAGCAACTTTCAGCCAGGAGCCAGATTCCTTCCTAAATAGTAGAAATCTTGGTGCAATGATAGAAGGCATTTCTCTTCTTTCAGAAGTGTTCTTCAGCAGACAACAAGAATCTTTCAGGTAGCAAGTAATTAGTAATGGGGGTGCTGAGTGTCCAGCAACCTGAGAGAGAAAAATGAAGAACAATGGGGGCACCATGTCATCCCAAGGCTCTTTACATAGGAAAGGAAAATGCAAACACACTGAAGGTACTTATGGGGGCACAACGTCATCCCACAATTGGCCTTCAGGACACCTTCTTGATCACCTCCACTAGTTTTGCTTGTTAAATCAAATGGACAAGAAAGCTCTTAGGAAATAGACATATGAACAATATCCTAAAATAACACAAGCTATAATAGCACAAAGTCTACAAGTAACTTGTTTTCTCATTCAGATAAAATAATAGGAATTACAATCTGAGCTCAAAGTCTCAGTAATGCCTTTCAATTCAAGCAGAGTTTTACTTCTGATAATAAAAAAGGTCTCCCCTCAAATGATACAAGAGATTACATTATATAGAGGCCTAAGGGAGGCTTGGAACTTTATCCCATGGAGTGACCCATTCAATGTATTCAATGCCTTTGATGCATTCTGGTCTTGCCAGGAAGTGCCATGCTGGAGCAGGGCGGCCATCTTAAATGTGGCATGTTGATTCCTCTCTTAGTGCTTCCTTCTTAGCCTAAATCACTCATTCATTCACCTGCTTAGCCATGCAACTTTCTACTCTATCTTCACCTCCAAGGGGACAAATAGACAATGCTTCCAATGTTACCAGCTCCCAAATATCTACCCAGCAAACTGCTTCACCTACCAATAGTAATTCCTACTGAGTTTCCCTCTCTGTCTCTTCCTTCTCTTGATCTTAGCCTTAGGATTTTTTGAATGCATCTGGGTTCATCTTTTGAGTCTAAAAAAATCAACAAACACTTCATTGTGACAAATTTGATATTTGCAGGCCCGTCATGCTTCCTAGCAACTCCTTCACATCTTTCTTGCTTGCCATGGTCACTTTCTACTGTGATATAAGTGAGGACACATGGAAACATCCACAGCTCCAAAATAGGCTTATCAAAATAAGCTTTGAAACTTTTTAGTAGCTGAGGGGGGTGCAAATGTAGACACGTGGTAGCTTCTGTGACATTGGGTTAGGACACACGGCAGGTTCCACTCTATGAAGCTTCATTCAAAACTGTGTCTCAACTTGTGACACTTAGTAGCTTGCACTACACTTTGAGGCTCAAACCTTTCTCGAAGGGAACATGCCCTTTGGTGTCTTCTAAGTGGCCTTCGAGATTTGATTCTTTAATAGGCTGTCATCCCTTTTATTTCCTTGGCTCCATATGTGCCTTGATATTGTGAGTGCCCCTTTCCTCTAACACGTGGTGCCTTGCACTCTTTGAACAAGTGCCACGTGGTGTCTTTCATAGGAATAGGTGAGGACACATGGCATCTTTTATAGGAATGGGTGAGGACACGTGGCATCTTCTGCTATTAACACTTGGTAGCATTCATCTCTTCGATCCTTTGTGATATTGTAGAAACATTTAGAGCTTAGTCAGACTCTCACAGACAATGAAACTTGCCAGCCTCCGTTGATCTATGCAAGGGACACATGGCACAGTCTAAATATACTTGCTAGTCACATGGATGCAGACACTTGGCATGTTTCACTTCATTTAGTCGTTCATCCTGGGGCTTGCCATGGTCTTTATCAAAATAGTGAAGCAAAGGGGAGAGACTGTGGATATTGACACTTGTCAATTTTTGCTAAGCTTTGGAGGGGACACATGGCACATTCCACTACTCTTAGATGAATACATTGGGGCCTTTTACAGTTGCCACTTATTTCCCTCCACAGAACTCAAGAAGAAACTTTATCGAAAGGGACTTTGTAGCTTATAAGGAACTTCTGAGAAGCGAATGCTGACACATGTCACATTCCATTGAGTTACAACACTGACATGTGGTGCAATCCAAATATTTCTAGCACTTACACAGATGTAGACATGTGGCAGCTTTTGATGAGTTTTCAAAAAGGGACATGTGGCACATTTTGCCACTTCTCTAAAATAAAGCATAAAGGGGCTCAGCGAATGACACTTGGCAGCATCCACCTGACTCTTTCTTTTGCACACGTCCTTCCTTAACTGAGGAAACCTTTGAATTGCTTGAACCTTTGAACCTTTGAACTTTGACGAAGCGCTTGACCCATTTAAAGCTGGCCATCGACCCTTTTTTGGTTGAACCAAAGATTTGAACCTATCCTGAAAGTGTCCAAGTGTGAGAAACTAGTCCCTTTTGATTGAAATCACCCATAGAAGCCTTTGAACCTGTTGAACCCATTAGTCCATTTACCAAAAAGTTTGAGAAAATGATGAAATTGAATGTTCCAAACAAATTTTTGGAAAGGGGAAAAATAATTTTGGCCATGCAGGACCAAAATAGTCCTATGTTGCCTGAAAAATGAGGAATCACTTTTCAGGGACAACAACTAGCTCATGTTGGGGAACTTCCTTCAGATGACAACTCAAAATAGCTGAGGGGAGTAGAAACCAGAATCTCTAGTGCCTTGAAGCGTGCCATTGGGCAACAGAGTCATGCTACCCAAAAAGAAAGGCTCCAAAAAATGAAAACAAAATGAATAAACGAGAACAACAGACTATACAAATATACATATGTACAAATAAACTCATTTGATGCCTCAATATTTGAAGCACTTCAGATGCCACCCATTATGAGACAATGATAATGGCATCCCATACTAGATAAACCAGTAGGAAACCATTTTGTCCCCATAATTGGTGATGGGAAAATGGAACTCTCCACCAGGAAACCACTTTTCTATGTCTTCCCCTTGGTTTTCTCTTCTTCTTACCCCAAAGCAAGACTTGACTTTTGGTCCAAAAAACACAAATCTTTGCTCTCCTGGCAAAGAGTTCCTTTTCCTAATTTTGATGGGTAGTAGCTCAGCTTAGTACCATAATTAGCTGTTCTAATAGCTCAACCCAACACATGTCTTGATTGTCCCCCTCAAAATATCTTAGATTCTTCTTCATTTAGAGGGGAGGGTTCTTCTGCACTTATGTTATACTCCACCAATTCTTTTGCTATTTCATCCTTGTTTGAAGACTCAAACAAAATTTGGGCTGCAAGCGCTACCATTTGGGTCTTGACACATTTGACATGGTTAATTATGTCAAATGGCTGGATTGGACTAGGCACAGGCGATGGGAGTTCTTCCTTTTGGTTTGTGAGAGGGGTGGGAGGATTAGCCTGTAAATTTAAAGTAGAAGGTGTAGAGATGTTTGATGTACTTACTTATTTGGAAATCACTGAGTCCTTTGACTAGAAAGGGAGAGGAGTTCTTTGCTCAGCAATTGAAATCGCTAGTTAGGGTCGTTCCTCTATCTTCTCTTTGTCGGCCTGCTAGGTTGACTAATTTTGGGACTGGGTGACCATAGCATATGATCCCTCAGATGCTTCACTTTTACTTCTAGGTTCATCTTGGTAATCCAAGAAACTGATGTGGGAATTGCCAGCTGACTCTTCTTGATCCTCCATGAAGAGACTAGCATCATTTTCTTGATTAAACTCAGGTTGGAAAGAGAAATCATGCTCTATTTCTAAATAACCAACTGCTGAGTTGGCTGGAGGTGCTTCAATGGCAAGGTTCCTCTGTGGGGGAGGAAGATGATTGGGTTGCCCTTGATGTGCCTGATTAGGGAATGTCTTCCTTGGTACATCTCTGTATGAAGGAGCAGATGGCATCCCTTGTGCCATTTGTCTTTTGAGGGCCAACACTCCATTTGCTAGCTTTTGCACTATTGGATAAGTGGTGGCTACAGGTGAGTTATCAGAAGATGAGGAAGATGCACCTCTATTTGAATCCCTTCTTATCTTTCCAACCAAGATAAGGTCATATTCTAACTCAGTGGCTAAGTCTTGAGAAGCTTCAAGATCTATGCAGCCAATACATCTTAGCAGAAAACTCACTTTAGGTAGCTATGAGTTTAAGAAGAAGCATTTGAGGTTCTCAGGTGTGGGCTGAGCAACTACGGGAATCCTATTTCTTAGCTTGTCAAATTTTGTAATAAAATCCCTCATGGGTTCATGAGGTTCCTTCTTCATCTACTTAAGTTGGGATAGTAAAGCATGAGCATCTTCTGTAGGTTTGAACCTTGCTTCAAACTTGGCTTTGATAGTGTCCCAGCCAATCACTGATCCAGTCTGTAGATGGTAAAACTAGTTTATAGCAGCACCTTGTAATGTCTCCATGAAAAGCCTAACTGCCATATCTTCAAATTCCACCCCTATCACACCACAAGCTATGGTAAAGGCTGCAATGTGTTCATCAGGGTGGACTCTTCCATCA
The DNA here is from genome assembly GCA_037957365.1 of Torreya grandis. NCBI lineage: Eukaryota > Viridiplantae > Streptophyta > Pinopsida > Cupressales > Taxaceae > Torreya > Torreya grandis. Next base: position 3,238,425 of record JARHVA010000355.1, read on the forward strand.
CCAAAGAATTTGGGGAAATTCTTCCTTAAACTGAGTGGTAGCTCATGCAGGGGTAGAGTTAGATTAAGTGGGCCAAATGAGTTACCCCAGGGGCCTCAAAATACCATGATCAAATTATGAACAATAGGGATAACACATCTGAGTGGAGTTTCCAGATTATAGGACAAAAATGGAAAAGAAATTGGCCCTATTTCAGCTTAAAGCTTGAGGCTTCAAAATGCGCTTTCTTTCCCAGTAGCTCTAGTTTTGTAGACCAGATAATATAATGGAGATGGATGAAAATGGAGATGGATGAAAATGAGTAATATCTAAATGGGATTCAGTAGAATCTATAATGGATAAGGGAAGGAACTACTTCAATCTAAAATTTGAGGCTTCAGACTGCATGTTCATCCCCAGTGGAGTCACCAAAAACTGTTGGGTGAATATTTTGTCAACCAGCTAACTAGCATTCAAAATAGTTCCTATCACCACAACATAGGGAGATTGGTCATCCAAATGTGCAAGTTTACTACATCACAAGGGGACAAATCTCTCCTCTCATCAAGGGGAGTTTCCTATTAAATATGTGGAGGTTATATATATATATATATATATAAGTAGAAAATAAGACACAGGGGTAGGATAAACCATCCATCTCTCTTCTTTCAAAGATGATGCTGATAAAAAAAGAAGAAATCTTGGGTGATGGGGAAGGTACTTCTCTTCTTTCAGAAGCAACTTTTAGCCAAGAGCCAGATTCCTTCCTAAATAGTAGAAATCTTGGTGCAATGAGAGAAGGCACTTCTCTTTTTTTAGAAGTGTTCTTCAGCAGACAGTAAGAATCTTTCAGGTAGCAAGTAACCAATAACGTGGGTGCTGAGTGACCAACAACCTGAGAGAGAAAAATGAATAATAATGGGGGCACCACATCATCCCAAGGATCTTTACATAATAAAGGAAAATGCAAACACACTAAAGGTACTTATGGGGGCATAACATCGTCCCACAGTTGGCCTTCAGGACACCTTCCTGATCACCTCCACTAGTCTTACTTGTTAAATCAAATGGACAAGAAAGCTCCTAGGAAATAGACATATGAATAATCTCCTAAAATAGCATAAGCTATAACAGCACAAAGTCTGCAAGTAACTTGTTTTCTCATTTAGATAAAATAATATGAATTACAATTTGAGCTCAAAGTCTCAGTAATGCCTTTCAATTTGGGTAGAGTTTTGCAACTAATAATAAAAAAGGTCTCCCCTCAAATGATATAAGAGATTACATTATATAGAGGCCTAAGGGAGGCTTGGCACTTTGTCCCATGGAGTGACCCATTTGGCACATTCAATGCCTTAGATGCATTCTAGTCTTGTTAGGAGGGGCCATGCTAGAGCAGGGCGGCCATCTTAAATGTGGCATGTCGATTCCTCTATTAGTGCCTCCTTCTTAGCCTAAATCAATCATTCATTCACCTACTTAGCCGCACAACTGTCTACTCTATCTTCACCTCCAAGGGGACAAGTAGACGGTGCTTCTAATGTTATCAGCTCCCAAATATCTACTTAGTGAACTACTTCACCTACTGGTAGTAACTCCTATCGAGTTTCCCTCTCTATCTCTTCCTTCTCTTAATCCTAGCCTTAGGCTTTTTTGAATGCATCTGGGTTTATATTTTGAGTCTAACAAAATCAATAGACACTTCATTATGATAAATTTGATGTTTGTGGGCCCATTATGCTTCCTAGAAACTCCTCATCTTTCTCGCTTGCCATGGTCACTTTCTACTGTGATGCAGGTGAGGACACATGGCAACATCCATAGCTTCAAAATAGGCTTATCAAAATAAGCTTTGAAACTTGTTAGCAACTAATGGGGGGTGCAGATGTAGACATGTGGTAGCTTTCGTGACATTGGGTCAGGACACACGGTGGGTTCTGCTCTATGAAACTTCATTCAAAACTATGTCTCAGCTTGTGACACTTGGCAGCTTCTGCTACACTTTGAGGCTCAAACCTTTCCCAAAGGGAACATTCCCTTCAATGTCTTCTAAGTGGCCTTCAGGCTTTGATTCTTTGGTGGGCTATCATCTCTTTTATTTCTTTGGCTCTATATGTGCCTTGATATTGTGAGTGCCCCTTTCCTCTGACACGTGGTGCCTTCCGCTCTTTGAACAAGTGCCACGCTGCTACCACGTGGCATCTTCCATAGGAATGGGTGAGGACACATGGCATCTTTTGTAGGAATGGGTGAGGACACATGGCATCTTCCACTATTGACTCTTGGTAGCATTTGTCTCCTCAGTCCTTTGTGATATCATATAAATGTTTGGAGCTCAGTCGGGCTCTCGTGGATGATGACACTTGCCAACATCCACTGATCTATGCAAGGGACATGTGGCATAGTCTAAATATACTTGTTAGTCATGTGGATGCAGAAACTTGGTGTATTATACTTCATTTAGTCACTCATCCCTGGGCCTGCCATGGTCTTTACTCAAAATAGTGAAGCAAAGGGGAGAGGCTGTGGATATTGACACTTGTCAATTTCCACCAAGCTTTGGAGGGGACACATGGCACATTCTGATACTCTTAGATGAATACATTGGGGCCTTCCATAGTTGCCACTTGTCACCCTCTGTAGAACTCAAGAAAAAGCTTTATTGAAAGGGACTTCTTAGCTTATAAGGAACTTCTGAGAAGCAAACGCTGACACGTGTCACATTTTGCTGAGTTACAATGTTGACATGTGGCACGATCTAAATATTTCTAGCACTTACACATATGCAAACATGTGGTAGCTTCTGATGAGTTTTCAAAAAGGGACACATGGCACATTCTGCCACTTATCTAAAACAAAGCATTAAGGGGCTCAGTCGATGACACTTGGCATCATTTGCCTGACTCTTTCTTTTGCGCACGTCCTTCCTTAACTGAGGCAACCTTTAAATTGCTTGAACCTTTGAACCTTTGAAATTTGACAAAGTGCTTGACCCATTTAAAGCTTGCCACTGACCCTTTTTTAGTTAAACCAAAGATTTAAACCTATCTTGAAAGTGTCCAAGTGTGAGAAACTAGTCCCTTCTTATTGAACTCACCCGTAGAAGCCTTTGAACCTATTAAACCCATTAGTCCCTTTACCAAAAAGTTTGAGAAAATGATGAACTTGAATGTTTTAGAACAAATTTTTGGAAAGGGGAAAAACAATTTTGGCCATACAAGACCAAAATAGTCCTATGTTGCCTGAAAAATGAGGAATCACTTTTCAGGGACAACAGGCATAACCGGCTATGTGATGAAGGAATTTTTTTTTGGCAATTATGTGAAAGGTCAGGAAAAAAGACTTGGTCATGGAAATAGTTATAAATGTCTTATAACTAAGGTAGTTTAGGCAGGAGATTAGGACCAAAAATGGTGCATACCCTCTCCAAATATATAAATACATGAGGAGGTTATAGAATATTTTCAATGAGAAACTGATAGTCTTTAACATTATTGGCAATTTGTATCATGGACCCAATTATTGCCAGTGCATCAGCTGATCTATTATTGGCCTATGGTACCTATTCAAATTATAGGGATTTGAAGTGAGACTTAAGATTATCCACAATGTGCTTATAGGGTAAAAGTTTATCATCTCAAGTTTGATATTGATCTATGGTTTGATTTATATTCAATTAAGGATCCCCATAAACCATTAACCATTAGATATCCCATTGTACTACAAGATGAAGTCCTATAATAAGGGATTCATAGTCATCCATATTGTTGGTATAATGAAAGTTAATATGAAAAGCATTGGGGATTATATCCCCTTGTGGTGTAATCAATAAAATTCCAGCCCCAGATCCATGGGATGTGAAGGATCCATCAAAATATAATTTCTATTATTTAGGTTCATATAGCACCTCTTCTATTATCATAATATAATCACCTAAAAAATCAAATGCGAGTGTCAAGTATCTATAAATTGAGCTTCTACAAGATGATCTACAATGACTTGCCCCCTAATAGCCTTTTGATTCTAGTAATCAAATTTGCTCAAAATCATGACCCATTTGGCCATGTGACCTATGAGAGTTGCTTTGGATAATAAATATTTGAGAGGTTCCACTTTAGCAATAACCATAGTTTTATTATTCAACATGTTGTGCCACAACTTTTGGGAGGCAAACATAATTACTAAAAAAGCCTTCTCAATAGGTGTATAATTATGTTAATATGCCACAAGTGTGAAACTCAAATAGTAAAAGGAATGTTCCTTTCTTTGTTCATCATGTTGGGCCAAGAGTGCCCCCAGTTCATGTTATGTGGCTAAAATATAAATAATTAATGGTTTTCCAGGTGTTGGTGGTCTCAAAACTATCAGGTTGTCCAAGTATGTTGTGAGATTATCAAATGCTAACTAAAATTTAGCATTCCATTTAAAAGTGATCACTTTCTTCAGAAGGTGTGTAAAAGGATGGCACTTATCTACCAATTGTGAAATGAAACTACAAATAGATTGAATCTTTCATTGCAGGTTAAAAAGATATTTAAGATTAGATGGTGGAGGCATTTACATAATGGCCTTCAACTTAGTAGGATATACTTAAATCCCTCTTTGTGACACAATGAACCCTAGAAATTTTCTTGAAGTGATGCCAAAGAAACATTTCTTAAGATTTAGATGAACCTTGTTCTTTTGAAGTCTCTCAAATATTCTCTATAAAACATCAGGATGTCTGACACATGTTTTTGATTTTTTGAGGATGTCATAAACATAGTCCTCAACAATATCATGCATCATGTCATGGAAGGTGACAGTCATAACATGATGATAGGTGGCTCTAGCATTCTTCAAGCCAAAAGGCATGATTTGATAATAGAATCCATCCATGAGGGACAACATCTCATACCTAGCAGTAGAGTAGACAATCATGTCGATATTAGGTAGAGGAAAATTTTCTTTACAACACATCTTATATATATATATATATATATATATATATATATATATATAATTAGTACAAATTCATATACCCTATGGATTTTTGCTTACTAGGACTATGTTTGATATCTATTTAGAATATTCTAGTGGTGTGATGAATCTAGCTCCTAATTGTTTATCCAGTTTTGCATTTATTAAAAGTGTGATGCATGAATGCATTTTTCTCAATTTCTACTTGAATATCTTGGAATCTACATGAATAACAAGTTGATGTACAACCAAGTTAGGATCTAGGCCTGGCATGTCAAAATAATTCCATGAAAATATATCAATAAAATACCTCAAAATGGTGACAATGTAGTCATGCTCATCATTGGTGAGGGATGATCCAATATAAACAATTTTGGGATCATCATAAGTTCCCATGTTCACTTTAGAGGTGTTTTATATAAGTAGTGTATAATCATACTATAAAATAGTGGGTAATGTTTTATCATGATCCTCTTCTTCTACTTTAGCTTTTGGTTGTTCTTCCCAAAAATTTGGATAATGAGATGAATTCGAGTCTACTAGTTCTATTGTAACATTAGTTTACACCCTTAGAGAGGGTTCTTCAGGCACTCTCCAACTAAGATACAAAATGGGAATAACCTTAGGATGTGGGTATCCTATGGTGAGGTAGAACCTCTAGAGAAGGCTGACTTCCTCTTGATGGATCACCTAAACTAATGTCTCTGCTTGGAAAAGGGTTAGAAAGGTAGGTATAGGGTTACTAAAAAATATAAAAAGGTGATGCACCAAATTTAAAAGATACTCTCATATTATTTAAACTAACACTATATCAACATAAGATAATATTGGCTCACATAATCTCACAAAATAGTTAATTACAATAGTATTTCATGAACTAGGCTCACCAAGCAATAAAAGAAGCAAAGAGGAATTTTAAGATTCACACAAAGCATCCATTAATGGAAGAAAGAAACACAAGCTCAGACCTGTAAGTATCTTGAAAAGACCTTAAAATAGGTAATAAAGGAGGACAATGGTGATGGAAGAATCTCCTTCACAAGGCCATCATGTACAAGCTTTCTAAACACTAGTCAAAGACAAGAAATAGGTAAAATTGTCTCATTACTTCAAGAGGTAATTCTTAAATTTTATGATAGGGTTTAGCCTTATCAAATGAGAGTCTCCTACTCTTCAAAAATTAGAGAGTCCTTGTGAGAGTCAAAAAATCCAAGAGAGAGTTACTATGTGGAAGAAAAATGGGAGATATAGGAGAAAGGGGGAAAAGAGAGTAGGAAAACACCATCATAAAATAATAAATGACAGGCCACCACTTTTTAATGAATGTTTGACCACATTTTAATCTAATCATGACTAATCCTTCATCAAGTAATTAACTTTAATTTGTCCCAATAGCCTTTAGGCCCTCTCACTAGCTAAAAAACATACTAGAAGACAAGAATATTATACGTATGATGAGTCATGATATCTTAAGAAAGCAATTTTTTTGAAAACCATGAAAATTCATTAAATGATTCATATTCATTCTCCAACCACTAGATATCCTCCTTAGAACTCTAGGCCATCTTCCACTTGGTTCATTATAAGGATAAAATCCTCATATATTTGGTCCTAATGAATCCATAACTATGTCTGATTTAGATGGCTAAAGGTACCTATTTGTTGAGGATATGATTATGTCAAAGGATGAGACACTCCTATATACTTCATTTATATTTGCCTCTACTCCAACCATGAACATAGGTATACTATACATGAAAACCAATCCCATTCATTAATTTTCCCATAGTCATGATCTAAATAAATATCTACCAGGATATATATCCTCATTCTTGATCCGTATTAGGTTTAAAAAGACCTATTCTACCTCTATTGAGTTTTAATGGTGACATTTAGTCTTAAAATATCCATTCTAGTTCATCTTAGATCATATTTGATCTTAGATATATATGCTCACCTACCTGGGTCCATGAGATATTTTCATCCAATGTGTCTACCCATGTGGCATCTCCCTACCATGCTTCTATCATATTTTATAAATATGACTCTTGCTACTTTGGACATGTGTCTTCATTTGTTTCTTCCTAGGAGTTGATTAAATATGCCTTGTCTATGTCCTCAGAAGTCTTCTAGGCTTGAATTTAATATTGGTTGTTGATGATGATCTAGGATCTTAGATGGTGACATTTGTTATTCTTATGGGCTTTGTATGGATTATACAGTTATATTCCCAACTAGCTAATGCTCTTATACCACATGGCATACTTGTATTTAATCAAAGCTTATTGACCTTTTGACTTGAATCATACCATTGATCTTTATCTGAGATTGAATGGGTACCATTGATATTGGTTCTACATGGTAAAATGTGCACCATTAATCCCTTGAATTTACCAATATCATGACACTTATCATGTCCATTTTTGACCTTAGGATATTCTAACTTGTTAACTTTATGCTCAGTATTGATCTTTGTTTGTACAATCAAATGCACATCATTAAATCTGCTCCTAAATTTTGACTTGAGCTTACCCAAATACCATCAATATACATCTGAGAGAGCATGATTTTTACACTTTTTAACCCTACATTTAACCTTAGGATCCTTTGAAATATTTTAATTCAAACAGTTACTTCTCATGGCTTTAAATTGATGTTCTCACGCATGTCCCACTCTGCTAGTTTAAATTTGAAGGCTTATAACTTGAGATAGAGAACTCATCAAGATAAAAAATTTAAAAGGGATGATATTGACACAAAAAATTATTTTATGCAATCCTTTCACTTTGGGTCATTTCTCAAATGAATTTATAAAATGCATAACCAAATTGACCTATGCATTCCTCATGATGTGCCGAGATGACCTAGTTCTTTAAATCTTGTGTTAGAAACTATTATTTAACCCTTCAAGGCCTAGATGAACTTTTGAGACTTGTGAAAACTTGATTAATGACCTTGAATACTATGATCACCATTAAAAACTACTGGATTCTTCATTTTACAATTCTAGATCCATTTCTAGACCTGCTTCTCAAGAATTAATAAATTACACTTTAAGCTTGCTGAAAGTGTTTCAAAAGCTTTTTAAATGACTTGAGGTATTACCCTTCCACCATTGGAACATCCAATCATCTATAAATATGATTAAAGTGTTTCAAAAGAGTAGTTTGATCCATCTAGGTAAATTTTTGTATGTGGTCTAAAATCGGCCAACATTTCTGGTGACATATTGGGATTGCATGCTTGTTATGCAAGAGATTAGTTGCCCTATCTGATCCATTGGGCATATTGGGTCATAAGTCTTCCTTAATAGTTAATGTTAAATTTATCCAAGGATGTCCCTTTTGAAAAATTCCTCTTAAAGTGATAATGGTAATAAAACAAAATAAACACTTGGCCCAAGGCACTTATGGAAAGTAACACACAATTGAAAAGTATGTGCAGAGGGCACTTAGAGGAAAAAAATAAAAACTACTATACTATGTACAAGGTTGTAACTTATAATTATCTTCTTCCTGGGTCAAATGGGAAACATTTAATATCATTCACTTGTAATGAACTAGGGTGAAAAATACCTTGGTTTTGAGAGCTCATGTTATGTGGGTTATAAGTTATTTTTCCACCAAGGTATTTTTCACCCACATAACCCTTATATCCAATGTATCCAATGGATGAAGAGGGATACTTGTAATTAAATCTTTTAAATTTCTCCCTAATGGATGAAGAGGGACAAACATGTATCCAATGTAGACATACTAGTCTGAGTCTTCAAATCTTGATTCATGTTGGATTATATGATCACTTTCAATCTTCTCACTTGATATATATTTTGAATGTGAAGGTTGACTAACCCAAGTTTAGGCAAAAGAGTTCTAATTCATCCCAAAAGGTAGCTTCCTCTTGGTCATTTATAGGATGGGTAATGTTTCAAATAAATTTTACTTGTATTCTTTGGAAGAAAGAGAGAATAAAATTGGTAAGGGTATGGTATAAAAAACTATTATGTTATGCACATGGTAATCCAGATGATTGTGGAGACTCCTCTTTGTCTGGGGAGGAATGACCTGCAGATAAACAAGCACTGAAAGAAATGGTTGATTAGCTGGGTAGTTGGGTGGATTGCCTAGTGTGAGATAGATCTAAGAAGCATGCTCTTCCTAGGAGGTTTTCAATCCACATTTTTAAACAATTAAGTTCAATAATTAATAGATAAAGTACTTGCATAAATAATAAAAGATATAGAAATGAAATATAAAATGTTCTTGATAAATGAATGGGTTAATTTGACTAATTATATAAGTAAATATATCAATATTAATGATAAATTAATTAGGTGTGGTTTAAAAAATAAGGTGAGGCTCTATGATCATGCAGAGGGAAAGAAATTTGGATTTGGTTGACGTTTGGTGGGTGAAGATAGCTTGTTGTTTATTTATCACACAATGACCATTGGTAGTTGGGGTAACTGTTGGTGGTTAGGGTGACCATCAATGGTTAAAACCCATCGATGGTTATGGAAAAATCATCAATGGTCAAGGTGACCATTGGAAATTACTGTGGTTTTAGTCTGGTTAAGAAAAGATAATTGACAAGGTTACAGAATGAGATTTTGGAAGGTGAGTTTAGGATGGGTTGGTTGCAAAATAGAAATAAAGTAATTAATTACCAAAAATAGATACTTAGCTTGTTGATCTAAATAATGGTTGAGGTGGTTGGATAAAAACTCATTGATGGATTCTAAAGTAATTTCCATAGAGTAATAGTGCTTGGTTGTCGACCAAGGAGTGGCAACACTTCAGATCTCTATCACACTCACTAGTTTACTAGTTTGCCAAAAGAATGACTTGTAAAATAAGTTTTGATACAAGAAGCTCTGATGATTGTCAATCATTTTTACCTATTGATATTCTATTTATATAGGATGGGAAAGGTAGAAGTGTAAGTTCAAGAAGAGGTTCAACACCATGTTCTAATTTTAGTCTTAACATGCATAATTTGTGAGTAGATAAGAATAAAAAAATCTAGAGTTGTTGTGGGTCTTTAGTGTTTAGGTGGTTAGAACCTGACTGCCAATGGTTAGGCCTAACTATCGATGGTTAGGGTGATGATCAATGGTCAAGGTTTAAAAGGTTAAGTATGGTAAAAGTTTAAGTTAGTTAGTTTAGATAATCAATTAACTTGACTCAATTTTATGGTCAAAGGGTTATGGGATGGTTCATAGGATGTACCAAGGTGGTCTAAGGGTGTTTCAACATCTAGAACCATAGTGTGTGGTTCTCTAGTCTCTACATATGCCCATTTTTGTTATGAAATTTGTATCAGCAAGGTATAAAATAAAAAATGGATTGTGGGTTGAAGGTTAGGTTGCCCCAAGCATGATATGAGGTGTTCCCCCTCAAACTAAGAAGTGATGAGGTGAAATTGAATTAGGTTTAGGTTTGATGAGTGGATAAGTTGGTGATAAATTGATTAATTGGGTAGTAACTAAATCATATATATTCCCACAAAGTACAACTAAATGTGATAGATAAGATTGCACATTTATTAGGTTTTCATGGTTGGTAAACATAAGGTCAATACTAGAAGGACAAGCGATAAGCAGACCATATGACTATATGTGATGGTTGTGTGACACTTGTAAATGCAAGTATCCTAAATAAGGTTAGTGTAGTCAGGGGTATCCAAGGTAAGAAGTGATCCTAAGAAGACACAAATTGGTTGGGTGTGTGTAAGGTAGTACAAGTTCAAAATGTTTAGCTTGGCAATTTAGTTAGTGTGGTCAAAAGCTCTTATGAAAAGTTGTCACAAAATATGTGTTAGTCGAGCCAAAATGGCCAGTGGTAAAATAACAAGGTTGATTTTTTGGTTGGTGGTGAAGGTAGGATCTAGGGTTTTATTAATTAGAGGGTAAATTTTAGCTAAAAAAGTGGGTGGGAGGACAAAATCCTCAAATACTAATCGTCGATGGTCATGGTTAACCTTTGGGGTCAACCATCAGTGGTCACCTCAACCATTGGTGGTCAGGTGTTAGCCTTAAAAGGCTAAAGACAAAAGACTGTCAGGGATTCTATTTGATCATTTGAGCATATTGGCCCTTGATGATTGGATTTTGCTATGTTGTGAGAAAAACATTGACAGTAGTGTTGAGGGTGATTGATTGGTGAGTTAACCATAGTTACAACTGGAATAATCTTGTTGGAGTTTTTGATTGGATCAGGATGTAGAGGGGATGAAGGAGGGCATGGGGAAAAGTAGTGGTACTCAGGGTTCCATCTTGATGTCGATTAAGGAATGAGGTAGGTTTTGTTTTTTGAATTTATAGCTTAGTTTCAATTTTGCAAATGCATTGATTTGAATTTGCTTATTATTTATTATTTGACCTAGGGATAGGGTTGTGATAGTTTTTTTTGAGTTGAAATTAGTAGATGAGATTCAAATTAGAAGGGTAGGGTAGATAAGGGAGGGTAGAGTTTAGTTTAGTAAAAAAATTAGGTGGTTTTGGTATTTGGGTAGGTAGATTGGGAGGGTAGGGTTTGATTTGATCACTGGTGGTCACTTTACAGTGACCATTGATGGTCATTTTTGACTATCAATACTCATTACCAACCATTAGTAGTCAATAAGTGACCATTGATAGGTCATTATATGTGGATAATTGATGGTTGGTCTCCTAACCATCGGTGGTCATCATAATTGTTGGCAGTTGATATAAGTTAGATACATTTGAAAATTTGTTGAATGTTTAAGGTTAAAGTTGATAGGTAGTGGTTAAGGAGTTAGGGTTGAGGTAATGTAATGTTTGAATGTTTGTATAATAGATAAGATTAATGGTAAAGTCTGATAGGTTATAAGTAGAGGTCAAGGTTAATGGGTAATAGGTAAGGTTTAAAAGGTGAAGCTTATGTGAATAGTTATGGTCAAGGGTTAAATTTCTGAGTAATAGTTGACATTGATAGGTAATAGTTTAAGATTGTGGTTGGGTTTTTTTGGTAGAAGGCTGATTATTGAGGGTTTTGTTAAGATAGGGTAAGATAAGATAGGTTAAGGGTGGTGATGTAGATGTGATAACTTAGAGTAGGTGGAGTTGATTATAAGTCATGATTATATATTAGACTAGGAAAATGGTATAAGTTGAATAGGAGTTAGGGGTAATAGGTAGAGTTCATAGGAAAAATATGTTAGTGAACTAAGGTTTTTACTATCAAAGCTTGTAGGCATAGGAGAGGATACTAATGAGAGACTAGGTGCCCTAAATTTTTGATGAGATTTAGTGAGGCATGACTAAAGCTAATTAGATGCACATAGAGGAGGTTAGACGTGAAGTGATGAGGTATTAACAACATGTACCTTAGGATGCTATGATATTAGTGAAACTCATTGAGAGATGGGATCCTACCCCTCACACCTTCCTACTACCTATAAGGGAAATAACTATCTTACTTGAGAACATATATAGGATAGTGCAACTACCCATATAGGTTGAGCTGATCTACCACATTGAAATGGATGAGAAGGATAAGTTTATGGAGCTTTTGTATGAGTATGTGAGATGGCACTCAAGGGGATTTCACTATATACCATTGTACCATAGAGATATGGGTGGAAGGCAACTATTGACCATGATGATGATAGCAATCACATGTTACACATTACTTGATTTGAGTAGAGGGAGGTTCCCCTACTTATTGTTGGGGGTGCTTGTGGAGATGTGGTTGGGTTGCATAGTGTTTTTATGGGTACCTATGATACTGGTTTAAATTTATTGAGAGATTTTGGGATTTTGAGCTCATAGGAGATACTATATAAATATAGGTTTTGTTCTCCACTACTGGGCTTACAAGCACATACATGTATTAAGACCGATGGGGCTACCATGGGAGGATTATACTTAGATGGACTTCCAAGTTGAATACATGAGGTGGAGAGGTGATTATTCCCTCTTAGGACCAAGAGGATGAGTTCATGACATTGATTGTTATAGGGACCATTTGGATGTCTTTGTTTTTGGAGATGTGATATGGAGACCATATGTCAGGTTCCTAGGCTAGGCTCATTATGCTAGACATACTCTATCTCTATAGAGCTATAGGTAGATGTACAACACATGAGGCCATGAGATAGAGATTATTCTATTTGATAGGGTGAAAAGGTAGTTCACCCTTATTCAGGAAATACCTAGGGCATTCCCATGGTATAGGAGGGAGGATGCAGGTTTTCCACTACTCATTCCATAGCCAGTTCATGATTTTATTGATTGAGAGTTTTTTCCAGCAAGGATTGATGTGGATGATGCAAGTTTTATAGATGGATATATTACATGGTATAAGGCATACTATGCTATAAATTATATTGGTACTGATGATGAGGGTCAATAAGATATGGATGTTGATGTTAGGGGAGGTGAAGGTTAGTAGGTGGGAGTTGGTGGTCCTGATATATAGGTATTGATAGCTGAGAAGGACTAGGAACAAGTGGCCCCAGCCATATCACATGCATCCTTAGTAGTGTCACAGATATCCTTGATAGTAGCACAGGGACATGTGGATACACTTATAGGGGAGAGAAACAAGGATAGAGCTTAGCTAACCATGGTGACTTAGGAGAGAGACTTTCTTTAGAGGGTAGGAGGAGTAGTACAACCAGCTATAGGGCCAATAGGGATTATCTTAATGTAGATATATGTAGTGACTGTGGAGGATCTATGGTATTATGAGGCCTTGGTCTTTTAGTGTTGTCCAAATGAGGCTTGATGGGGTGAATACAAGGTTGGGATTATAAGAGGTACTAGACCAATGACACCAGGTCAATAGGCTACATCTACAGGATGACATACAAGTGTAGGAGGGTAGGCTCTAGGAGGTAGTGGTGCCTCAGGATCTTAGACTGATTATGAGAGATTAATTTTTTTGATATGTCATATGATTTTGATACCAACCTATGATTTGATATAGTAAGATGCATATTTTTGAGAGATATGTATATTATGTATACACTATGATTATTATTTATGAGATATAAATGTGATCCTTGTTTATGGATTATGGTTCATGGTTGTGATGTTCATGCTGCTTGCTTATGATGTTATATTGATTATGGTTATGCTCATGATGATGTTGATGTGGGCTCACCTAGCCAAGCATGTGATGATATTGATATGGATTGATGTTTTTCATGTGATTATGATGTGATGGCTATAGTTGATGATCTTGATATGATTTTGTGATGATAATGTGATGTTTTCTTATGATTATGATCATGGTTATGACATTATGATTATGGTTTTTAATGATGTTGTTTATAGATGTGATCATTTAATTTTATGTTTAAGATGATCATGTTTATGATATTGATATGATTATGGTTATGGATGATTGGTTATGCTTGGGTGAACATGGTTAGGATGTGATTATTTTTATGGTTATGTATTATGGATCATAGTTATATGGATGTGATAAATGGTAGGATGATGATAATGTTATGATGATGTTTATGATATGGTTATGGTTATGGTGTTCATACTAAAATTTAATGAGTACATGCTTCCTCAATTAGATTTAGACATGTCGTGGATGGCTTATTCATTCTTTGATGTATGATTATATTATGGTAGATGTGATATCTAGCTAGTTTATGTGATTGATCATTAGATGATGTTTGTTATAGGAGATGTTTTATTCATTAAAATTTTCTTGTGGTTAAAAACATTTAAACAAATAAGGTAAAAACACATCATTAAATGCATTTATTTTGATGAGGGTGTTGTATTATTAAAACACATAGAGTAGGTTGGATAATGAAACCAAATGTGAAGAAAGATAGGACAAGGTAATTAAAATATAATCATCTTTAATGAATGTGTCAACCAATATGAGAGAATAAGAAGGAATGATACTTTTTCTTTGGCAAAGACTAAAACAAACTAAATTTGGATCGGCTTAAGGAACATAAGCCTTTTTAATGCTTTGTATTAGCATTCATTAGTTGGTTAAAAAGGTGTCTTGAACATATAATGTCAAGTAATCTCAAAATCCTTTGATTATAGAGTATAAAGTGGAGATGGATGAAGATGGAATCTTCCTATGAGAATAGCATGGCTCGTCTAGAGGTTACCAAAGAGTCAATTTAAACAAGTCCATGTCATATAAGGTGTAGACTGATCAATGCAAGAAGTATACTTATGAGAGTTGATTGTGGCTTTCAAAATTATTTTGTTTTTTATGATTTTGATAATGGGTCTATTACTATTTTGTTGCTATTTGGAAAGGTTGAGGAAGCTGATCGATGTGAGAAGATTCCAAAAAATTAATTGTGCTTTAACAAATGCTTGACTCAGCCATCCTTTAAGGGAGTGGTCAAAGATTTGTGTGCTTTATTTAAGGATTTGTATAGATATCCTTTAAGGGAGAAGTATTCCTTATATTTAGCAATTTTGTTATGTTTTGGCAGCTGCTCTTCAAGGGAGCAGTCTGTAAATGCTAGGAATGACCCATGATTGTTTTTGGTTCTGATTTTTTTGTTTTAATTAATTTTTGCTTGATATAGACTTGTTTATATAGGCTTAAAGATTCACCTTTATGAAGGTAGAAATAAAAGCACAAGAAGGTTGATTAGGTGTAAGGAGGTTTAGGTGACAATGACCATGGGAATCCATCCTATAAAAGGGGTGGAAAGTATAATGAGAATCATGCTATGGGTAGAGCCATGGTACCCATTGTTCAAGATTAGGCTATGACTATGATGGATAATCACATGATTCAGTTTTAATCAGTTTTCCATAAAATAAGGAGATGAATGTGGTTTGAAATCAAGGGATGAGCTTAATTTAGACAAAAATATGAGTTTGATCCTATTTTAACAAAAGAAAGGATGTGAAACATTGAGAAGCTTAGGTTTTGGGTTGCCTTCAAAAGAGGACAACTGATAAGATCTTGATCTATAGTTGTGGGTTATTATATAAGGTCCAAGCCAATTAAAAGCTAACTTGCCTCACTTGCTTTTCTCCATATTGATGACATGTTGATTTTCCTTTAAGATGAGATATTTGATGTTGAAATCTCACACTCTAAGGTATTTTTTTATAGGTACATTTGACTCTTTATTGATAGATATGAAGGTGAGTAAGAGAGGATAAATGACATTTGTCAAGTAGTTCAAGCTGGGCTAAACATTCTTGATTATAATCATCTTAAAAAATGATATCCTATAAAGATATGTGAATAGAGGAAATTTGGACTTCAAGAGGCAAGATAACCTCCACTCTAAAAGTAATATAAAACTGGGTAGCACCCATAGGGGTTTGAATTCTAATATGAAATGCCCATAAGGTGAAGGGGATGTATAAATGCCAATCTTGACTAGATGCATTAACCATTTGAGTTATCATATTGTTGAGAGTTTTTTAGAGGGTTTTGCCTATCCATTAGCTTATGGATGATAGGTGATGAGAAATTTAGATTGATGCCAAATGCATCATAAAGACCTTGGAATTGCTTGTTCTTAAAATATTTACCATTATCGATGATAATTTTGTGTGGAACACCAAAATAGTAGATCATGTTATGGTTAATTAAGTTGATGATCTTTTTGGCCTCAGTTGATATGAGAGAGGAAAATTTAACCCATTTGGTGAAATATTTGGTTGCAGTAATGATAGAGTGATGTCATTATGAAGAATGGGGATTAATTTCACCAATAAGATATAGACCCCATTGTGAGAAAGACCAGATAGAAGTCTTTGGATACTTGGAGACTATAGATAGGTGTGTGATATATATTGGCATATTGTTGACATTTAACACACTTTTTCACATAATCACAATAGTCTTGGTTGAGGTTAGGCTAGTAATAGCCAAGGTGAAGGATATGTTTAGCAATAACTAGGCCACTAAAATGTCCTCCACAAATTCCATCATGCATTTCCTTGATAGCATGAGAGGATTCATGATTAGGTAGGTAATGGAAGAGAAGAACATCAAAGCTTAATTTATAAAGGATTCTTCCTAGTATGGTATAATGGGAGGTGTTCTAGATAAATAATCTTTGAACATTCTTAGAAATATTAGAAGGAATGATGGCAAGGTTGAGATTATCAAAGGTTTACTGATACCAAAGGTCGAGTTGGATTTCATCCACATTAAAGATGGTAGGAGATTCTAATTTTATATAAGAAGGCTCATTAATTTTATAGATAATGATAGACAATTTAGAGTCAGAGGGTGTAGATGGGATCTCAGAAGTGAGAGAAGCCATTGTGTTCATAAACTTGTTCATAGATAGTGGGGTAGCTTGAATAAGGTAATGATCAAATGACATCAATAACACATCCAATATTTATTTGTACTATCAAAAAACATCATTCTTATAATGGTAAGAGTCATTTATTTGATTGACCATGAGTTGGGAGTCACCAAATATTATGATTGTTTTGACCCTCAAGGCTAAAGCAATTTGGAGACCTATCATTAGGGCTTCATATTTAACCATATTTTTGGTACATTCAAAATCAAGCTTAAAAGATAAAGGAAGAGGTTCACTATCAAGGGGAATAAGGATGATACCACCTCCCCCACCATGTTGACACTTTTATCCATTGAATAACATGATTACTTGATAGGTGAAGTCAACTTGAGAAAGGGTCACGATGGATTCATCAGGAAACTCAAGGGAAGAAGTTGGTTGTCTGCTAAAGGTGCCTCAAATAATTAGTCAGTAATGAATTACCCTTTAATTGACTTTTCTTGGAGGAAATCAAGGTCAAACTTAGGTAAAATCATGATCCACTTGGCCATATGTTGATTTTGGTATGGCTTGCAGTGCATGTAATTGATTGGGTCAGTGTTAGTGATGACAAAGGCTTTGTGGTTGAGAAGGTAATGATGGAGTTTGGTGGCCACAAAGACTAAGGTAAGGTAAAGTTTGTCAGTATGTGTGTATTTAATTTCATATTATATAAGTTTTTGACTTATATAGTAGATGGATTGCTCTTTATGCTTATCATCATGATGCATAAGCATTGCCCCTAGAGAGTGGTTAGTGGCAGAAATATATAGGTAAAATGGTTGATCCTCTTTTGGAGGAATGAGAATAGGTCGGAAAATAAGGTATTACTTAAGTGAGTCAAAGGCTTGTTAACAGTCCTTATTTCACTTAAAATATATGTCTTTCTTTAGAAGCTAGTGAAAGTGTTGACATTTATCAGATAAGTGAGAGATGAAATGATAGATAGATTGAAGCTTCCACTGTAGGCTACAAAGTTGCTTAAGGTTTGTTAAAGGAGGCATATCAAGGATTAGTTTGATTTTGGTAGGATCTAATTCAATTCCATGAAGAAAGATAATTAAGCCAAGAAGTTTGCCTAATAAGACCCCAAAAATACACTTCTTGGGGGTTTAAGGTGGACGTGGTAATGGATGAGCCATTCAAAGATGATCTTAAGAACCACTAAATGATTTTTTTGAAGCTTAGATTTTCCAAGAAGGTCATCCACATAGTCCTTTACTATTTTATGAATTAGGTCATGGAAGACGTAGGTCATAGCACATTGGTAGGTTGTACCAACATTCTTCAGACTAAAAGGCATGACAATATAGCAAAAATTCCCCCAAAGGGTGATAAATGTAGTTTTATGTTGATCTTCAAGGGCAATAAAAATCTGATTGTAGCTTGAAAACCTATCTATAAGAGATAACATCTCATGGTTGGTTATAAGATCAATAATTTGGTCAATGCTTAGAAAAGGGAAGTAATCCTTTGAGCAAGTGAGATTGAGGTTGCAGAAATCTATGCAAATGTGAAGTCCTCTAGTTGATTTGGTGATAAGAACTATGATGGAGACCCATTGAGAATAGTCAATGGGTTGGATGAAATTGAAAGAAATTATATGTTGAAGCTCTTATTTAACAAGAACAAAAATACAAGGGTGCATTCAATGGATCTTTTACCAAACAAGGTTAGCATCTTGATTAGTGACTATGTTATGGGTGGCAATAGTAGGATCAATTCTGGGCATGTCACTATAAGACTAAGAAAATGTTATTCCTTGGTCTTGGAGGAACGTATATAAGTCTTGATTCTCTATGGAATCTAATGATTATCCAATTTTGACAATACATGGGCTATTCTAAGTACCTAATTTGACATTCATAGTAGATTCATTTAACATAAGTGAATTATCAAGAGGGAGAGATTTGTGGATAAAGTGATCTTTTGCACTGAGGTAGGTGAGAATAGAATCACCATCCTGGCATTAAATGATATTGATGGTAGGAGAGTCATATTATACTAGCTCAGGATGAGTCAAAGGAATGGTCATGGTCACCCCATCCTTTTTCTAAGTCAAGGGTCCAAGGATAATCATGTTAATGAAAAAAAAAGTAGGTGGCATAAATTTAAAATCCTTAGATTTTGATAGAGGAGGGGTTAGTGAGGAAGGGATCTATTCCTCAATAACAGTGATGAGAGGTGGTTGGTTTTGTTTTAGGTGGAATGAAACTAAGGCCATGTTTTTCATGAGGTTTTTTGGTCTCAATTGGGATCAACTCATGGGGGCTATGTTCATATCAACCTTGGCCAAATCCCTTCCAAGCACACTTGTAGAGGTATATCTTGGAAACCTCTGATTTGTCTAAATAGGACAAACTAGAGGTGAATGGCCAAGGATAAAATGAGGAGGTTAAAGTGTCCAGGGGTTTGTCAAGTCCCCCATAAATTAAATAGGTTTGATAAGTTGAAGACTTGAGGGGAACAATGGATTGAAATTGGGGTCATACCTGGGTTGGTGGTTAAGTTTCTTGTACTCTTGGGGAGTAAGGAAAGCATCAAGGGTCAATAGGTGATATTCCTCAAGTGAGAGATGTTGGAATGTTGATTTCAATGGGTTTGTTGTGGGGATTTAGTTTGAAGGAATTGATGAACTAGTAGATGTCTCATTGGTAGAAGAAGATATGGATTCATTATTTGTGGTTGAGGGATTGTATTTTATTGATGAGGGTTTGTTGGATAGAGTAAAGAGGACATTATTGGGTCAATATGTCATGTTATATGATTAAAATGGACTTAGGTCAACTTATATAATGATAACTTGACCTTAATTCTCAAATTTAATGTGTTGATGTAGGGTAGTGTTGACCATTTTGCCCAACAGGGCAAAAAATCGATCAACTTCTCCCCCTACTATTTAAGGCCAATTCATTTTTTATTTTGCACAAGTCTAAAATTTTTTATGGGCTCTGTAGGTGCTTGGTTCAAGCTTCAAGTTCTTTGGCTTTGGTTTAATCAGCTAAGTTTAATGCAGAGTTCAATCGATAGTTCAACCAATTTTGGTTCAAGCCTTAGTTCATCGCTTCAATTTCTAGGCTTGGTTCATTGCTTGCTTCATCACTCGGTTCAAAGCTTAAGGTTTAATGCTTCATTTTAGTTCAACAGGTCAATAACTTTTAGTTCATTGGCAAAGTTTAAATGCTCAGTTTAATCATGCTTGATGTGTAACATTGAATCATTGAACTGGTTAAATGCTTTGGTTTAATGTGATTGGTTCAAGGGTCAGTTCAACAAGCAGAAAAGCCCAAAGGATTTTGCTGATGATGATGACATCCCAAAAGCTGTCAAATATAAGGAAGTGAATTAGTCATTAGTTTTCAAACTAAAAGGATGCCAACCATGGAAAAGGCCCAAAAATGCAACAACCTACCAAAAGATATCCTGGGAGCTGAAAGAGCCAGAAGAGACAAGATAGGGAAAAGACAAAGTGCCAAGTGTAGAAGAGACAGATAGTCTGAGTGGCAAAGGGAGGCGTCGGTTCAAGAAATTACTCCAGTAGGTGAAACAGTGCCTATGAATTGACCATTAGAAGGCACAAATAGCTAGCAATGCAACCAATTTTATTCATTTCACATTTATGAGTAGACAAACCATGTAATCAGCTTGAAGAAGCGGCCTTAGTAGCAGACAAATGGTGCAGCTCATTGATGTTTTGAGCAACTTGCTCTTCCCAATGTTTGAAGGCACATGTGCCACTTGTAAAAGGGGTGCCAAAAGGCCTCCATTCTTCTTCTATATATTGGAGACTTGTCATTTGAGAAGGATCTTCCACATTTGTAAGGCGTAGCCTTGGCAAAATTTCACTTGAATCAATAAATGCATTTTTACCTCTATCTTGGATAGATATTTTTGAGTATGTCTTGAGTGTTAGTTTTTGTTTAGTCATTATTTCTTGATGCTTTCACAGGTTTAACACCAGCATACCTATTGTCTACAAGGTGCCATTTCTACAGCTGACAAGGAGAGCTGTATTTGGAAGTGTAGAAATAGAAGAAATTACTACATAAGTGTGCATTTCACAACACCTTTGGTGATCTCTATTTTTTATATTATCCATCAAAGCCTCCCTGCCATGTTTTTTGCAGCCTGGTCCTTTTGCCAAGTCTGAAGTGTATGTGTGTGTTTGTCTGATTTAAGTGTAAATGTGAGAAGGTCAACTTTATTTTGGTGCATCACCTCTTTTAGAGTAGGTTTGTTTCCTGCAATCTTTCTCCCTTTTCATCCCCTCCTTTATATATATATATATATATATATATATATATATATATATATCTGTGTGTGTGTGTGTGTGTTTGAACTTACTGGAATGAACATGATGCATCAAAGGGAACTAGCCCTTATATAGAGACTCTCCCCTCCAACTTCACCAGTCCCATAGGCAAGAGGGGAGTTTCCATTATTGCATGTGGAAAGGCAAGAGCTCGGCCTCCTGCCCACAGGTGCAATACACTACGTCAATAGTTTTTGGCATGCTGGGTGGGACCAACTAGGATAAGTTGTGTCCAAAGAGTTGAATTTTTGGTCTGTTCTTCAATTGATCAACCTTTAGAGGCTTTTGCATCAAACACCAATGGTAACTCTAAAATAAATCAACTAGTTAAGCAATTTTGGTGCCATCAAGAAATAATATTCTGGTATGTATACCCCCATCATTTAGAGCCATGGACCCTATTTTCCTTAACCAACATGGCTATGATCCTTACCAGCTTTATGTTGATCCTTATCAAGTCCAATATGACTAGTCTCAACCCTACCATAAGCTATATCAGCCTTATGCCCAGTCTTCTCAATATGTCACTTCTCCCACACAACCCAATCTCTTTGTCAATCAACCTATTTTTGCCTTCAAGTGAGCACTGCTGGGATATGAAAAATATGTAATAGATCTTGACACCAGAAGGGGATGTGGCCAAGAAATTCTTGATCATATCATCCACCAAGTGAGGAATGCACTGGGTTAGGTTAAGAAGGAATGGGCTCCTATTGAAAGAGCCAATTGGTACAGGCTTACAAATGAGATGCTGGATGTGAGTGGTTTGATTGCATCTTTGGAGGAGAAGCTAAGTATTTATGAGAGGCAGCCTTACCAAGTCTATCAACCTACATACTCGCTACCCCAAGCATCATATCAGTCATATACAACCCCTACTTATGAGCCAAGTCAAGCTTGTCAAAGTCCTTTCCCCAATTATGTTGAGGAGAGCTTTGAAACAACAAACCTTGTGTTTAAGGCTAATCTTGATAGACAGATTGAATTGGCAAATCTTCAAATGTAGTAGTCCATCTTGGCAACAAGGGAAGTGGAATCTAAATGTTCACTACCCTCTCACATTGTAGCCCCATCAACCCCAAAGGAGATGCCTAGTCTGAATTTCTTGATCTGGAATCAAGTGGTTGAGTCACAGAACAGGAAGGGGGCAAAAGACATTGTGAAAGAGTGTGAGGTAAAAGATGAGGTTAGTCCTTTTCAAGTTCCCCCCACCCTTCTTCAAGAATCTCCTTGCATTTCATGGAAATTTTCATGCACTCCCCATCTCTATGATGACTCCCATGAGCTCTAAGGGGTACAAAATGAGGATGATTTGGCCAGGCAGGCTGAGGAATTAGAAAGGAAGATAAGACTGCTTAGAGAAAGAGAGATGGAGATTTTAGACCTTGTAGAGGAGCCGATGCCAAGAGACACCCCTTCCACCAATCCACAAGCTAATTTCAATATTGATGAAGTGATGGTAAAGAGGAGGGATGAAAACCAAGAAATTTTGGCCCAAAATCTGCCCTCTCCTATTCTAGAGAAAAATACCTCTTGTATGCCAAATCCTTTCTATCAGATAGCACTTGCTCATTATGACTCATCTGATGCATCAATCAATCCTACCCTCAATCATGTATGCCTAGCTTTTAGCATGCCTCTTTTTAGACAGCTCTTCCTGTACATGAGCAGACCCTCCCAAATCTTCCCCAACCTCCTCAAGTCTTTCAACATGATCTCCCATTTCCAAGCTAGAAGAAGGAAAATCATGAATGAGCTTAGGACCTTAAAGAGGATAAAGTTGCTGCCTATTCATAGGAGCAAGCTTACAATCCCAAGATCATGAGTTAGAAGCAAACAGTGGAATCTTGTGGCAGAAAGGAAGAGGAAGAGAAGGGTTTTGCTCAAAACCTTAAAGAAGATGGGGCTGCTCCTGCTCTTAATGATGATTGTGACTTTTGGGAAAGGCTCTTCTAGGAAGATATGGATAGGTGGATTGTAGAGTTGGAATCCAAAGAGAGATTCCTCAGCCAGTGTGTGATGGACAGTTTAGACCCAACAACACATTCCATGTCTGAACACACCCCACCTACACATCCCCAAGAGAGCTATCAGGCCATGCCTGATATAGGTGAAGTGCTGACCAAATGGAAAGAGGAGAATCATTCGATTCTAGTTCAAGGATTGCCTCCTCTTCCACATGGGTTCATCCGTCAGCCTTCCACTTCACCCCTTCTTGATGAGGAACCTATCTTGAGGGAAGCAAGTGGAGAGGAGTATGCTCAGTTCATGACTAATCAGGGAAGCTTCATGAGTATGGATGAGGAGGAGATCACCTTAAGTGACATGGAGGATCATGGATAATATCTTGTTCATGCTTTGAATGATTTGTTTGAAGTCATTGAGACAGGCTACACTGTTCTTCAAGGAGGCTATGAGATAGATAAGAGCAGAGAAGACAACATTGGGGTTCAAACAAGCATACAAGGAGACTGTAGGCCTTTATAGATTTATCCCTCTGAGAGGCTGGTGAATCTGAAGATATCTTCTTTGAAATCATCAAGGAAGATGGTCATATCATGGAATCCAAGCATGAGGCAGAAGAGAGCAAGCCAGTCAAGGGTGCATATCAAGGGGCTTATGGTGATGAGCTGGCAGTAATTAATTTCTTGATGAGATACACTAGCCTAAAGAACTAATAGGAGGCAAGCTTCCAAGAACAAATAGAGTACGTATACGTTGGAAGCATGTTTAAATATCCACTTAGGTACAAGCCAAATCAGGTGACAGGCAAGAGGAGTAGGTCACCAAATCTCCTTTTCATTTAGCTACTTGCCTGGCACCATAAGTATTCTTGCTAGAAAGGGGACGTTAGAAGTTTCCCCTTTGATCTAGGAGGGAATCAAAAATACTTGGTTAGCTGTATAAAGTAGGTTGCTTTCAATTGTATTTCCCTATTTCCCCTAAGTGTTGTTTGCTCAAGTAGTTTTATTAGCCTTGCATGTGTTTTTCTTTTCCTTTTGGGTGAATTTGCGTGATTGGTTCTAAAATTTATCGAGGCTATTGCTGATTTTAAAGTTACAGTCTGACCCTGTGCCTAATGGATTTTTAAGGCAACTAGTTTTAAGCATGGCAGGCATACTTCCCTTGGGAGGCACCAATTTATTGACCATTTTTCCCAACAGGGCAAAAAATTAGTCAACTTCTCCCCCTGCTATTTAAGGCCAATTCATTTTTTATTTTGCACAAGTCCAAAAGTTTCTATGGGCTCTAAAAGTGCTTGGTTCAAGCTTCAAGTTCTTTGGCTTTGGTTCAATCAGCTAAGTTCAATGTAGAGTTCAATCAATAGTTTAACCAATTTTGGTTCAAGCCTTAGTTCATCGCTTCAATTTCCAGGCTTGGTTCATCACTTAGTTCAAAGCTTAAGGTTTAATGCTTCGGTTCAGTTCAATGGGTCAACGGCTTTTGGATCATTGGCAAAGTTTAAAGGCTCAATTTAATCATACTTGATGCACAATATTAAACCATTGAACTGGTTCAACGCGATTGGTTCAAGGGTTGATTCAACAAGTAAAAAATCTCGAAGGAATTTGCTGATGATGATGACATCCTGAAAGCCATCAAATATAAGGAAGTGAATTAGCCATTGGTTTTCAAACTAAAAGGATGCCAACCATGGAAAAGGCCCAAAAATGTAGTGACCCACCAAAAGATAGCCTGGGAGCTGAAAGAGCCAGAAGAGACAAGATAGGGAAAAGAGAAAGTGCCAAGTGTAGAAGAGATAGATAGTCTAAGTGGCAAAGGGAGGCATCGGTTCAAGAAATTAATCTAGTAGGTGAAACAGTGCCTATGAATTGACCATTAGAAGGTGCAAATAGCTAGCAGTGCAACTGGGTTTCTTCATTTTGCATTTATGAGTAGACAAACCATGTAATCACCTTGAAGAAGCGGCCTTACAAGCAGACAAATGGCACAGCTCATTGATGTTTTGAGTGGCTTGCTCTTCCCAATGTTTGAAGGCACATGTGCCACTTGTAAAAGGGGTGCCAAAAGGCATCCGTTCTTCTTTTATATATTAGAGACTTGTCATTTGAGAAGGATCTTCCACATTTGTAAGGCGTAGCCTTGGCAAAATTTCACTTGAATCAATAAACACATTTTTACCTATCTTGGATAGATATTTTTGAGTATGTCTCGAGTGTTAGTTTGTGTTTAGTCATTGTTTCTTGATGCTTTCACAGTTTTGACACCAACATACCTGTTGTCTACAAGGTACCATTTTTGTAGTTGACAAGGAGAGCTATATTTGGAAGTGCAGAAATAGAAGAAATTATGACATAAGTGTGCATTTCACAACACCTTTGGTGATCTCTATTTTATGTATTATCCATCAAAGCCTCCCTATCATGTTTCTTGTAGCTTGGTCCTTCTACCAAGTCTGAAGTGTATGTGTGTGTTTGTCTAATTTAAGTGTGAATGTGAGAAGGTCAACTTTATTTTAGTGCATTGCCTCTTTTAGATTAGGTCTTTTTCCTGAAATCTTTCTCCCTTTTCATCCCCCCACTTTATATATCTATGTGTGTGTGTGCGTGTGTGTGTTTGCACTTACTAGAATGAACATGATGCATCAAAGGGAGCTAGCCCTTATCTAGAGACTCTCCCCTCCAGCTTCACTGGTCCCACAGGTGAGAGGGGAGTTTCCATTGTTGTGTGTGGAAAGGTAGGAGCTCGGCCTCCTACCCATGGGTGCAATCCACTGGGTCAATAGGTAGATGGCACATAACTCATGGAATAAATCCAAGATCATCCTAACAAAACATTATACTGGAAATCTCATTCTACCATGTAGAAGAGTTTAGGGAATGTGTAGGTGCCTAGATGAATATGGATAACAAAAATCCCTAGAGTTATGCCATATTGTCATTAAATGGTCATATATGGCTGAGGTTTTTGACATGATATTGTTTAGTAATTTGAGTTGAGCATAGGCATGAGAGGAGATAATGTTGATACTTTATCCCCCATAAATCATAACCCTTTTGATATAGGTTTAGTTGATGTATGTATTGATGAAGAGAGCGGGGTCTGGATCGTCAAGATGGATAGAGGGTATCTTTTATTCCTTTAAGGAGATAAGGCTATAAATCTGGAGAGCACCAACAAAGGCTGATAAAGGTTGAGGGTCTTCTAGTTGGATCTCTATTGATTTTAAGGCCTCTCTCATTTCTTGGTGATGATGGGGTAAGGTAGTGATTAGTTCTTATAGAATCATCTTCACTAATGTTTGGTGAAGTTATTTGATAAACACTCTTCAGATTGATTCAAAAGGATTGGATTGAGAGGCACCCAAGATGGATACCTTGGGTTTGGCTGAAGGTGAAAATGCTTGGATTTGGTTTGGTTGAGAAGTGGAAGATAGAAATGTCCATGGGATGGACACTTTTGCCTTCACCTTATCCTTCTATTGAGCCTATGATTATGTGAACACATGGATAATATGGATTAAGGGAAGAATTGGGGTAGGAGATTGATATTGTTCTTCCTCACTCTGAGTTGAGAGTGGGGGAGTAGGTAAGTGTTGGGTAATCATTGTTTTTTGGATCGATAATGGGCTCATAAGAGGCTCATCTAATAATAAGTCATCCTCTTGATAGAACTGATGGATTATGGTTTAGATAGCCTTTTAGTTCTTCATGTCATGCCTAGGTGTTCTATGATAGGATCACACTAGGTAATCATTATACCAGACTTGCTTTGGACCTAGTGGGTCAAATGGTTTGATAGGAGGTAAGATCAAACAAGAAGCTTATGATAACCTTTGAAAAATGGTTGAGTAAGACTCAGTAAAAGGTGGCAAGGGTGTCGAGGTTTTGGTTTTGGTGGCTGGGTTGGAAGCCTTTTTAGAAGTAGGCTTGATGGTATAAGTTTTAGGTAAAAAAGCATTCTTGGTTGATGGTTTTGGTTTTGGAAAAGAGGTTGATAGCTTGGAGATAGAAGGTTTTGAGGTGGGCAGTTTGGTTATAGATGGCTTGGTAAAAATGGGTGTGGATGAAAGTAGGAAAGATGGAATAACCAAAAGTGGTGGTTGGATTTTGATTGGGATGGTTGGTTTCCCAATCAAGGTAGAAGGATGAGGCCAAAAATATAGGGAAAAGTTGAGAGGGGAGGCAAAGTTTTGGTCTTTTCAATTTTTGGTGATTTCACCTTATTTGTTGACTCAGTTCAAGGTTTGTTTAATAGGTTTGGTGGGCTTAGATCTAACTTTACTGATGGGTGAGTAAGATTATGAGTTAGGAATATGACAAGTTTCTTGGTGGGTTTGGTCAAAATGGTAGAAGGTGATTTTGTTAAAATGGTAGAAGGTTATTTAGTTACTTTAGGTGAGTTTGGCTCTGGTGGTTTTGCTATAGTTTGGTTGGTATAAGTGTCCAATGATGCAGTTGTGATGATAGTGGGTTTGATAGTTGAAATGGTAGGTTGTGATGATAATGAAAGCTCTTGTTTGGCTATATAAGGAAGCCCAAGCTATTTTCAAAAGGTGGCCTGATCCATGCTAGGCTAGGATATAAAGTCTATGTTTTTAATCAGTTTAGAGAAAAGTTTATAGCTAGGTCTAAATTCCCTAGTAGTGGATTCAAAGGATAGGCCCAGGGGTTGAGAGGGAGGAATGGTTACCTCATCCTTTATATGATTAAAACGTTCCACCATTTGGGAAGGTAATTTCATGGTGGGAAGTGTAGGCAAAGTGGCTTCTTCCTTAGGAGTGATCTCTGAAGGAAGAGTGGATTGTTGTATGATTGAAGAGAATGGTAAAGTGGTGATGGTTGCCTCCTCTAATATGGCTATCAAAGGAGAGGTTGGTGACTTCACTACCTCAATAAGTGGAGTAGGATAAGAGGTGATTTAGTCAATGGTTTCCTTAGTGGTTATTTCACCAAGAACCATGTTGACAATATGGGATTTATGATTATGAGAGGATTTTGCCTTATTTTTGTTGTTGGTGGAGGGAGTATGGTTAGGAAATGGTTATATGAAGATGTCAAGTGATTGGTTTGGGGGTGCATTGGGGTTATCCAACACAAGTTCCCCTTGTTAATGAGAGTTTGGATAATGTTATTGAAGGTATTACACCTACTAATGTCATGCCCAATGATTTAGTGCAAGGCACACAATTATTATCCTTGTACCAACCAAGTACAAGATGAGAAGAATCAAATTATTGTGGAGGTTTGATCAGATGGAGATGTATGATATTGGCCTTTAACAATTTCTCCAAAAATAAATCATATAACTCCTCAAGTGGAGTAAATTGCTTCTGGGTGTTGTAGTTTCAAATCTTAGTATTTTGATTGGAGGAATTAGAAGAGTTAAGTGGGTTAACAATGGGTGGAGGAGCAGTTTTAAGGACAACCACATTTGATGTTACCTTATTTTTTGTGTTGTTGGTTTGATTATTGGGTTTAGAGGAGGAGGCCTCATTTGATTTATAGGTAGAGTTTTTATTTCTTAATTTTAACTCTCCTTCATCGATGGCTCTATTTTCTAGTTTGCATGCCATGGTAAAAGCCTCATCAAAGGTCCTAAAACTCTGAACCCATAACATAAAATAAATGTGTTTAGTACACACCTGAGCAAAAAATTTAATTAGATTGGGTTGGGGCAAGGATAAAGTTGGTTTATCAAGCTCCTCCAATAGGCTACAAAATCAACAATCAATTAATCATCAAATTGTCAGATGGAGTAAATATCAGTGATGGAAACCTTCTTGGAGATGTTTATTGAAAAGTGATCTAAGAAAGTTTGAGCTAGTTGGGTGAAAGAAAATAGAGAGTGCTTTATTTTATCACTATACCAATCTAGTATTGGACTAGATAAAGACACGGGGAAGGTACAAAGAAGGAGAGCATCATCGTAGGTAATCAAATAACATAAGTACCTAAATGCTCTTAGGTATTGTTGAGGGTCTTCCTTACTTTTAAATTTAGAAAATTTGGGAATTTCCCATTGAGGATAGGGTCGAATGGGGACAAATAGGTGTATGGGATTGTTATATATTTGGTCATAAGATAAAATATTATGAGCTCCAAAAATGGATGACTCCAAAGTAGCCATTTTGTCTATGAGCATTTTTATCAGATCAGTTTGAGGTTTTGCACCTAGAAAATTGTAAGGTGCATGTTGTGGTGGTTCGGTAACATAATGATAATTGGTGGGAGGTTGAAATATTGACACATATTGGTATGTGGACATAGGTGTTTGGGTAGATGCTATATATGGGTAGGTAAATGTAGGTGGGTGGGTAGTAGATAGAGGTACATGCCCTTGTGGGTTAGGGATGTAGCTTGGATTTGGTGCAATGGTCACCTATTGAGGGATTAAGGTAGGTTGGGTAGGAGGTATGGTTGGGTTTGTAGGAAAATTATAGGTAGTGACATTGGTACTAATTGGTGGTAAGGTAGAAGGTATATAAACCACTAAGTTTTAAAGTGGACTAGTGGTTAGTGGATTAGGGGTGGCTAGATGAAAGGTGGTAATGTTAGTGGTGGGTACTCTAATGGTGATTGGAGTACAAGTGGTTAATAGTTGGGTTGATCCAAAGGTAGAGGAGTTATTTATAGGGGTGAAAGGTGTAAGGGTGTTGGTAGGTTGGTTTTCCATAGTGGTATCAAAGGGATTGTTGGTAGAGGAAGATGCTTGGGTGGTTAATGGTTGGGTGGTGACTATGGAAAGAGAAGTGTCCCCCATAAGGTGGTATGGCATGTCATAAGTTGGATCCACAGGTAAAACCAAAATAGGTGTATGGTAAGACATGATGTTGAGATAATGTTGAAGGGCCATAGGATTGTTGTCTAGGAAAGTGGTGAAGTTGGTGTCCCCTTGGGTAAATACATGAGGGAAGCTAGGACTTCTTGAAGGATGAGAATAACTCTCTGCTTCTGAGACGTACTCCATGGATGAGGAGGTAGAAGAAGTTGGATGGTTTAGAGGTGGATCTTATTCTACCTAGTTCCTTTGTTTTTTGCTGAGTTAGAACCATGCAAAATAAGGGAGAAATAAAAACACAAGCAATCTCACAACTCAAACAAAGAGAAGACAAGAAATGATCATGGAAATATAAAACACACTAAAAGTACGTTAAATCCTAAAGTTCTTTTTAGTCTCTTTTTTGGCTTATGCCTTAAGATTTTAAGAAATTGTGAGACTTCACCTTGGTTTATAGAACATGTACTACATAATAAGTCTATGGTTGGTTTCAAGTGTTTTAGGATCTCAAAAGGATATATATTGAAATTCAATACATGGCTTGGTATTAGGACCTACTCCCTCACTTCACACACCATAACGATAAGGGTGTTAGGTGCTTATCCAATATATACTAATTTCCAAAGTTTATACTCAAACAAAGATATGAGTTTTGGTTTCTCTTCTTGGTAATGACATCCAAGTAAGATAGCCAAAGGGTGAAGGTGACTGCTAAGTGATGAAATCTAAGTCAAGTATTATGTCAATTATTTTGATGTTTGATTTGATGTAAGTGGTTTGGTATTGTGTGTGTGACAAGAGTGAAGCTACGATTAAATTACTTTGCTTTAATTTAAGATATGTGAGCTAAACTTGAAAGAAACCAATGTATGAAGTTAATTTTAAAACCCAAAATGAAAATTTTGATATTGTTGTATGAGCATAAAATAAGAATAAGAACACCTAGATGGAAACTAATGAACCCAAGTGAATACTTGATGGTCCCACCAGGTGTGTCAGAATGTTTCAGATAAATTTCACTTATATTCTTTGGAAGAAAGAGACAAGAAAATTGACAAGGGTATGGTAAAAAACCTATTATATTGTGTGCACATTGATCTAAATGATTATGGAGAGTCCTCTTTGTCTGGGGAGGAATGACCTACAAATAAGAAATCATTGAAATAAATGGTTTTGATTAGGTGGGTAGTTGGGCGGATTTCCTATCATGAGCTAGAGTCGGGAAGCACGTGCTTCTTAGGAAGCTGTCAATCCACATTTTTAAACAATTATTTTTAGAAATTGATAGATAAAGTACTTGCATAAATAACATAAGATATTGAAATGAAATACAAGAAGTTCTTGATAAATGAATGGGTGAATTTGACTAATTATAGAAATAATTAGATCAATATTAATGCTAAATGAATTAGGTATGGTTCAAAAAATAAGGTGAGGACCTGTGATCAGGTAGAGGGGAAAAAAGTTGGATATGGTTGAGTTCTAGTGGGTGAAGATAGCGTGTTGTTTATTTGTCACACAATGACCATCTATAGTTGGGATGACTATTAATAGTTAGGGTGACCATCGGTAGTTGGTGATTGTTAATGATTATGGATAGACTGTTGGTAGTCAGGGTGACCATTAATGGTTACTATGGGTTTGGTCTAGTGAAGAAAAGCTGATTGATGAGGTTACATAATGATATTTTGGAAGGTGGGTTTGGGTTGGTTTGGTTGTAAAATAGAAACAAAGGAACTAATTACTAAAAATAGATACTTAGCTTGCTGATTTGAAAAATGGTTGAAGTGGTTAGTTAAAAACTTATTGATGGAGTCTAGAGTAATTTTGATAGAGTAACGATGCTTAGTTATTGATCAAGGAGAGGTAGCACTTTAGATCTCTATCACACTTGTTGGTTCACTAGTTTTTTGGAAGAATGAATTTCAAAATAAGTTATAATACAAGAAGCTATGATAATTGCTGATCATTTTTACCTCTCGCTCTTCTCTTTATATAAGAGGGGAGAGGTGAAAGTGTAGGTTTAATAAGAGGTTCAACACCACATTCTAATTTTAGTATTAACATGCATAATTAACAAGTAACTAAGAATAAAAAATCAAATTAGAGTTATTGTGGGTGTTTAGTCTTTAGGCAATTAGAACCTGACCATCGACAATCAAGCCTAACCATCAATAGTTAGGGTGACCATTGGTGGTTGAGGGTCAAAAGGTTAAGTTTGGTAAAAGGTTAAGTTAGTCAGTTTTTATAATCAACTAACTTAACTCATTTTTTCAATCAAAGGGTTTTGGGATGGCTTTTAGGGGGTCCCAAGGTGGTTTAGGGGTGTTTTGACATCTAAAACCATAGTGTATAATTTTCTAGTGTTTATAGCTATGAATTTGAGGCTCTCATTTTAACCAACCCCTTTTAGACGTGAAGACATTAATACTACTTTCAAGTGACACTTTATCTCATGATTGATCAACTACTTAAACCTTATTTACCCATGGTTGACTAAAGTGGCATATTTAGTTCTCTACAACCTCTTAAGGAGCTTTCACTTGTTCATTCACTACTTCTAGCTCGATGATTGGGTTACTAAGACTACCTCTAGTCAACTCATAATTACCTAAAAATAACATGTATCTTGCTTTCAACATTTCAAATAAGTCTTCATAGTTACCTTGTTCAACTGTTCCTTATGTATTTGTAGCATGATTGAGGATGTCTCATTATAAGTGAACTACGTCCAACACTTGAAATTCACCAAAATGTTCTACGAAATACTTCCCCATTTCTTTTTCTATATAGAAGGGAAGCCCATTATTGTGATCAAGGTCTAACTCATCATGTTTTTTAAGCTCTTCATTGGTATGCTCTTCAAACCATATCACTTGAGTACGTGTGATGTCTCCATGAACCTCACTCAAGGTTTCATCTTGTTCTTCAACTATAAGTGAGGGTTGACTTGACCATCCAAGGTCTAAAACATCATACTTGTCTTGCTCAAGGTCTAATTTGCTTTCCTCTAGTTCTAACATATTAGGGTTATCTTCCATTGATACCTCATCTTGAAGTGGATTTACCTCTGGTACCTGATCCTGATCCTCTTTTTCATCTATGTAACATAAATAATCAGTTGTCTATTAGAGGTCCTCCCATGTTCAACTTGAGGATTGTTCCCTTCAGGATCTAATTCATTAGTGTCAAAACCATGCCAATATGGCTGGTCTAAACCTAATTTTCCCCCTCTTAATAAAGTGGGTTTCCTATCATGATCTCTTCATCATAGACACTTATATTTTCCTCTTATGACTCATCTATGACTATAAGCTCCTCCTTTTTCCTTTTTAAAATAGGTTCTTTCTCTAAGAGGGAGATGGTGGGAGGGTGAAAAGGTTCACTTTGCTTATAGCTGAAGAGAGTATCTTTCCATCTAGGGACTTTAAAATCTCTTTTAGGTGGCTCTTGAGGGATGGAGAGATAATCTTGAAACTCTTTTAGAGCAAGATCATTGAGATAATCTATGGTTGCTTGATTCACCTTTTAAACAACTAACTCCTCTTCCTCTTCCAAGACTGCCTCTTAGAATGCCTTAACTAGCACCTCTTGTTTCTTCTCAATGCCCTTGTGAACTAATTTCCATGATGGAAATGTGATAGCCACCTCCTCCTTTTCCTGAATGAGTATAGGAGATAATGGATTCACAAGAGAGGACAAAGTTAGGGTCATTGGCATAGGAGAAGATCCATGGTGGGATAACTTCAAAATATTAGGTGGGAATGGGTGTAGGGGTAAAATAAGGAAAACTAATTATTTTGGTTTTGATATGCTCATCCTCCTAATGAGCCAACATCTCCTCTATTGAGAGTATCCATTCCTTTACTTGGTTCTTCTCAACATATAGATAATCATTTTCTTTAATGGCTACCCATTCCCTCCAAAAATATTACAAGAATTATTTTGTCTCATTCATAACATGGATGGGGAACTCTTTACCAATGGCTACCTTAGCTTTCACCTTTATGATTGACCTCCTATGGTCTAGAATGATTTGCTTGAATCTTGACAAAGATGAGCTTTGATGAGGTGGACTAGGGGGTGGACTTGAGCATAACTAGGGGTAGGAGAGGGTGACTGGGGTCTAGGATTGGATGCTCTCATTCCTAAGAACAACTAATAGTCATTTTATTTCCTATATTAGTCTTGCCTAACCAATCACTCTTCTTGAAAACCTCAATGCTTGCTCTTGAATGAAAGCTTGGTGTTCAAGATTTCTTTTTTGCCTATAACATTCTTCCATCCTATAAATCTTTCCCAATTATTTTTCAAGATCAAGTTTTATCTCCCTAAGACTCTTTCTTGGTTGATTAGAGAGAGACAAAATTTGACA
The DNA here is from genome assembly GCA_037957365.1 of Torreya grandis. Taxonomy (NCBI): domain Eukaryota; kingdom Viridiplantae; phylum Streptophyta; class Pinopsida; order Cupressales; family Taxaceae; genus Torreya; species Torreya grandis. The sequence goes on from JARHVA010000355.1 coordinate 3,273,068, forward strand.
AGGTTGACACACTAAATCTTGAAATCCACTTGAGGTAAATCCATGAACATTACTAATCTAATATGAAGGATAAGGGACTAAAGAATATGTATTTTAATCAAATGAGTGATAATAAATACCAAATAATGATTATTAGTCACTTGGGGTGCTCAAACCAGTTGATGAACACTTTGAGTTTCCATTGATGTTTGCACACATGCCTCCAAAGGCTGATTGGATGAAGAGAATACCAAAACTCTTCACTCAGTAAATAACTTAGTCCCATCAGGCATGCCAAAAAATATTATAACATTAGTTTGTACCCTTGGAGAGGGGTTTTTAGGCTCTCTCCAACTAAGCTACATAATGGGAACAACCTCAGGCTGTGGGTGTCTTATGGTGAGGTTGAACCTCTGGAGAAGGTTGGCTTCCTCTTGATGGATCACCTAAACTAATGTCTCTATTTGGAAAAGGGTTAGAAAAGGGGGTATAAGGTTACTAAGAAAGCTAAAAAGGTGATGCACCAACACTCTCATATGATTGAAACCAATACTAGATCTGCATAAGATAATATTGGCTCACATGATCTCACAAACTAGCTAATTGCAATAGTATTTCATCAACTAGGCTCACCAAGCAATCAAAGAAGCAAAGAGGAATTCTAAGATTCACACAAATCATCTATTAATGGTAGAAATAAACACAAGTTAAAACTTTAAACTAGCTTGAAAATAACATAAAATAGGTAAGAAAGGAAGACAATGGTGATAGAAGAATCTCCTTCACAAAGCCATCATGCACAAGCTTTCTAAACACTAGTCAAAGGCAAGAGATAGGTAAAAATTGTCTCATTACTTCAAGAGGTAGTTATTACAAGTAAAAATTGTCTCATTACTTTAAGAGGTAGTTCTTACAAAATTTAATAGGGTTTATCCTTATCAAATAAGAGTCTCCTGCTCTTTAAAAATTAGAGAGGCCTTGTGAGAGTCAAAAAATCCAAGAGAGAATTACAATATAGAAGAAAAATGGGAGATATAGGATAAAGGGGGAGAAGAGAGCAGGAACATGCCATAAGAAAACAATAAATGAGTTGACACCACCTTTTAATGAATGTTTCACCACATTTTGATTCAATCAAGACTAATCATTCATCGACAAATTAACTTTTAATTATCCTAATAGCCTTCGAGCCCTCTCACTGAATGAAAAACATACTAGAAGATAAGAATCTTTTAAGGATGATGAGTCATAATCTCTTAAGAAAATAAACATTTTAAAAACCTTAAAAATGCATTGAATTCTTCATCTACATTCTCCAACCACCAAATTTCCTCTTTGGAACTCTATGTCATCTTCCACTTGGTTCATTATAAGGATAAAATCATCATATACTTAGTCTTGTTAGAGCCATGACTATGTTTGCTTTAGATGACTGAAGGTACCTATTTGTTGAGGATATGATTATATCGAAGGGTGAGACAATCCTCCATACTTCATTTATAATTACCTCTACTCCAAACCTGAACATAGGTATAATATAGATGAAAACCAATCCCATTCATTGGTTTTCCCATAGTCATGATCTCAATGAATATATGTTAGGTTACATATCCTCAATATTGATTTGTATTAGGTATAAAAATACCTATGATGTATCTAATAAGCTTTACTGGTGACATTCGATCCTAAAATATCCATTCTGGTTCATCTTGGATCATATTTAGTCTCATATCTATGTGCTTCCCTACATGGGTCCATGAGATCTTTTGATCTAATGTATCTACCTATGTGGCATCTCCCTACCATGCTTATATCATATTTTATAAATATGACCTCATTGCTTTGTACACGTGTCTTCATTTATTACTTCTTGGGACTTAATTAAATATGCCCTATCCATATCCTCAAAAGTCTTTTGGGCTTGACTTTAATGTTGGCCATTGATCATGATCTAGGCTCCCAGATGGTGACACTTGTCATTCTCATGGGCTTTTTGTAGATTTTGAGGATAGATTCCCAATCGGATAATGCTCTTCCACCATGTGGTAGCCTCGCATTTAATCTAATTTTATTGACCTTTTGACTTGACTTACATAATTGATCTTTATTTGAGATTAAACATATACCATCGATCTTGGTTCTACATGATAAAACATACACATTTGATCCCTTGAATTCACTAAGATCATGAGACTTTTTAGTTGCACATTTGACCTCAATATCTTCTAACTTATTTAATTTATGCTCATCATTGATCTTTGTTTGTATGATCGAATGTGCACCATTAGATTTGACCTTGACTTTTGACTTGAGCTCACCCATGTACCATCAATCTTGGTCTAAGATATCATGATTTTGACACTTATCAACCCCACATTCAACCTTAGGATCATTTGAAATATTTTAATTTAAATGGCTACTTCTTACGGCTTTAAATTGATGTCCCCACACACATCCCACTCTATTAGTTCAAATTTAAAGGCTTATATCTTGAGATAGAGAACTCATAAAAATACCAAATTTATAAGGGATTATTTTGGCATAAAAAACATAATTTTATGCAATCCTTTGGCTTTGTTTTATTTCTTGAATGTATTTATAAAATGCATAACCAAACTGACCTGTGCTTTCTAGCATGACATGTTGAAATGGTATGGTTATTTAAGGCTTGTGTTGGAAGCTGTTGTTTGACCCTTCAAGGCTTGGATGAAACTTTGAGACTTTTGAAAACTTACTTCAGGCCCCTAAATTCTATGATCACCATTATAACCTACTATATTCTTCATTTTGTAATTTTAGATCCATTTCTAGACCTACTTCTCAAGAATCAACAAATTACACTTTAAGTTTGATTAAAGTGTTTCAAAATCTTTTCAAATGACTTGAGGTCTTCCACTTCCACCATTGGAACATATATTCATCCATAACTCTACTTAAAGTGTTTCAAAAAAGTAGCCTGATCCATCTAGGTAAAGTTTTGTATGTGGGCCAAAATTGGCCAATAGGTTCAGGGAGTGGCCAACTAGAAAATATCTTTGGAAAGTCAAGAGTAAGATGATCAAAGGCTTTATGTTGTTTAAATGTGATATCAATACTAGATATAAATCTAGCACTTGGTGGAAATTATGCTTCCTTTAGAGATGAGCAAATTTTCCCATCCAAGAATGATTGAAATAGATTTTCATTGAAGGGCTTATCTTTTTATTTACTATTTACCTGATTAATGAGCATCTCAAAGAGGTTTTCACATGAATATCTCAATGTTTTATCTTTTTGGTGACCAAAAAAGTTTGCCTAATCCCCAAAAGAGGTAAAAGTGTCCAAAGAGAAGTCAAAGCCTTTATTATGATCACCAATTAGCATTATATCTCTAAGACCCATGTACTTGGTAATAAATTCATCATTTTGAAATTCATTTAGGGGTATAACAAAATTTTGATGGTCCCAGTCAATGAAGTTAGGATGACAAAGGCAAAGGGGAAAATAGGATGTGATAGTCATGATAGATTTAGATTCAAATAGGTTAGTGTCTTCAAGCTCATTGTAAATGATATGATGGGATGCTGCATCACTACCAAGAGTTTCATTTCTATTAGATTCAAAAGAATCACTATCAAAATACATGAGGTCACCCCCAAGTGGTATAAATTTGAGGCCTTGACTCATATTTTGCTTACCAGTTGATAATGGTTCCAGGATTATTTTCTCTCATGGCCCAAGGATTTTACCTGTATAATTAAAGTTGTCCATAATCTGATTAGGGATAGGCTATTTAGGATTTTTGAAAACAATAAACAAGATCATCAGAATATAACCAGTTCCCTTAAAAAAGCTTCTTGATCCTGATTTGCTAAAGGTATCAGTAAAAATACCATTGGTGGTTCTATGTGTCTTTATTATTTTGGCAAATCATGTTGGGCTTGCAAGGGCTTTGGGAAGGCTTAGGTTTTTCAAAATATTTAGGAGATTTGGGAAACTTAGCAATGTGAAAGACATCTTTTAGATGGTACATGGAAATGCCTACATCCTTAATAATGACCTATTGTGTAAGTGTTGCATAGAATAGATCAACTGAAGTGGAAGAAGGATCACTTGGGCTGATATAATTAGACATGGGTGGTTGCAAAATCATTACATTATTCTTCTTTACTATGAATTCAGAACTAGGACAATAGTTATAATTACAAAATTTAACTTCTAGGTGTTTCTAATATTGATAGGGCTGCAAATCAACATGAATGGTAACCTCATTTCAAGGATGGGGGAACTTGAGGCACTGGTGTAAAGTGGATGAAACAACCTATACTTCATGGATCCAAGGATGACCAAGAAGTATAGTATATGACAATTCAATGTCCAGAACATGGCATAGATTATGATGGGATATAGACCCAACAATGATTGGTAAAGAAATAATTCTAGAAGATTCCCTTTCAACATTGTCATATGCCTAGATCGTGATTGTCTCAGGTTGAATGTCCTTAGTAGTATAACCCAATCATTGTATTAACTTGAAGGACACTATGTTTAGCCCTAAACCATTATCTATAAGAACCCACTTAATTTTATGATTTTGATAATGACCTTGAATTCAACACATGAAGTTGATAAACATAGAGAATAATAAAACACACTGTATTATATTTAACAATACAATGGCTATTATATAGCCAAAGGAATAGGCAAAACAACTTCCTAAATAAAAGAGAGGGCTAACAAAAATTCACCCATTAATGGATTTACAAGTATAACAAATTAACAACAAATATATGATTTTTACATAACAATAATATATTACTAACCTACAAAACCATAAGCACTATTTACTTTACGGTAAATACACAACTTTACACAATGTGAAAACTAGATTTCTCAACATTCCCCCATAGTTTTTACATGGTATAATATATCTATTTTTTTTATTATAGCTTACTCCACCTCCATGTGCTCATGATCTTCTCCGCATACATGTGCCATCACACATCTCTTTCTTCACACTCATCTGCAATTGTTTTTTATAGGTTTTCTAATAACCTTCTAAAATGGTTTTCACAAGTTTACCAATAACCTTACAAAATGGTTTTCTCAAGTTCACCACTAAATTTATAGAATGGTTTTCATAGATTTAACACTAACCTTAAAACATGGTTATCACAGGTTTAGCACTAACCTTTCATCATGATTACTACAATTATTTTTAGATTAATATTCTCTAATGTAAATACACAAAAGGGTTACATGGGAATATCATTCACAAGTGAACATGTACAATTATTCTTATTTTTCACACATGCTAAAAAATAAATGTACACAATGGAAGGAAAATACACACCACATAAAATGTCACCAAAATATTGGTGTGGTCCTATCGTTGGTGACTGACAAGAGGTCATTGAAAGATCTCCTTCCTCTGTGTATCCTCCAACCTCTAGTACATTCAATTAATAGACATAGTCTTCTTCACTTAGATATTCTATGTGAGTTGTATTTGTTTACTCAATATTCTCTTCTTCATTTATGGCCATGGCATTTTCTTATATTTTGCCATCAAGTATATCTTGTGCTCTTTTTCTACAATTCATATACATGTGACCAACTTGTTTACAATATAAATATGTGAGCCATTTATTTGTATCCTTAGAAGTTGCTCCATGTTTGAATTTTTTTCTTAATAAATGCCTTATCTTTATTGTTTTTACCATACATTGTAGTTTCCTCTAGTTCAATAATCATAGTTATTTTTTCTTCATCAAGTAAATAATAAATGAGATCTTCTAAACTAAGATTGATTTTACTCAATGTAAATATTATATTATAATAACTAGGTGGCATATTATTTAATAAAACTGCTTTTACATCATCATCATGTATGTCAAGTTTAATTCTAGCTAATTTATTTGATATGGAATGAAACTTATTGATGTGCTCCACCATGTTGTCACCTTCTTCCATTTTGAGACCAAACAATCTTTGTTTCAATGTAATTGATGCATTTCTAGATTAGCCAAAAAAATTGTTAATGCTAGTTAAATTGTATTTAAAAATTTAGACAAATCAATATGATGCAAATAAGCATCAAATAGCCCTAATCCAATGATTGTTATAAGTTTTTGATATTTTATTTCCCATTTTGTTGCTTCATCTAGATCTTTAGGTTTTTTCACTTTTCCATCAATAATATCCCATAGGTCTTTGTTGATTAGAAACAATTGGGTTCATACTTTCCAAGTGTGGAAATCTTTTCCTTCAAAATTTTCAACATGACCAAACTTTAACATTGTGACACTCTCTTAGAATATTGGTTTAAAATGAGAAAACATCCAAATAAAAATAATTGAAAATGTTTCCTAATAATTACCTAAATAAAATTCTAATATTCACTTTAGATAAGACTCAATAATTTTGACACTTTTTACACAAACAGATTCTTTTTGACAAATGAAACTTCAACTCATTTTAACAAACTACTAAACAACATAATTTATATAGATTTATTTAATAAAATAAAATTTATTAACACTCACTTTTTTTTAAAATAAAACTTGGAATATTTAAATACCATAAATTAATAAATACGTGATATTCTAATTATAAATTAAATAAAATATAACAACATAATTAACTCTACCAATCAACAAGACTGATGGAGGATGCAAAGATTCAAGGTAGGATGCAAGAGCATGATCTATAGATCAAGTGATAAGGCAGATAGAAGTCACACTTAGGCTGGATTATAATTAGTTAATTTTATATTCTTTCATGCCTCCTATCCATAGATCATCACACCCAACTCTTCTTCCACTGGTGGTGCACTATTGTATATGGAATATGCTATTTGCTCATATATAAATCAGATTTACATGCTTTAATTTTAAGTTACTATCAATGCATAGTAAACATTATAATATGTAGATCTAATACACAGATGTGAAAGTTATTATGATACACAGAGAAAGTGTCATGAATAGATGTACCAAGGTATGATGAATAGATCAAACTTGATGAGACTGCACGGAGAACATGACAAGTTAATGTTCAATGTGATTCACTAATTCAAAGACATACAATGATCATGAAATTATAGGCTTATGCATAAAAACTATAAACTATTAACAAAGACTAATGTATAAAATACCTTACAGGCATGGAGAGGTTGACATGTTTATATAAATTTTTTGATATACCACATGAAAATTTGTCTCTGCGTAGATCTTGATGATTTCGTTGACCTTTGGCTCACAAAAATATAATTCAATATTTCATACTAACATAAGATTCTCATGGTGCAAGATTCAATTTGATCTAGTACCAAATTAAGTCAACAGATTAAGTTGATAAACACAGAATAATAAAACACACTATATTATATTTGGCAATACAATGGCTATTATATATGTAAAGGAATAGGTAGAACAAATTCCTAAATAATAGGAAGGGCTAATAACAATTCACCCATTAATGGACTCATGGGTATAAAAAATTAACAACAAATATATTATTGTTACATAATAATAATATATTACTAACTTATAAAACCATAAGTACTATTTACTTTATGGTAAATACACAACTTTACACAATGTGAAAACTAGATTTCCCAGTAGACCTTAGTGTACAAGGAGTTGTTATGGCTAGGGCTAAGAGAAGACATATCTATCTAATTAAATGTAATTTTTTAAAAAGGAGATAAATGCCCTACAAGTGTCTAAAATTATTCAAGGTTAATGTCTTGGGGAATAATGGACTGTTGAAGGAAGTCATTTAAAATAGTTTAGTAAACTGTTGATGTACATAAAAGGTCTAGGATATAAATTTATGTAGGGGTTTTACATAGTTGGTTTGAGATGTTATATAGATTTTCAATGGAAGAAAAGAGGGTTTAGCCTTGAATGGTATAGTGTTCAATTTTATATCTGAAGGCATAGTGTTTAGGTTTGATTTATTATTGGAAGAGGGCAAAGGGCCCTGGTAGGTGACTCATGAGTGTCTAGTTGGGATTGCATAATTTAGAGTCGGCAAGGAACCATTATAATTAGAAGAAGGCAAAGGGCTTTGGATGGTGACTCGTGAGAGTCTAGTTACATTTGGGCAATTTTGAGTTAGTAAGAAGTCATTATAATTAGAATAAGGGGGTAGTGGTCTAAAAATAGTAACCCATAAAAACTAAGGCATAATTGAATTACTTGAACTTGATGTAGTGTTATTTGAGGAAGAGGGTGTTGGCCCTATAATGGGGGGTCCAGTATTTCAAGAAGCATTGGATGATTCATGAGATTTTATTGTGATAATGGTAATGTGATTTGTATAAACATATCCCATGGTGTTATTATAATCATATGTCATGTTGTTTTAACCTAGGTTATTAGCATGGGTACTATGATCCTAATTATGATTCTAGCCTTGTGCTTTTTTATGTTGGCCATGTCCTTGATTCTGATTATTTCTTAGTGTCTATTGATTGTGTTTAGGAAATGGGTCTTTGTAAATGCCCATGTCTTAATTAGTATTTTATGCCATGTGTTTTACTTCAATGTCATCACTTTTAATCAAATCCTCTATAAGATGCCTCAATTAAACATGTTGGTAAATGGCATGGCTGATGACATGATAGAAATTAAAAAAATCATCTTCCTAATACCAATCAGGTTTGGGTTGATCTTCAAGGAATGGAATCTATATAGGCCACATAATCAAATTGGTTACCTCTAAATTTTGGAACACATCCTCAACAGGTTTTCCCAATTTTTTGAATACCCCATATTTATTGAATTTCCTTCATGGATGAGCCCTCTGCTAAGTAGTGAGTGAATTTGGTGGGCTAGTTTCACATTTAGGGTCAGTGAGCCTACACCATTTGCACATGCCTAGATTATATCACCCCATTTCCCACCATGTTCTTGTTCTTATTGAACCCTTTAGGTTTTTTTTAGCAATAACTTGAATAGGTGATTGGGCCTGATTAGACGTTTGACCTTATGAATAAATCTTGACAAGTTCCTTAGTAATTAACACCTTCTTAATCTATACACCCTTATCTATAATCTCCTTGAATGTGTTTTCATAAGTGAGTCATAAATTATGAGCCACCTTAGGGTGTAGGTTTTGTGAAAAAAATTCATCCAGTTGTTTATATGGCAAATTGTGTTGAAAGCATCTAGGTAATGCTCTCCATCATTGTAGGTATGATGTGAAGCTTTCCCAATCTCATTATTTTTCTTTGCACAAATCAACCATGGTTAAATCATGCTCAATTTTATAAGTTAACTCAATTTTATAAGTTAAATGGTTGAAAAATTTCTTAGATAAATCTTTCTAATTTACCACCGATCCCTTAGGTAATTTGAGGAGTTAATCTAAATCTTCTCCAACCAAACTATGTGGAAACAAGCAAAGAAAATAAACACTACTATAGGATACCTCTTGGCATAGTACAAAAAGGATTGGATATGTTTTTGAGGGTCACCATTTCCTTTATATTTATTAAATTTGGGTGCCTCAAATGAGGTGGAAAAGGCACTTAGAGAATACTTAAGTTGAATAGTTATGGATATATCTCATAAAACTTATGTTTCTTAGCTTGGTTTCCCATCTCCAATCTTGACATTAATTCTCTCATCAAATTCCACTCCTACATGTTTGGTGCATTTGTAGGTGGAATATAATTTTTTTGGGTGGTATGTGCCCATGCTACATTGTTTTGTTAGGGATATAAACCTTAAGATCTGAAACTTTTCTTTATTTACTTCTTGAGTCAAGTAGGACAGTTGTTGATTCTTACATGGTTGATAAACATTTCCTAAAATATGCCACTTAAAATATAAGTATACTATTGGATTTGATGAGTTTACGATTGGTTTACCAAAATAAATGATGGTTGGGAGGAACTTGCCAAAGTGTTTTGAACAATACCCCCAATATGTGTTGAGTTTTTAATCCCTTAGTTCTATGAAGGGACAAGAGCCTCTTGGTGATTAACGAATGTATGTTCCATGTCTAGTGAAACATGTTGTGAAACATCTCTAGGTTTATTTTGTTGAGCTAAATTCCTAGGGTCTATCATAGATATAGGGTAAATGAGGTTATGTTGTATTTGATCTATCACACTCTCTTACTCTTTAAAAGCATTATTATTGATTGAAGATACAACTAAAGAGTTATTTAAGTTTGTGATATTCTCTGCATATCATTAACTGATTTTTTTATCTTGTTAACAAGATCATGATCATTGGGATTGGGATTAGACTCTATAAGTGTTTATTTTCCATTGATATAAGAATCAATATTGGATTTTGTGATATGAGTGAGAGATTAATCTTGTTGTTGATCTTCTACCCTAATAAGTGTATGCAATTATTCCATTGGGAAATATTGTAGAAACCTAACACCTGGTTCTATCAACCTTAAGAGGGATCATCTTTGTCTTCTAAGGGTTAATGTTCATAATAATGTTCTTCAAACCTTACAATTATTGGGATATCATTAAACATAATGGATTTATCTTATCCATCATAAAAATGTTCTTCCTCATAATTAGGGTTGTAAGAGACATCACTATGAGTATACCTTTGTGTCATTTTTGGAAGATTGTTTTCTACATTTGCTAAGATGTGAAATGCATTTTGTAAACATTTAAAAAGTCTGTTTAGATTTATTCAAATGAAAGACAAGGTAAAATGAGACTATAAAAATAAGTGGCATAATACCACATGATTAGAAGAAAGTGGTTACTAATTTACTCAACCTTTGTGGGTTGAAATCATCAAATTAGAAGAGGGTACAATAATTTTTATTCCTAAAGTGAAAGATAGCACAATAAAATTAGATAAAAAATAAGTTAATATCATAAATATATATATATATATAAATATGATGAAGAGACATCACTATGAGTATACCTTTGTGTCATTTTTGGAAGATTGTTTTCTACATTTGCTAAGATGTGAAATGCATTTTGTAAACATTTAAAAAGTCTGTTTAGATTTATTCAAATGAAAGACAAGGTAAAATGAGACTATAAAAAGAAGTGGCATAATACCACACAATTAGAAGAAAGTGGTTACTAATTTACTCAACCTTTGTGGGTTGAAATCATCAAATTAGAAGAGGGTAGGATAATTTTTATTCCTAAAGTGAAAGATAGCACAATAAAATTAGATAAAAAATAAGTTAATATCATAAAAATCTATATATAAATATGATGATTTTCAACTAGAAAACTATAAGGTATTTCTGATCAGGGAGATAAAAGTGTGAACTAAGAAGCGCAAAACATGAATTAACATGACAAATCCTAAGTATAAAGCCAAAACTAAATGGGTAGTACAATGGAACCACATGGCAATAAGATGTAGAATGGTCCAGGAACTTAGGGAATGAGGGAATGCAAGATAATTTAAGTCTAAAATGAGAATAAAATGATGATGAATCTAGGTAACAACCTTCAATCCAAATGGGAAATCATACCCAAATTATTAAAACTAAGTGTGAAAGGTAAATTGATAGAACTTTGGATCAGAACTTAAAAAGGTGAGATTTCAAATTTAGACAAAAAATGGACTTTGAGATTTTCACAAGTGAATAAATGGTTTACACTAAAATGGATAGCATAACAATGTTATTTGTAAAGTACAAATACAATGTTTTGAATGAATAGTTTGAATAAGGCAAGAAGTGATTTTGATTTGGTTAGTGTTACACCTCTTTATTCAAATAAAATGGTGTATAATAGAGTGTTTGGTTTTTTGAAATGTTTTGGTTTTCACATAACTAGTTTTAGACTCAAAAAGATAAATCAATAAAAATTATAAAATGACAAACACACCTAAGTGTAATGCCCTAAATCCTTACACTGACAAGGTTACATGGTACTATCAAATTCTATCTATATACATGATCTTGAGAGGATTTTAAATGTTAATCCATAAGTAAAAGCAAATGAAAATTAGGCTTTTTATGGCCTCCTCTTCTATCAAGAGTTTTTTTGATGACATGGAACTTTCAGATACTCACCCTACATCAACAGTATGTCTGTGGTAAGTGGGGTTTATCTAAAACTAAATTTGTGCACATCTAGATGGTCCCAAGTATGGATAACACTAGAGATGCTCATGTAAATTAAATCTGTATTATCCAATTTTTTTTGAAAAGGTATTTTCCTTTTCAAAACCACTACATCTATTAATTTCTTAGTGTAGTGTGATGTTCAAGTTTCCCCTATGGTTTGAGGCTGAGTACCACTAATAGAGTTTGTTTTAACCACTCAAAATAAGCATCCTAGTGGGTCACCCTCAATTTATATATCCCACTATGGTGTGTGGTTGAAATGATGCTAGGAGATGAATTATTGGGTCAATTCTTCCCTAGAGAACCCATGAGGAGGTGATGAACTCCTGCTCACAAGCCAAAGTACATAAAAATAAAGACAAGTGAAAAGATTTTATGATTGTTTTGGGGTCACCTAAATCATACATATTTGGTGAGGGCCCTAGTGAATTTATTTTTGCCCCTTTGGATAAGGCAAAAAATGCAAATAATGATCATTTTTGGTCACCCAAGTTCCCTAAAGGGGATGGGGGAGAGCATACATGTAACACTCATCTTTCTTAAAACACACACTTCAACAAACAAGCATAAAAAAGAACTCTTAAAAGTCTTTAACTAATGTGAGAGTTCATTTTATGACACCAAAACAAAGTATGTAATGAATTTTACCTTTGGATTATTATGAAATAGAGACTAAATTACTTAAATCCTATAAACAAGGTGTTAAAAGTCTAAAACCAGGGTGTGAAGTTATTAGCAAAACTTGTAGTTTGCTATTTTAAGTCCTTATTTTATTGTGTAGATCAATCTCATCATTCCATAGAGTGATCTATCCATTCCATAGTGTTCTCTCTATTTTAAATATTGATCCCACTGAAAGACATAAGCAAATAAGACACTATTTTGTGATCTCATCAATTGACAGGGAAATATCACTAATTAGAAGGGTGTTCTTACTAAAGTATAGGGCATTTCCAGCAAAATGATAAAAATGATTAAAAGAAACAACCATCACCTATCATTTTATGGTCTAAGATGATCTTTCCATTTCATATTCTAATCCTATTTATCCACAGTATGATCCCACCAATCCAAAGTATGATCCCATCGATCCATAATTTGATCCTATTGATCCATAATACGATCTTGTTGATTCACAATGTAATCTCGCTGATCCTATAAAACACATAGGTAGATAAAGAGCAAATAAAGTGATTCTACCATTCATGGATATTATTTTTCCATTTCATAGGTCTTTTTTGTTGATATTCAAGCTGATCCCACCAACTTCCATAGTGATTCCACTAATTTACAAGTTGATCCTGCCATTTTTCTCAAAAGTTTTATAAATGTAAAATACAAGAAAAAGAAGTACAAAATAGCCTCCAAGGAGAGTCTAAATGGAAAAGTACAAGGTATAAAGACTTGTGTGAGGTGGGAGTCCCACAAGGCATGCCAAAATGTAGAGTAAGATTATGAGATGCATTAATCCATGTGTTAGTCAAGAATATATATATATATATATATATATATATATATATGTATATATATATATATATGTATATATATATATATATATATATGTATATATATATATATATGTATATGTATATATATATATATATGTATATATATATATACATATATATATGTATATATATATATATATCTACATATATATATATATATATATCTACATATATATATATACATATATACATATATATATATATACATATATATATATATACATATATATATATATAAGCATATAGAGCTAAAACATCAACCTTACTCCCTCATGGGGTGTCGATAGTGAATTATAATAGATATTTAAGAAAGGAACACTACCAAACCTTCAAAATAACATTCATCCTTCCAAGAGTGGCCAAAAATCATGTTTTCCCCTAGATTTAGTGTTCCAAGTCTACGTCAATGAAGAGTAACATGCTCCTCCATTATTTCCTAGTGCACCAATGGGTTAGGCTCACAATTTTGATCAATTTATGTAAATAGGTGAAGCTTTGTGAATATAATTATACATAATAACATTACACAATTCAAGCTTTTTTAAATGGTGGTCTTGGCTCACCTATTTATAGCCTTCAAAAAATGTTCAATGTCAACCATGACCATTCATCTTGAGATCAAGATATGTGGCCATGAACTAATTCAATTTTGGAGGGACAAGCCATAAATATTCCCATTAATATTTGGAATAGTGGGGCATTGATGAGGCATGGGAGAGCTTAATCCTTATATTTGTTCTATTAATTTTCTATGGATGCCACCCCATTGATGATGTCATGGGATGATACATATTTGAATAATAAATTTCCAATAAATAGATTTTCAATAAATTTCATGGAATTTTCACTTATGTTCTTGATTTGATTTAATTTTCATAAGTGGCTTTGATTAGTTTTTTGTAATTATTTGGAAATCTATTACATGCTTAATCAACCTGGTTGGAAATGTCATTTTACTGAGTCATAATTTGATTAGAATATAATTAGAATAAGGTGACAGTTGTGTATAGAGAAATACCCCAGTTAGGGGTATTATGGATGCAAAATAACACATGCACATGATATGTGCTACAAAATTAGAAGAATTTAGTGGTTCGAGGTGTCATTTTTTATGGTCTCAATTTAAATTAAAGTTATTTAAGAAAATATAATAAACACATAAATTGCATTTCCCCATTCAATGATACATTAACCTAAATCAATACCTGTACATGATAAGTTTGAGTGATTTAACATGTTTTAGTGACTTTGGCCCAAATTGTTCATTGTCATAGAATATTGCTTAGATTGACAATTACAAAACAATAGTGATAGGAATTGGATGTCTACACTAGTCAAGAAGAATAATGGTGATATTAGGCTATTCATCAACTTTAGAAACTTGAATAGATCCTTGGGGAAAGATAATTATCCTCTAACTTCCCTAGATGAATTGATCCAAACCATTAGTGGGTCTAGGGTGATCTCCTTCTTGGATAGTTTTTAAGGATATAACCAAGTGTTGGTGGAAACAAAAGATCAAATGAAGATAATCTTAACCATAAAGTGGGGAACTTATGCTTATAAAAGGATGCATTTTAGCCTCATCGACGTTGGATCAAATTTTTAGTGGGCCATGTACTATGCATTCCAAGGACTTATTGATAAGTGTAACATCATCTATATAGATGACCTCACTTTATTTTATAGAAATAAAATAGATCAAGCAAATCATTTGAATAAAGTGTTTGATAGATGTAGAAGATATACAGTATCCTTGAACCTAAAGAAGAGTATCTTTAGCATTACAAAGGGCAAGTTTTTTGGCCATATCATCACCAAGGATGGGATTTCTATCAATCCAAAATAAATTTAGGCCATTTAAAAGCTAACACCTCTCAATAGAAAAAAATATTCGAAATCATTCTTTGGTAAAATCAATTTTATATGAAAATTATTTTTTTGTATTGCAAAATTTGTGAAGCCATTGAATGTTATGTTGAAAAAGGATGCTAAAATAGAGTGGACAATTAAGGCTAAGTAAGATATCAAGATAGTTATTACTTAATCTCTAGTATTGATTAGCACTGACTTCACCAAGGATTTATTTTTGTATTCCTTTCATTTAGAGTATACCATTACTGTAGTATTCACCCAAAAGGTAAATGATAAGAACACCAAATTGATTTTATGAGTACTAATTTAAAATATGCAAAATTGAAATATTGAATGATAGATAAGCAATTATTTGCATTGGTCAAGGTTGTAAAGAAGTTTTGGCACTGTATCTTGAGGAACAAAATTTATGCCATCATCTTAGACTTAATAGTTAAGCTCACCCTCAGTCAAAATAAGCTAGTTGAGAGAAGAGGCAAATGGATGGCAAATCTACAAGAGTTTGATTTAGAGATCAGACCAGCCAAGATAGTAAGAGGGCAAAGAATTATCTAGATAATGATTGAGATAAATCCACACATTCAAATTGAAAAAATACATAAATTTTAAGTGTTAGGAAGTGTGTTATACTCAAATAATTCATTGTCTAGTCATGGGAGCATGCCCCCTTTAGTTGAATAGAGAACAAATGTGAGATTTGAGGCTCAAGTCTACCTACTACATGATAAAATGGGGAGTCCTTTATTTCAAAAAATATGAGGGAATATACCTAAGGTTTGTCTCAAAAGAAGAATTTATGGATAATTTAGAC
Organism: Torreya grandis; assembly: GCA_037957365.1. Taxonomy (NCBI): domain Eukaryota; kingdom Viridiplantae; phylum Streptophyta; class Pinopsida; order Cupressales; family Taxaceae; genus Torreya; species Torreya grandis. The sequence continues at coordinate 3,289,304 of JARHVA010000355.1, forward strand.
AACATACACTAAAAACTAGGTAGTGGTCGTTCTTCTGGGATAAAAACATCCCAAAAGGTCTTGAGAATGGGGTATTATTGGCCCACTATTTATAGAGATGCCCAAAACCATGTTAGGACCTACCATGAATGCCAAGTCTTTGGGAAGAGAGAGCTTAATGTTTCCATGCCACTACACCCTATCATTGAGGGTCATCCTTTTGCATAATGGGGTCTTAACTTTGTTGGATTAATCAATCCCAATTCCTATATAGGGCATAAGTTAATTTCATCCTTACCTCCACTAATTATTATACTAGGTGGACAAAATTGGTGGTCACTAAAAAATCTAGAGATTAAGATGTCATTATGTTTCTAGAGGAGTATATAATGACCAACTTTATTACTCACATATATTTAATAAGTGATAATGGCCCAAATTTTCAATCTATTAAATTATATGAATAGGCCTACAACAATTAAATAATAATCAAGTCCTCTTCAAACTATTATCCCCAAGGGAAATAAGTAGTTGAATATGCAAAAAAAACTTGACGGGTGCCATTAGGAAGTCAACCCAAGATAAGCCAAGAGAATGGCACCTAATGTTTAAATATGCATTATGGGTAGATAAAAATAGGCCCTTAAGACTTCACCTTCCTATGGGTGTATGGATGACAACCTATTTTTCCCATGTCTCTTAAACTCCCAACCTGTCAGTTTATACAAGACTACATAGAAGAGGATCTAAGCATTCAATCTAGAATGTTGTAAATAGTCCAGCTTGAGGGTGCAAGGACCAAAGCATTACAAAACTTTATTAAACACCAAAACATTGTTAAAAGGTGATTTGATAAAATATACAAGCTCAAGGCCTTTTGGATCTCAGACCTAATTCTTCTATGGGATAAAGATCATGAGAAAAAGGCCATCATAATAAGTTCACTCCCTTATGGATTGGACTGTGTCAAGTGTTTGAGATTTTAGATTTTAGACAACACCTTCCATTTGAAATACCTTGAAGGAAATAACCTAACCTTGAATTTATTCCAATCTTCTGATAAAAAATTCAAAACAAGGATAAAATAAAATCACTTTATCATATATAGACCCAAGATATGAATAAGACTAGTCTGATTGCATATGGTTTTGCAAGCCTCTTTCATGTTTTTGGTTTAATTATCTTTCACTGGTATGATCCAAGTTTACTTTATAGTTGTTAACCAAAGATTCTAGGTTCTTGAATACTTGATAATATTCTCCATATGAGTCACAATTGTTTATGCCCCAACATACACCCGTTTATTTTTTTAAAAATAGGGATCCACTTTATTAAGTTGTCTTTAGTTATTCAAGATTGATGGGGTAGCCTAAGTTTGTTTCTTGAAGATTAAACTAACATGATAACTCTTTTATTATTACAAACCAAAGTTATTCTTAGGCTTGTATCAAGTTATATCAATAGCCTTTGGTTTATTTTGTACACGTCTACCAAAGTTTTTGGATTCTAGTGATTCATGAAATTTTGTTAGTTTAATCCAAAAACATGTTGAGTTTTTTCTCTTTTAGAATAACTAAGTTATGTGTTTTTAAAAGTTTTATTGCTTTGTGTTTTATATTTTAAAGGTCATTCTTTACTTATAATTCTTTCTACTTTTCACCTAGACACCTGTCAAGTTGCCAAAGCATACCACATGGCATTCACTCGCTCTCTTGGATCCCTAAAGGCAAGTAAAGTATGCATTATACTTTAGTGTTATAAAAATTTTATGTCTCTCAATGACAACCTGCTAGCCCACAATGTTTATGCCACTTATGAATTTATAAAAATAACTCCCAAGTGAGTGGAATGTTGATATAATGCCAAGTGTCACTATTTTTCTCACTTAGTGACTAACAGATTAAATATTTAGTGTATGGAATTCTTAAGATGATGAAGTGGCAACAACCCTCCATGTGGCATGATCCTACAAGCTTGAGGTAGTAAATAAGTAGTTAGTAGTAAAGGAGGGCCTGAGAGGTAGTGTAAGGACAAAATTATACCATGTGTCCCTATAATAACATAGGGGTTGACTAATAACAATATGATGGTTTTTAAGGAAGCATAATATTGATAAGTGTCAAATATACATGATAAATCACTTAGATAAAATGAAAGAAAAGCCATCCAGCATCAAAGACTGTAAAAGGGGTGATAATTTACCAAGTAAATTCAAAATACAAAAATAAAAGTAAGTAAAGAAATCCAGGACTATTAATGCCATTAATCCACATGAATTTACCAACTAAATACATTAAATTTAATAGAGGTAAAGAATCCAAAGGAAATATATACATTCAACAAAGTTAATTACAAATACATTGTCATCTAACAAGTAACTACTAGCACAAATTTGAGCTCTATTATGACCAATAAATTTCATAATTTTAAATAACTAGAGATCTTAAGTGCAAAACAATGGTTTATGCTTCACATCTTTTGCCACCCCCTCTACATATTCCATTGTAGGACCTAATCAATACATAGATACAAGGTTTGATGAGGTTACCCTCAATCATGAATTCAAACATCATTATGCTATATGGAAGTTTAAGAAAGATAACATTATGGTCCTAAGGATCAACCTTTGACTTTCACACAAAGATACAGAGAAGACTCAGTGGTAATAAAATCAATAGGCCTACATAATGCTATGACAAAATCTAAGGTAATACCCTGTGTCGATCGATTATTTAATATATTTGTAAATAGCCAAATTTATGTAAAAATCCTATTTTTTTGATAATGTATCACCCTAAAAACATGTATTAGTGGGTCTACCTTTGAAAAATACTATATGATCACCCTCCCTAAAATGGCCTATAATCAAGCCCTATTTAATTCATGGATGTATACAAACAATACAACTAGTAAGTTATAGGAATGAGCTGGCAACACTAGTGCCTTCATAGTTAGGGGCCTTATTTATGCTATCCCCATTGCCATATTTAGACCTAAATTAGGATTTCTATGGATTTACTAAATTAAATTTATGGTTTCCCTAGTATAACCTATGTCAATGAGATTTGGATGCCCCTGTTAGACACCATCATCACTTTCACCAAGGTCATAACTATGGGCAAGATCCTTAGAGCCAATATGATCAACCAAGTCCTTAATTTAGAAAACAAACCAAATGGAAACTTTATATGATTTCTTATTTAGTAGATGCCATAATGAGAACTATTCACTTAGCTTTTGAGTAACCAAGGGAGCCATCAACTGAGTATCCTAATAATCAAATTTGTGATGATTTCAATATTCTTTATATACACAAATTTAGGAAGAATATGACTAAGATAACTAATACTTTCTATCCAATGGTATACTAGGCCATTTAAGGCAAGGACATGCCCAAATTGTATAATCAAATCCAATGAACCATTGAAAATATTGGTGACTATTGGTTCTGTCTAGACCACATAATCATCAAAGTAGAGGGAACTAGGGATCCTCTTATGTATCTACCCCAGTTAGTCCTAGAAAAGGTGGTAGAATAAGAAATTACAACTCATCTAGATGATTATGTAGATGTTAATCTAAGAAGTGCCAAACAAGGATCTATCCATCCACCTCCCATTAACATTGGTAGGATCCAGTACACCAAATGGGAACATTTTCATCTAGTGGGCAGAATTAGAACACACTATGATTTCAAGTGGGCACTTTACAGGTAATGAGATCTAATAAAAAGGGTCAAGTAACACTTAAATAGAGTTAGGGGGAAGGTGATTATTGATTATGACCATGTATCATATCCATGTGATGAAGTATTCATGAATTATTTGAATGATACAGAGGTCCACATAAGAATTAATAGCATAAATATGTCCATGATGGTGGTCAAGCACATGAAATATCATGTAGAAATCATTGAGGAAGAGGCTAGGAGAATTGAGGCAAAGTATGAGGTTTCAAAACCTCCTTAAGGATCTTTCCCAAAAGTTGAAACATAAGGACAATAGCATGTTATTCTATTAGGATAGATGTCTATGGGAAGTGGATAAGAAATTAGTTAGGAGCATCCTCAACATCCCATTCTAGTGATTACCATTACAGCAACCACCCTAGTGTCTAACCCTCCTCAGCTAACTACCACCACACATGGTCCCATAAATGTAATTAGGTCTAGAGGGTCAGTCTCTATGTTCCCTTTTAATCCCCTCATAATAGTATAATGGGTGAGTCTTTCATCTTTCCTTCTTCTTGTTTCTAATTTGGCTTCACTCATCCCTGAGTCCAAACCATTGCACCTCCATCACTATCTCTTTCCCCTAGACAAGTGTCCACTTCCCTAGGTTCACCCCTAGTAGTCATTGTTGTTCTTTACCTGTTAAATTACATGTTAGATTCACATACTACTATTTCATCCCTTCTAGCATCAACTTATACTCTTATTAGATCCCCCTTGTGTACAATAGGAAGCATGGATCTCCTTCATATTCTCCTTAGGGCACTCCTATAAATGATACCTCAAAGAAAAAGTTAGAGGGAGGATTAGATAAAAGAAAAGGTTTTAAATTGGTATAATTCATGGAGGTGACAAACAAAAAAAATGAGTGGTCCATCAAGGAGGAATGGGAGGATAAAATATAGATATCATTATCTGAAATCATTAGTGAGACCATGAAAAGTGATCTTGAAGATGAATGGATACCAAAGGAGACTCGATTGGGTGACATTGAGATTTTGAAGACTAGTTTATTCTCAATTGAATTTCTTTAGGACCCTTCTAGAGTAGCGTAAAAATACCCTATTGGAGTATCTTTTACATTAGTAACTAGTTATTTGAAAAATTTACTCAGTACCCCTCCTTCTTATTCATTATTTGCTTCCTTAAACCCTTAGTCCTCTAGACTCAATAAATAGGTGCATTTCAAAGATTTGGTCTCCACCACCATTTTGGATTCCCTAGTTACTCCCTCCCAACTATCTAGTCAATTGAGCCTACTAATTGGTCATGTAGCCTAAATAGAAGTTATAACCATTAGAACATACAAGGTGTCAAAGAAATGAAAGCTACTAATTAACACAGTGGCCCCCAAGAAGGTCACTGGTTGGAGAAGATTTATTGCCCCTTTCCTTCAACTAAAAACCTCTTCTCCCAAGCCCATGCTCTCGTAAGGAAATCCCCATCTACCACTCTTATAGAGAAAATAAAACCTACATAACAACTAGTTACCTTGAACGTTCCTGAATGGATCTAGAAAATGTAATGGGTAGAAGAATACAGTCAAGACCTAGTCATTATTGAACAACCAATAGTCAATTCACATTTTGATATATAAATGAAGACTATGAGGAAGGTCAAAAGGAAAACCATAATGTCTGAAGGATAGAGGGTAGAATTGGAGCAAAGAAAAGATGTGTTATCTTTAACCAAGAGAATAAAATTGCTCCCCTCTAATATTATTAATTACATAAAAGACCCCTACACCTTTTTAGACTCTATAGGGGGAGTAATAAAATAAATGTTTAGAGGATTTTATCAAACCATGGAAGCATTGTAAGAAATAAAGACCATACAACCTCTGAGGGACATCATGGATAACATGCAAGGAGTAGCTCAAAAGTTGTATGATAATATCTAGTTAACAATACATGAAAATAAGGAGTCACAACCCAAGTGGGGAGATGTATACCCCTTGCTAATAAGATGAAGAAAATGGAGGTCAAACTCTATTTCTTAAGCTAGATAGTCTGAATCAAGACTTATGATCACTTGGACTTAATAACTTCTCCATATACAACATGGGCCTTGAACTATTAGATTCTAGGAGAGATATATTGATTAAATGGAATCAATAATTACAAACTCTAGTTCTATAACTCATCAATTATAAGGACCAAGCCACTATAATTTTAGGGAAAATGAGAATCAATGGTGTGATTAACCTAAATAGGTAATTGGTCCTCATGGCCATCTTTGAAGACATTCTCTAGACATTAGCAAATAGTTTCAAAGCAAAGGTCAAGGGAATAATTTATAAGACCAAAGATGACATGTTTTAATTGATGAATTTTTATAGAAGCAGGGTCCTTAACATAAAGACTCTTTATGTGGGGCTTGGGGCTACATTAAAAACACATAATAAATTGATGGATAGACTCACCCAACTCTTCAAAATACCTTTATTGGATTTCAATGCAAACAGTCTCTATTTACAAATTTAGGTAAGTAGTCATCTCTGGCCATCTTACCTCCATCAACTATTTCAGTTACAACTACTTCTTAAATTCTTTGACTAACCATACTTGTAAATCTGGTTAGAACTGTAATGGATACCAAAGCCCAAGTTTCAACAACTACAATTTCTTCCTCATAGGTAATTTCCCTTGTAATTACATTAGTTGATTATGAAATAATGTTGTTGTAATATTTTTGTCTTTTATGAATGATTGGATATGTGTGGCCATGTATGCCATGCATGACTCTTCGATAGATGTCCCAATTGTGGTGGATCTTTGAGCATGGCTTAAGGGATGAGGCATCCCCATTACATGCCTACAAATACATGTATGTCATGAATTTCAAAGGGAGGAGAAAAAATTGTATTCCATATAGATAATAAATACTTAGGGTTGTTCTACAAGTATGTGTTTTATGATCGTCTCTTTTATTTATGTTTTATATTGATTATGTGCTTTGCTCTAACTAGTAGTTTAGTTTATTGATATGTGCTCTAACAATTTTTAATATCTTGTGGCTAATTAGTAGAATTTTGTCAATTAATAATGTGCATTATAAATTTTAAGGTTGATAAATCTTTCTTTCATACAATTTTGTTAGGATAATCTTTAGAATTGTGTAAATATGCCATTTTGATGCAACTTCCTAAACTGAGTGATAACTAGTCAAATGGGCTTTCTACTTGTTAGCTATAGTGTTTTATTCAGAGATGTAACAAAAATATTAATGATAACATTCATTAGACAATAAGTTTCACTTAAATTTATTTTGGTCCTTAGACCACCTTACTGTGTTTGTCAGTTCTATGTGCCAAATCATCAAGTTGTAAGCATTAGTCTATGGTGTATATCCCTATTCTAAAACTAGTTAGAAAGAACACATATTTTTAGTTTACATATTCTATTTTTTACCTTAACTTTCCCTTTGTTTGTAGTTTCTTTGAATCATGCCCACTTTAAAAAAGATTCATCATCATCCACCTCAAGTAGATCTAAGATTTGCATTTATATCTTAACCATCTGAATTAATAGTTATTTTGACATATGTCATTCTACCACAAGTTATTGTAAAATAAAATACCCTAAAAATCATTTCCTAGAGTGGATTTCACCTTCATTGAGATCTTAATTTATTAGAGTCTACCTCATAAAGGTTTACTGGGCGTGAATAAAACCCACATCAACATATCCATCAAAGGAATTAGTCTCAATAATTTGTTGAAGTGTGATATGAGCTCTCTCATATACTAATTATCTTGATTATGAATTTGAAATAAACTTTACAACAATGCTCATACATATACAACTGGTTTAAATCTATTTAGGAACTTTCTTTTAAAGGAGTCCCAATTCAAAATGCATCCATCTTCTAGGTGCTAGAACCACTTGATTGTAGATCTAGTGAAAATTTCAAAAAAAAAGTCTTATAACTACATCCTCATGCATAAATCCTAAAATTTTATAAGACACTGTGAAATCCAAGACATATTTATCTACATCTTCACAATTATCTCTAGAAAAAATTGAAAATCTCTTCCTTGAGCTTGATGGTAACTCATTGTATTGGGCCAAAACCAACAACCCAAAATGTTTTCCCCATGGGACATAGGGAATATTAGGGTTTGGGTAAACCAACACCATTTATTGAATCAAAAATATGTAGGAACTAGGTACTTCATCTCAAAGGAGTCGCCAACCTCTATTCTATGGGAAATTCTTTAAATATCTAAAAATCATGTGCATAAAGCACCTTGATCCCCAACAAAGGCACCAAAAATTGTTGGCTAAAAAATTTGTTAAAGTGAAAAATGTGTGCTTTTAGTCAACAAAATAAATACAAAGTCCTCATGTCATTCAACAATGTATAGACAAAGTCCCTCTCCTATTAGAAAATAAAGTTACCTTTATTGAAAACTAGAAAGGGAAAGAGTTATTTACATCTATTCATAGCAAAAATGTTTTTTATGGGGGGGTTCATACATTGCACCAAAAAGTATGTAAAGGTAATAGAAATGGAAATGTAAGGAGGAAATATTGGAATAATGGAAATAATTCGAGAGTAGAAGATGAAAAGATAGTTCTAGCTAGCCAAACATAGAAATTCACTAAAACAATCTAAAAAGGAAGATTTTAGTAAAATAAATCTTTATCATATAAATGGGATATGAAAGACATATTTTGGTGATAATAATATAGTACATACACAAATAGATTAATAATTATAGGAAAATTGATAAACAAAAACTCTATATTTCCTCAAAAGAATGGACAGAAATCCTATTCTTAGCCCACCAAGATCTCAGGATTATAGAAACTCTTAATGTAGATTCAAGAGAAATCCTACACTAAAAGTCTCATTTACACTGATTATCTAAAAATGAAACTTAGCAACATTATAAAGAAGAAGAATCCAAAAGATTAATGTATACACATACATTATCTATTCAAAGAAATTTTGGGCACAAAGTCTGGAAAAGTTCTCCTTATATTGATTCTTCCACAAGCTGAAAATACAAATTCTACCCTCTATCTTTGCAAAAATATGTTTCACTATCAAAAATACCCTCTAAGCTCAGTTGAAGCTAACTTACAAATGAGTCTCAAACTCCTATTTATAGGTTACACTATGTAACCACCTTGTTTACATTTTTAGGGGCTTGTAAAAGCACATTAAGAAATCTACATAACTTAAAACTTGTAAGAACACATTGAGCAATTTGCATAATTGAAAAAGTGCAATGACAAATTTGCACAACTTGCAAAAGTGCATTGGAAACTTGAAAAAGTGACAACAAATCTATATGACATACAAATGTGCAAATGTGCTATTGCAATCATGTGCAATTTTGGATTATGAGAATGAATATAAAATACTAGTGTTGTTTTAGTTAGAATCTAATGGAGAACTATTATTCTTCTTTTTTGTCATCGAGGATAATTTTTACTTTTTAATACTCTAACCCAAGTTTATTTTCCCAAGACAACTCATGAATGTCATTTAGTTTCTAATCTTCTCCATTTTTTCCTCCCAAAACTAATGCTCCTATTCTTCCAATTATACAAGTATAATGTCCCTAATCAAATATTGGTGGTTTTCTAAGAACATTCAACATATTCCATGTTGGTTTCTCTTCGATTGGATATAAGGTAAAGTTTTGAGGCCAAATGCAAATTAGTAACGGATCCTCCAAAAATCAAAACTATGCCACTAAGCAAACTAACAACCATGTGATCATTCCTAGGTGAAGAAACTATTTCCCTTGGATTGTCTGCACCTGGGATCCCACTTCCCATTAAGTATCTCCATTTGTGCTCTTCTTTCCATCTTGATCAAACCTACCCTCACTCTAAATAAATTTTACAAAATAAAGTAAAATGATCCCAACTATTTACAAATCCATGGAAAACCTACTAACTAATTTTATAGAAGTTTTCCATAAACATGGAATCCTTGGCCATAATTTCAATTTCATCACATAGAAAATTGATGAGAACATCTTCACCACCTATCATCTTTGGTCCTTTTAGATGACCATCTTGATACCTCATAAGATAATTTTTAGCTATCCTTTTACATATTTCTCTTGGGCTAATAGATAGATCTATCCATTCAAGTAACATTCATCAACTAGTTAAAAAGTATGAGCACATCTACAAATGAATCATGAAAGGAAAATTTTATGAATATTTTTCTCCATTAGTTTTCTACGACAAATCAGACTTTTTTTCTAAACTTAGACTACACTAAGAATGTAAATTTTACAGAAAAGATGTCCACAAACTATTGAAGTCTCCTCCTTCATTTGATACATACATATTACAAAATTAAGATTTAATTTGTTTAATTAAATAGGGGTTCATAGGTAGACCATCATGTTTCAATAACTATTTGAACAAAACTTGAACTATGAAGTCATGAAGAAGTTAATGAAATGAAGAACAATTTACTTTACCTTAATCCAATGCCACATTACACATTTTACAGACAAGACATGCAGTTAGTATGTTGATTTGTTTTAAAGAACCTTATTTTATGAATTCCTAAAGCTGTTCTCGACAAATAGTAAGATAATTATGGAAAGTGGACAAAACTAAAGGGGTTGACTTAGAAAGAGTAGAAAGCATATTACAAAGATATTAAATATGTATTGATAGCTATTGTGAACCATGATCACTGAACAAATTGTTATCTCTCACTTCAAGAGTCTTTGTTTTCATTTCAAAATATGCTATTGTATCTCATTTTCCAACCATCTTCTAACAATATCAATTCCATGCAAAGTTTTGGAATAAGAGTTGATTACACTTGCGTATATGAAGTATCCATTTCCAAGTTGCCTTTGCAGCTTCACTTCTACATACCTCCAATTAATACCATGCTTGTTTTATATTTGAAAAACACTTTTGAAGGGTGGTTTTACATGGAAACCATCCTTTAAAAGTAAATAGGAAGAAATGAAAGTGAAAAGCACCTGTTAAAATACTAAACCATGGATTGCAAGGGGAAATCAATGGATTTTGAAGTTAAAATAACCCTTAAAAAATTAAATTTAGGGCTTTAAGTGGCCACATGGATAGAGAAGGATTTCAAAAATATTTATGGATCTTATAAAATGTTTTTACAAAGTTGGCAAGCCTCTATGAAGTTTTACATTCATCATACCGATAGGCTTTTTCATAAGAGACATTAATATCTTACCAAACCATGGGAATGTTGGAACAAGAGGCTTTAGTGTAACCCATGGAATATGAAAAAAATATAATCCCACCAACCATACAGTTTCCACAATCACATTTGGGTTTCCAACCTATCTAAGAGTAAGTTTAATGATCAATTCATCATTTCAAATATTAAAAGATTTAATTCTTTATATTTTAATTGGTAAATTCCATAATGTAATAGATTTGAATTCAATATATTTTATTTTGTTTTGATATGAGATTCATTCTGTATGTAAGAGGCATTTAAGTTCAGTCAATTATATCATGTTTTGCAAACTTCTCTTCATACATCTAAGGTTGACAAACCTACATGTAAATTCATCTAGCATTAAGTATCCTTACATGAATCATCATGGACTTAAATTTTATCCAAATGTAAAAGATGAATAAAATAATAGTGATATCAAGGCATTACCCTCTTTTACCCTCAAAAAATCACTCAGATCTCATATGTAAGAGTAATCTTGATGTTCCATATTGCAAGTTATTTCTTTGATTTGATCTCACGTTTTAGCATGTTTTCCATGATGCTAATAATCTTGTAATGACATAATGGAAAACAATAAACCTAAAACATTGTCATACCTTAGGTTGTAATAAAATCACTCACCTTCTATTGTTGAAAGAGAGATTGTCGAGATATCTTCAACACATCCAACCCTATGACTCAAAAATCTCAAATTAGTAATAACTAGTTTATTCACCTCAAATGCATATCCATCGGTAATGTTATTCTAAAAACAAATCAATGATTCACCATTTGGAATGTTTAAGGATAAGTAGATATGAGTATTCAACTCAAACCTTGTTCATTAGGTTATGGAGTCGATGTCCCATTCTGAAATGTTTTTATTGTCCATATTCTTAAAAGACTTCTAATTTCCTATAGGAATGCAATTAGGGGATTATCATGAAAATTAAAATTTCATGATTAAAAACTAATAATAAAATCCACCTCATAATCCCACTTAATCTCCACATGCCTCCATTATCAAATTTTATAATTCAATATCATCTCAAGATTCTCCATTATGTAAATATAATAATCTCCACTATCTCCACTATCTCCATTATCTAATTTTATAATCATCAGGTTCCTTACAATTTTATAATCCCACTAACCTCCATTATCCAATTTTATAATCCCAAATTCCCCCATGTCTTCCACCATCCAAAATTATCACCACTAATTAAAGTATATTTTTTATGAGGAATCAACCTTAACCATATATCTTGCATTAAGATCGATGGTTCTCATTTATTTATAAAATCTATAAATATATTTCCCATTTTCCATTCCTATCAACTCTTGAATACCTAACATAGTTCTAACAAATTTGGAGAAACATCTAACGTCAAGACCATCATAATCCAATCAAGATCATCACTTTGCAAATGGGCTATGCTTTTGTTTCATCCATGTGTATCCTCAAAACAACTTAAAACTAAAATTTTAGCATATCCAAACTTTAATTCAAATAATGAGGAGATCGCAAGAGAGGTATACATTTGATTTATATTTAAATTTAGTTGTATTATTTTATTTAGTCTTTCTCAATCAGAATGCATATGTTTAGGTTAGGATCAAGATTTTAATTATTTTGATTTATTTCTAACCAAATAAATCTTTGTAATCATATGTCATATATTTCATGTATAATGGGATGTGCACCCAAAAATTAGTTTGGAATAAATATTATCATCCTTATAAGTAGAATTTGAATTAAGAATTTGGGCTAACTCCTTTCATTTTCCTTTAATTTTTTTAAAATTCCAATTCCCATTTTTTTATTTTTAAATTTAACATTTCCTTTATTTTCAATTTTGTTCATTTATAATCCTTAATTTCTCATATATAGGTTGGATATTTTTTGTTTTGCATGATAATCCCTAATATTCAAAATTTGGATTACAGCATTGATATTTGATATTTTTCATGACCCTAACCATTTTTGTATGGAAAATCTTGTCAAAATCACTATTCATCAAAATATTAACATTTTTTATAGCTTTTACCTATCGAAGACTAAACAACACATTTACAACAAAATTTCAATCTATGTCTTAAAAATCAATTCAATTTTGAGTTTGATTACATGTTGTGTTTTAATGTGTTTATAGTTGTTTGGTGTGAATATGATCTCCTCTTACTCCATTGTGGGATCCTTTGTGACCAAAATCACATAATTTACTCTTTTCTTGATTAATTAGTTAAGTAGTAATTAAATCATTTTCATTTCATTACAAGCTTGTTTGATTCATAAAGGTTGCGTATGCTCTTTCCTTCCATCACATTGGTGATGATTTATTGGAAATTAATTTTTTTTGTGATTTTGTGTTACCAAGGCTATATCATGTATGATATTTCCTTGCATCACATTGGTGATGATTTATTTAAAATAAAAAATGAGTCTAGTCTCTTATTTTACTTTATAGGGGCCCTATCAATTATGGATTTTATCACCATGTGATAGGCCAAACCATATGTAGTAGTGGGGTATATAAATTTAGGAAATCTATTTAAATTTCCTAAGTGATTGTGTGTTTTAAGCACACTATGACATGAGGGGGTTTATCCTCTAAATAGGGTTTCAATAGCTACCTTCAAGTTTGGTTTTCTAACATTTTTATACTAAAATATTATGGTTGGAGTGGTCACATAGGGACTAGACCCTTTTTTGTGTTTGTTAATAAAATTATTCCATGGATTTGGTCCTCAAAGTACCACAACATATATATAAGACATCCCCTAGTTGAGATTGTATAAACCATAAGCCTTATGATATCCATTTTTCCATTTGACTCATGATGAACCTAAGAGGAGCACATCACCTATAGGAGTTAATTTCCATGTACGTTTGACACTAGGTTTAGTGGGCTATGGGTATGGTTCTACCTTTATATTTAATGCTCTAAAATATTGGGCTGACACTATCCAACAAACATGTGATTATGAAGGAAATCCCACAAGTCACTCAAGTAATTGAAACCACATAATTGAATCTTGTATTTGTTTAAAGAACCAAGGTTTAATATTTTGAAGCAAAAATCAAGTCAAATTATCATGAGTCTGAAATCTTGTCCCATATTATTAAAAACTTATGCATTGAGATGTTAGTCTTCCAAAATCAAAGCTCATCATGTCCTTATAATGTTGTGATGTATGTGTTATGTTTTCACTATGTCTTATTAAAATTACATCCAAATTCTAAATTTGGTCTATTTTAACTTGATTTCATTTTCAAACCAATCAATTCTAAATCATATCTATTTTTGACCCCAATCATATTTTGAACCAACTACTTCTAAATTCAATTGAAACATTTTCAAATTAAAATACAAATTCGAATCCAACTTCCGAATTCAAGTTGAAAATTCCAAATCTGAATTAAAAAATTTAAAATCAAACATTCAATCAATTCCACCCAAAGTTAACTTTCCAAGTAAAATCTATAAAATTAATGTTTGCTTTGACCTAAGTTAAACAAATTTAACTTTCCAAGTCTAATCTAGTCAAGTTATGTCTACTTTGACTTAAGTTAAACAAATTTAACTTTCCAAGTGCAAAGTCAAACATTGAAACAAATTCAAATTAGGTCATCTTTGACTAATTCACATCAATTCCAAGTCAACAAATCAAAATATAATCTAATTCCAATGCCAAACATCAAATAAAACTAAAATCAATAGATTTCAAGTTCAAATTTGACTAAAGTCAAACATCAAATGTCCGAAGTCAAATTAGGCCTATTTTGACCAAGTCACAATGATTCTAAATAAATTACATATAGAATCAAATCATATATTATCATAATCTTTCCATTTAATATCTCACACCTATCAATTAGGAATGATAAAATCACAACATCCATCCTTTCTTCCATCCAAATAGAATTCAAAATCAAATCTGAGATTAATCACATCAAACATCAATCAAATAAAACATCATATCAAATTCAAAATCCTAATCCAATCACATCAACCAATTCTACATTAAATTACATCCATACATATGGCATCCAAAACAGATTAAGATACAACCCAATTTGAATGATACATGTTTTAAAATAAAGATTATCTCTTTTTACATATCTTAGAAATAGGTTCTTGAATTCTTGAAGATTATGATCCAACAAACTTCAACTCTATATTAAGTAAGAAAATTAAAACCCATCCACATAAAAATAATAAACATCAATCAAACATCCCATACACTAGTTACAATCTTGATCATCACACTAGAATATGGAAAACTATTTTTGTACCCTTATCTAACATCCATCTACCCCCTAAGCCACAAAAATCACATCAAGATTCAATTCCATCTGCATCCAAATAGGGTTTCAAATGTAGATTATATAATATTCTAAATAAACCCTTGTAATAAATATTTTACCAAATAGTCATAAAAAATATGATTGTGTATCCACACACCAAGTATTTTGATGAAAACTATGTAAAACCTGAACGGTATTAAGAAGATAACTATTGTGCATATCAAAAAATTCAAGGAAATTCTCTTAATCAATGTACTAGACTTAGGATTTATATCCAAGGTTTGATTGACTATAAATATACTAAAATAGAACCATTTACATTCATTTCTAAGAATAAAATAATGAGGATATGCAAAAATCCCTTTCTTGATCATAATTAGACTCATCCATTTTCACATCAAGGTCAAGATAGCCAACCTATCTCTAAAGAACCCATCATTGACCATAGATCCATCTCTAATTCATCACATAAAATCCTTCATTTTCATAAGTTACTTAGTCCCAAATACTTCATATCCAAACAAAAATTGAAAAAGGTGCTTGTGGATAACATAATCCAACATGCCCTCCATGTGGCCAGATCAACATCAAAATCAACATTAGAATCTACATCAGAATCAAAATCACTATTAAAATAAATATCCACATCAGATTCATAACCACTATCAACATTATATTTAACTTCATCATCCCAATTAGAATTAGGATCTCATAACATCAGCTACATACCTACTATAGATCTGTTTGAAGACATCAATGATCTTTTTATGATTTTTGAGTAAGTTTCCTTTAGCATAAAATTAAGTTATCCTAGTAGCCTCTATGAGGATTTTTAAACCTTTAATCCTTCCATATTATCACCAATACTTTTCAAATTATCCATCATGTCCCTTATCCTAGCATCTAATCTCCCGTACCCATTGATTCAGACTAATAAAATCACAAATTGTTGGACTTATTAAATAGTGACATATCAGCTATAGAATTTATGGGGATCCATAACAACATTTAGTAAGAAGAAAAGTTTCCTAGTGAACCCTTGTTTGAGGTGATATGGGACAATCAAGATAAAAATAATTTAAGTCTAAAATAAAATTTCCCTATTGAAACCTTGTTTAAGGTATCAGAAGGAAATCAAAATAAAAAATTCTAGTCCCTTAGTAAAAACCACTTTGAGGCATTATTGGAAAATCAAAGTCAAAACAAGCTTAATCAAGAAAATTCTATTGGTGAAAACCTCTTAGAAGAACCAATAGAAGAAAAAATTAGTTCTTCATTGCTTGATAAAGACATCATATAAGTCAATATCAAAATAATCGATAATCCAAAGATCATTTAGATCACAACAACTCTCAAGCCTAAGGAACATAAAAATATTGTGGACCTATTGAGAGAATTTTTACTAGTATTTTATCTCATAACATCCAAAATAATGTCAAATGAAGAATCATAAATGATATGTGTGACAGTTGATCCTAATCTTCCTTAGCCTCCCAACAATCCCACTTATCTCCATCTTGATCATATCCTTAATTAAAATCCTATATCTTATTGCCAAATCAGATATTTTATCCATTTCCTATCCTAGTTTACCCTCCCAGGTGCCATTTTATTTCATAAAGGCTATGAAGACACCTTGTTTAGAGGTTTGGAAGATGCAAAATCAACAATCAACTAAGATCACAATAGCATCAGTATAGTCCACATTAGCAACAAAATTATAGTAGAGAATCTCTCAAGAGTGGGTATGGGCTAATGATCAAAATGGGTCACCATCATTCATGTCTTAATCCTCCATTGAATTGAGATGATATATATATATATATATATATATATATATATAACCAAAATAGAAAGAGAAATAAGTCATCCAATGGTGAAAACCATGTTTATGGCACCTTGGGAAAGTACCATGATGAAAACTAGGTTTTTTGCATCATGTGTAAATAATTAACTATCCAAAAGTACCTTAACACTTAGGGGTATCCCCATCTACATTGAAATCCATTTCATTCAAGCCATTTTGACCATCCAATCCTATCCAAATCCTCATCATGTATCCATCCTTGGCCATCCTATCATGCCCATCTTTCCTCCTAGTTTGACCTTGTTAAGGAAGAGAAAGATGTTTTGAGCCCTATTTTAGGAAGAATTTTGGAATATAATTTGAATGAAACTTTGAATATTGGACACTTGTTTCCCACATGACATGGTCCTTGGATATTTCTAATTCATTCTTTGTCATCCCCTATCATCATCCCTTATTATCCTAAATCCCATCCATCCACGACCACTCTCATCCCCAATGTTAGAATAGGTTTTTATTTTACTAGTGACCCCTTCTATATACTTAATCCAAAAAATTCAAAAAACATTTGATAATTCAAAATATCTAAACACATCAAAACATTTAAAAAATCTAAAAAAAATAAACAATTCCCAAAATCCTATTTTTTTGAAAATCTAGAAAATCTTAAAACAGTGGTATAAATCCATAAAAATACAAAAAAAATTATCTTGTCATAAATATTGTCAAAATGATTGATCTAATCATTCCATATTTTTAAGATATTTCATTCCCACATCTACCTTGCTTGGGTAAAATCATATATCCAAGCTTGTAACTTTCACCCTGTTTGAGGAAAATCAAAGTTTGTAACTTATTTTGGGATATTTTATTCCAAATCCATCTCCTTGTGTGCATCCTTTCATGGTTACAAATACCAATTATTAGTATCATTGATATTTCATGCATGAATTTTTAATTTATTAAGTTTGTGTGTTTTCTTGTTTGCTTATTTGTTTATTTTTTTGTTATGTCTTGACTTAGTCCATATGTGTGTGACAATAAGTTCATCATGGTTTTTTAATATCATGGTTCCTCATGTCCTATTATTTTACTTGATTCCATCTATTTACATATGAATATATTACATCATGATTATACCATGGTGCGTTTCTATCATTTATCTACTAGATTGGGGGTTAGTCCTTACACACATTATGACCATTTTATCATGGTCTTATATATCATGGTGTATATTTTCATGTAAAATAAAATAAAAGTTGCAAAATATATGTGGAAATGCACTACAGTGATAATTTATCCCCTTGAAAACTCTATTCATCGCTTAACTTCTATTTTCAAATCCAATCATTTCACCCATTTTTACCAATAAAATTTAAATCAATGTCTAACCTCATCTATTTACCATCATCATTCCTCATCACATTCCTCCCTTCTTGGGATAAATACATTGGCTTGAGGTCCCTACAAAAATTCCTCATATATTTTTTCAAGGTTAGATCTGCCACTATCATTCTCATTCATATTATCCTTATTATTATGATTGCCATTGTCTATCCCCCATCATCCGTAATAATTTCATCTCATTCCTCCTCCATAATATCATATTCACTCCATAAATACCTATCACCTCATCTTGTTAAAACTTTCAATCTATTTTAGTTATCCATCTAGCTTATTAATCTCTTTTAACAAATTGATTAACAACCATCCTAGCTTTATCCTCAATACTTGCCAATCATCTGCTTCACCCAATTTTTATTAACCCCTTTGGCATATTCCATCCCATTTTCACATCCAAAACCACCATATGATCTTCCATTTGGCTCATCACCTTCCTCACCATCATTTTTCCTATCAATTCTTAGTCGATCATGCTATTACTTGCTTCTTAACTCTCATGTCATTAATTTTATAACTTCACTTCACTTTTTTGCTCGCCTATATCCCTATCTTCCAAATTTTTCCTTATCCTTCATCTTCCTCACCATTCCATTTACTCATAAGTCTAATTTGGTCCTATTTTCACCACTTTCATCCTCTCCCACATCCCTCACCATATCATTCCCGTACACAATAGTGAGAATTTCCTTGCATATGCTTTTAATTGCCCAATCTGCCCATTTTTCACTACTATCCTTCCACCATCATCTTCTATATTTTTTTCTTCATCCCATTTCTCTATTTCATTAAATTTTTATCATCTTTCCCATTCAGAATTGGTTTCCTCTCCAAGTTATGTATAATTAATTTCTAACAACATCTATTTTAAGGGTCCTTATCCATTGATAAGCCTTCCATCATTTCCCTTTTCTTCTTATCTAAGTAAGCACTCATACTCAACACTACCTATCCATCTGATATGCTACACCAACACCAACATGGTTCTTCATCCTCACCATCATCTTTATCTATTACCTCATTATCCTCTTTATCCTCTTTCATCCATCTCAATATCAACATCCCCATGAACCCTAATGCATTAGCCATCAATTGATAGCTTCACATACCATTTTCATAATGGTATTTAAGCTCATCAAAAATGGTATGGTCACTAGCTTGTAATTATTTTACATCCATTCTCACCCACATCCTCCACTCTCTTACTTCAATGCAAAAAATATTATCAGGTTAATTATTCAATGCATACACATCTTTCATCTCAATTTTTATGCATGTCATGCATGGGAATCTCTTCTTCTCATTATCTTTCTTTAATTAATCACTTGACATCGAGTTTGATTTCCTTAACTCTTCACATTAACCAATAATTGAAGGACTGACTGCACAACCTAAAACAAATGTGGCAAGACTAGATGCACTCCATTGAACCATCTCCATCCTTATTGTTATCCCTAAATACATCATCACATCATTCTTAAATCATTATTTAATTACTCTGGGGCATCCTCATGTTCATGTTTTTACCATGAATTCTTAATTATTTTAAAATTCATTATACCATTCATACATACATTTGCATCAACCTATCAAACCTTTTCTATCCATCACCATGATCATTGATCATTTACCATTGCTTTCAATCACTTAAATCCTTAACCATTGCTTGTAAATCAAACCAAATATCATATTTTTTATGATATTTCATTCTCTATTTTGCCTTGATTGGGGAAAATCAAAGTGTGCAACTTATCTCAGATTCTATCTTTCCAAAATACACCTTGATTTGGGTAAATCAATCCATCATCGTCAAAAATCAAATCAAGAAAACATTATTTCAAGTGAGCTAATCTCTTCCCTTGGTTAATATCATTTGTTCATTCATTCATCAAAACATCATCCTGAGGTCCCTATGGACTATGTAGGCAACACTTAGTTACATGGGGTTTCTAAGGTTAGCTTGGCCATTATTCATTCCCATTCCTAGTTCCCTCATCATATCTCCCATCATCTCATCATTAATCCATGCAATAAGTTAAATTTGGATCTATGCTTGCTAACCAATTACTTAATCAATGAATTAGTCTTCCACCCAATCTAACCTCATAGCTTATACCCTTATTGGGGAAAGTTAATTTTGTAGCTTTTTTAATAATTTTTTCCCACATCCACCCTACTTGGGGAAAATCAAAATGTGTAGCTTATCTCATGATGTATCCTTCCCACATCAACCCTAATTGAGGTAAATCAATCTATCCTCACTAGAAATCAAAAAATGCAAGTATTATCTTGAGTGGAATAATTTTTTCCATGGGTTAATCTCATATAATCATCATCACATACAACATCCAACCCCTCTTTCTTCATCACCACCCATTGATTATTTCATTCTATCCTCTTAATTCATTTTTTTAGAGCCCATCCATATCCTTCATCCCTATATTCCCTTTCATTGGGTAATCATATATCACATTATTTCATCATCATCATTTAATATTCTTTTTTTGGCTTCTTATTTTATTTTAAAAATTGTTATTCCCCTCATTATGTTTCAAAAATTCCTTTTAAAGAGGGGCCAAATGTAAACACCTAAAATTAAACACTTCATGTCAATTTTAACTATCTAATAATCATCATCTAAAATCATCCCTAAATCCTTTATCATTCCTCTATCCATAATAAAAATCCCTAATCCTAATTTATCATCGCTATTTATAATCATTATTCACTACACTATTCATTGCCACTATTCACTGCACACTTCAACACATATTACATTAGTTAATTAACCTTTGTTAAACATCTAATCCCATCCTAATTGGAAATTCCATGGAATGCACATTTTTTATTCTCTATAAATCAAATAGTCTATTTTCCATATCAAGTTTATGATGTCATCACATCATCATCCAAGTCATAATCAATTCCACCTCATAATCCCTATATGCCTCCACTATCAAATTTTATAATTCTATGTAATCTTTAGATTCTCCATTATCCAAATAAAATAATACACACTATCTCCATTATCCAATTTTATAATCCTTAGATTCACACTCCAATTTTATAATACCACTAACATCCATTATCCAAATTTATAATCCCAATTTCCCCACATGTCTTCCACCATCCAAATTTACCACTACTAAATAAAATATCATTTTAATAAAGAATCATCCTCAACCATAGATATTACACCAAGATTAATGGTCCCCATTTATTAATAAAAGCTATTAAATAGAGGCCTCCACCTCCATTATTAGCAAATCTTGAACCCTAATGAATTTTTTCTAAATTTTGAGAACCATCCAATGTCAAGACCGTCATAATCCAATCAAGATCATTTATTTGCAAAGGGGTTACATTGCTAGTTCATTCATGTGCATCCACCAAATAACTTACAACTACAAACTGAGCATAGCAACACTTGAATTTTGAAAAGTTATAGATTAGAAGATAGGTATACATTTGTGTTATATTTTAGTTTATTTTTATTCTTTTATTTAGTCTTGCTCAATAAAAATGCATATGCTTAGTTCAGGAGCAAGATTTTAATAATTTTTTTTGTTTCTATAGTCATATAAAATTCAAAATTGGTAACTTGAGTGTGGATTATGACACCCAACCCATAGGTCCCTGATTCCATCTCAACTAGACTACTTTTCACATGCTAATTCCATCCCCCTAGGTCCCAAACCTCTAGGACAATATCACCCAACTTGGACTATATTGTTGAACCCTAGGGTGTCTTATTTCCAGTGCTCCTATCCACTCACATTTTGAGCTCAAATGACCATTTCCTCTTGATTCCCCTTCTTCATTGTGTCAACCTGACATGAATACATTTTACCCATGACCTATAGATCTCTATAAAATCCCATTCAAATTTCATTTATAAAGGGTTGGAAAATATCACAAAGCAAGCAAGAATACAAGAAAAACTACTAAGACATATTTCTTTATTCTCTTCATACAACCATCCAATATAGTTTCTAGCTTATTCAAACCCTTACACCAGTGCCTAGCCACCTCAAGTACATCTATTTTATAATTTTACATCTTCATATACACAATTACATAAATCACATCAAGTGGGAGAACTATACATAGCTTTATCCCTCTTCAAATTATTGGTATGTAGGCAACGTACACACACAAGGGGTGTGGATACACATTTAGTGAATCTTACACACACTACCCCCCCCCTCTTTCTCAAATTTTGTCAAAACATAATGGAGTCTAGGGTTTGAATACTAAATCATCTCTACATGGAGTTTTGTAGACATCTAACATTTGAAATTTCATAGGTAATCTCACACAGTGACAGTAAACAAAACCCAAAATGCTCAGGTTTCCTAGATAATAATGATAGAAGAGGACTATAGCACTAGACCATAGGGTGTCTTATTTTTGGTGCTCCTATCATTTCACAAAATTAAGGCTAGAATGTGGTTTATGAAACTGTCCTAGTTTTGCACATCAAATTTCAAACCCTGTCTCAGTCGTATCAATGTAATTTAAGATAAGTTATATTTCTCTCCATTTATTAATATTTTTAAAAAGTTTTAAATTTTAATTAAATCATACAAATAAGTATCTTAATTTTCCTAATATTATTTATTGATTTAATTAACTCATACCTTTAACTAAAATATTAATAGGACTCCAATATTCCCAAAATTGTTAAATCATTTGGTGAACCCAACTTACTTCATTTGTGCAAAAAAAAATCCTAGAAACCCTAGGGTAAATTCCTATTGATTTTTCTTATATTTTTTATAATTTTTTTATAGCATATTAAAATCATAAATTTGCATTAAATTTTAAAATTCTATGTTAATTTTAAAAATAATTTCTTTCGAACCCTAGTTACCCATACTAGGCCCTGATATTTTCCAAATTGTTTTATTATATTTTTTTGATTTTTTACCTAAATATTTAAATTAGAATTTTGCATTAAAATTTAAAATTCTTTAGTAATTTTAAAAATAATTTATTTCAAACCCTAGTTTCCCATTCTAGGTCTCGGTATTTTCCTAGTATTTTTCCTATATTTTTTTTATTTTTTACCTACATATTTTAATCAAAAATTTGCATTAAAATTTAAAATTCCTTAGTAATTTTTAAAATTATTTATTTCAAACCCTAGTTGCATATACTATAATATATATTCTTCTTGAGGTATAACCTTACATGTTTGTAAGCTTTGTATCTTTTTATGCATATTCCAATTCACTATTTAGATTATATATACTTAATCTACTTTTTTCTTTCTCAAGTTGTTTTCCTTATGCCACCTAAGCTCCTTACATATCTTTCTTTGAGATTAAGTGCAATACTTAGTGGCAACCCTCTTGAATTCACCCATATTCCTTCAACTCGACCACATACCATAGATAAACAACCATCTTAACTTCTTGCTATAGATCCTACACATCTAGATTACACTAATTTCAATTAAGATAATTTTAACAATGAGTAGTATGAGAATAATAATGATGATAAACATACCAATGTTCATGATCCACCACATCATAATATTTATCCATTTCCACCTATTATTGATAATGATGTGGTCATCAATAAAGATTTGATTCTAAAAAATTTTAGAGAAGGACTTAAGGAATAACCCAAAGATCATACACGTATATTAAAGTCAATCATGGAAATTAAAAAGGTTAAATAAGTTGAATCTTCCACAAATAAATTAATTACACATGACACTACAATGGAAACTACGTCTCAATAACCCCCCATAGCAGCCCAACCTTCTTATGAGGTACCACCAGTTATGGCTAGTACATCTTTTTCTCTTGATGTGGTAGCCATTGTGAAAGAGATAAAATCTCTTCAATCTAAGGTGATACATCTTGAGCAAGGTGCCTCTAGACCTACACAAGCCTTGGATTCTTTTGCTCTACTTAATACACCATTGGCACATCATATTACTTCTACACCCTTGCCACTAGGTTTTGTTTAACCCAAGTTCACTCTATATGATGGCAAGGGTGATCCAGAGACACACTTCAGAGCTTTTCATGTAGCATGCTTGGACTATGTACCAAATGACTGGCTACTAATGAATATATTTTCATGAAGTCTAAAGGATTATGCTTTTCAATGGTTCTATAGTCTATCAAATCAGTTGATAAACATATTTAATCTTTTAACTAACATTTTCCTAGTTCATTTTAGCATTAACATTGGTGATAAAGTTTCATATGCCCAAGTTACACAACAAAAACAAAGGTCAAATGAGCATCTCAAATATTATGCTCTTTGATATAAAACTATCTTGGCTAATTTGACTATCCCCATGGCCAATCAAGAGATATAAGATCTCTTCAAATAGAGTCTTTTACCAGATTTACATGAGTTAATAATGTTTAAAAAATTCTCTTCTTTCACTAAATTATGCTATACACTTTAGGAAAGGGAAGTCAAACTAATTTCAATGGGCAAACTCAAGAACATAAGTATATCAAAAAAACAAACAAGAGTAATAGAAAATCCCCATACAAATTCAAGGTCAATGATAACAAGAGTCAAAATCAACCAACAATTAATGTAGCTTAAGAGCTCCCTCAGTGAGTAGTTTTATCAACAACTCTTTGGTGAACTTTTTCCAATCTACCAGTATCTCTAGCTAGAGTTTTATAATATTTAGTGGAATGTAAAATCATATCTCTCCCTCTTATTTGAAAAGTTGATCCAATAAAGCCTCTTCAATGGGGATATGATTAGAATGCATTTTTTGACTTTCATAGGGAACTAAGACACAAAAAAAATAGATGCATAAGTTTGAATCACAAGATATAGTACTTGATAAATGGAAACATTATTGATCTTAGCACTCCAGTTGAGCCTCCTCAAGTAAAGCAAACATAGGACAAGCTTTTGAAAATCTTCTTAGATACTTTCCCATAGCATTCTAAACAAGAGATAGGGGATACATCAGGTGTTCATCATGCATATCATGCACATCCTCCACTACCTACATATCAAGCACCTTTAGTTAAGACAAATATTTTGAGTAACATGATTGGTGTGTATAATTCTAGAGTTCCAACTAGACATTCAATCTCCTTCTCAGAGTAGGAGATAGTAGAGGATGATTCAGATTATCATACACTCTTTATCAGAGCTTAAATTCATAATCATCTTATTCATAGTGTTCTCATAGATAATAGATTCAATGTGAACATGTGCACTATGACATTATTACAACATTTGGGATATTCAAAGTAGGATATTACCTCAATGGACATAGTTATTATCTCATTAGGTGATATTTTATTTCCTTTATAGGTTGGTCTAACACATGTGACCACACCATTTACTATTATTCCTAGTGTATGAGTTTTTGATATACTACTTGATCGACCATGGATTTAAAAACTCTACGTATTACCTTCTATAATTCATAGATGTGTGAAATTCATTCACACTAATCAAGTTGTTATAGTTGGTGGAGTTATATATGAGTTACCACTCCCCACTTCATAGCCATCTACTATTTCATAGTCACCAGTTTTAGTTTTGCCATCAACTCTAGATTCAGTTCCACCACCAGTTCTAATTTCTCCACCAATTTTAGTTCCTCCTCCAGTGTAGATTCAAACATAGTCAAGGTTTTCATCACCAGTATAGAGAGTTTATACACTTACATAGAGGCATAGTTTAGATCAACCATAATTTCATAATTCTATATAGCTTCCATCCATAGTGTTCACACCTAGGGTAGTCTCCTTAAGATCTCATGCATCTACACATAGAGTACATGTTTAGAGATCTTTTCTTACTACTAGATGGGTCTCTAAAAGCCCTACACTTATATCCACTTCTTAGAGTCATAGGGGGATCCTATAGTCAGTTTTTACTATAGATATTTAAGAGCATTTATAGCATATATATCTTTCATAGCCACAATCTCAACATTTCCATCATGCTTCATGATCACAAATGATTCCTTTCCTTGATATAGAACACCATGATAAGGAGTCTCCCATGAGACTCATTGGTTAGTATCATCTCTTCTCAACATTTCTTGTACATAGTATTCTTATGATTCTTGTATATAGCTTATTCCAAAAATAAAAAAACATTAAAATATTTCAAAAATCTAAAAACATTCAAATAATCAAAAATACCAAAAACATTTTAATTGTATACATTATCCATGCTTTACATTTATACTACCATGTTAGACTTACATTTTGTTGTTCTATGATATTGTTTATTGATTTATATACATTACCATGCTTCACTTGATCTTATTTGAGTATGTGCAATGACAACCAACTTCTTGATTACTTCACTCTGCCCATTGAAGGGGCATCTTACTTTTACATTTGAGACGTATATCGATATGTATACCCATTGGGTGCATCTTCTACATGACTACATGATCTAGGTCATGTCATTCCTACACCACACACTCTAATTATCATGATGATTTACATTATTTACTAGCTTACACAAATTAGTTTATGACATTCATTAGTATATACCACTTGTGTATTTCTTAACATATACCTAGTCTTGTACTACATGTCTTGTATACTTTCACTTCTTGCTTTGATTAGTTAGATGTGATTGTATTTCCATCATTTACATGCTTTCATTTCTCACTTATCATAGTTTGATATGATTCCATTTCCCAATTCCTATTGCTTTCAATATTTTGTGTGCCTTAGGACATTTACCAATGTTTTTTGTTTGTACTCTTCTATGTGCTTGTGGCCCTTGTGCTAACCTTGTTTATTTTAATCATATGTGTATGTGGAATTTGAACATGCCTTTTATGCTTAATTTTTAGTTTGAGTGATATGTGTCCATGTCTCTTGTTTGCTTGGGCCCTTGGACACTCTTGTATGATTCTTGCCGTGTGTGTTTGTTTTTTGATTACTTCTCATTATTTACAATGCCATGATCCATGTCATGCATTCTTCTTGATTTTTTGGATGCCATGATGGACATCATGATCCATCTTTCCTTAACAACTAACAACTAAGAACTAACATTTTCAATTCTATTTTAATACATTACACATGTTATTACATTATTATATCTATTTAGGTATACCCCTGTTGATCTAACAATCTCTATTTCAAACTATGCTATATATGGAGATATCTTATCAATTATCATTACTATATCATATATTTGTGTAGCATAACACACTTGTAGGGATCTTTCTTTTGAGGGCATTCACTTTAAGATCTTCATTTCTTCCCTTAGAATAGGGGGCAATAAATAGGGGTTTTGTCAAAGAGATCAGAGCTCCTACCAGTCAAAAAATTAGATTTCAAAACATTCAGAATAACAATAAAAGGTCAAACCAAGTAGAACAAACCAAAATAATAGTTATGATTATAGAACAGTTGTCAAAATTAGCAAAGGAAAAAACACCAAACATGGATAATAGTGTTATACATTAGGGTGTCTTGTTTTTGGTGCTCATATCCAAACAAAAAAAACCTAGGTTTTATAGAAATAGGTAGAAAGGTAAGCTAAACTACAGTTTTGTCATATACAGATTAGTTCAAACTTAGTAGTTTTAGTATAGTTTTTATTAGAATCAAATATATGGGCATCATGCATGGTATGATGGCTCTTACTTTCAGTAATCAGATTAGGTAGTTGTATAACTTCTAGATCATAATACACATTATAAACACTAGTGATTGGGGCAATGTGCATCGCACATTGGTCTTCTTTTCTTTTCGAGTTTAAAATATTACCCAAGAATTCTCAAAAGTTATGTGCCTTACTCCATCTATAGGTGGTTGGCATCACTCCTAAGTGACTTTCACATAAGCCTAGTTTTGAAGTGGCTCTCATACAAGCCTAATATCCTACTTTTAGATTGGCCAAAATTAGCCTAGTTTCTAGCACACATTCAACTATCCATGCCACATTATCAGATTTTAGAGTATTTAGGGGCTTCAAGAGCCATCTCATAAAACATACATTCATATCATTACCGATTCATAGATTCACTTCATGGAGAAATAATAGAGCCAAAATTCTCGCTAGCCTTTATATTCTTGAGCCACCTATTTAGAGGGATTGGACACATAGTCCAAACATTGATCAACACACACATGACCACCTAACTTCACTTAGTGAGCAATGATGGAGCCAAAGGTCTAACCTTTGTATTCTTGAGCCACTCTCAGGGAATTAAACACTTAGCTCCATTTGTGATATTACTTTTAGTACAACACATACTCAGCACACATCTAACATCACAATAGATTTTTTATTGGTTCACGTATCTAATGAGGTGTATTTTTTCCTTTCTCTTCCTCTCTCTCTTACCCATATTTATACGTTCTTATTTTAGATATAGCGTATCTAGTAAGAATTGATCTACTATTTATTTTTCTCTTGTATATTTACACTTTATGACATGCTCTCTTTATGCACACTCAGTATCACATAGCTTCACAAACTTCACCCTTATAGGTAAGTTCAAGGTACACTTTCTACTTTATTTTATCCTAGTATTTCACTTTGCTACATCATTAGAATAAAGAGAGGACAAATGTAGTCATATAAAATGCAAAATTGGTAACTTGAGTGTGGCTTATGACACCCAACCCATAGGTCCCTCTTGCATGCTCTCATGACCCTTATAGACACCTTTTTGCCTATTCTTAGTCATCTATAGGCTTTTAAGACCTAATTATAGCTCAACCAAATTGCTTTTTATATGATAATTCCATTTGTTTAGATCTTTAACCTCTAGGAAACTAATGCCCAACTTGGAATATATCATTGGACCCTAGGGTGTCCCATTTTTAGTGCTCTTGTCCAATCATATTTTGAGCTCAGATGACCATTTCCTCTCATTTACCCTTCTTCATTATGTTGTCCTAGCATGAATACATTTAACCCATGAATAATAGATCCCTATAAAATCCCATTCAAAGTTTATTTATAAGGGGTTTTCAAATATCATAAATCAAGCAAGAATACAAGTAAAACTACTTAGGCATATTTCTATATTCTCTACATATAGCCACCCAATGTAGTTTTTAGCTTATTCAAACCCTTACACCAGTCCTTAGCCACCTCAAGCACACCTAGTTTAGCATTTTACATCTTTATATACACAATTTCACAAAGCACATCAAGTGGGAGAATTACATATGGCTTGATCCCTCTTTGGAGTATTGGCATATAGGCAGCGTGTCCACACAAGGGGTGTGGATACATGTTTAGTACATCTTACACACACTAACCCCCCCAATTTTTCTCAAAGTTTGTCAAAACACAATGGAGTCTAGGGTTTGAATAATAAATCATCTCTACATGAAGTTCTACAGACATCCAACAACCAAAATTTCAAAGGTAGACTCACACAAGGACAATGGACAAAATGCATAAAGCTTAGGTCTCCTAGACAATAGTGACAAAAGAGGACTATAAGGTGTCATGTTTTTGACACTCTTGTCCTTTCATAAAACAAAGGCTAGAACCTGGTTAATGATATTATCCCAATCTTACACATCAAATTTTAGACCCTATCTCAACCATATCAATCTATTTTAAGTTATATTTCTCTCCATTTATTACTATTTTAAGAAAGGTTTAAATTACAATTAAATCATACAAATCAATAACTTAATTTTCCTAATATTATTTACTAATTTAATTAACTCATACCTTTAACTAAAATAGGAATATAAATCCAATATTCCCAAACTATTAAATAAGTGTCTAACCAATATAGTGTTTATAATTTTATGTTATATCCATTGATTGTTGATCGATTCAAAGATGTAGTCATAAAATATACTCAAAATCATGAAATTCCATGTTATTGAGTGGTCAAGATAGGGATGTTTTCTCACTAATAAAATTGGATCACCAAGATTTAGATTCAACAAAAAAATCCACATTTTTTTAAATACATAGATGTAATAGGGAGAATTATTTCTAATGGAGCTGGTAAATTATACTTATATTGAATCAAGCATGCTACATGACATTTTGGAGTCTTTTTTAGAATATCATGAGTTTTTCAAAAATTTCAACAATGTAAATTATAATTTCATAGGCATTTAATAAATCATCGAATCAATAAATATAAGAGATGACTTATATTTTGAGTTTATATTTCTCAAAAAGGTAAATGATTTTGAAATGAAAGTTTATCCAGAAATGTTATGACCCATATAAGGTGGCCACTTCAAATGGCTATCATTAGCAATTATTATCCTAGCAAATTTATTATTCCCATGAATTTTTATATCTCAAGTATTATGCATGTTAAATGGATATTAGTAGTTTTTTAACTTTAAGGTTATTTACTATGTTTAGTATATTCTTATTAGTTTCCTATTTGCATGCTTATGCATTTTGAATGACTACTACTAGCTTTGTTTATCTTTAATGAAATTTATTATCCTTAGTTTTGTTTAGTTATAAAACAAAGTTTTTCCATATTGTAATATGAAGTGGATAGCATAAATCTCTTCCAAAAAATTTATATATATTTTTATAAACTTTATTATTTTATTAAAAAAATTATTTTCTATTCTTAAAAATATGTGATAATTAAGTAGACAAGAGTGTGCTATATTATTACATATTAATTCCTAATATTTGGTGTGTTGTACTCTGGATTGAATATTCAATATGCATTATAAAAGTAATTAATATAGGAAAAATATTAGTAAATTACCATCACACACACACACACACACACACACACACACACACACACACACACACACACACACACACACACACACACACACACACACACACACACACACACACACACACACACACACACACACACACACACACACACACACACACACACACACACACACACACACACACACACACACACACACACACACACACACACACACACACACACACACACACACACACACACACACACACACACACACACACACACACACACACACACACACACACACACACACACACACACATGTTTACATATACATGCATGCATGCATGCATGAATGTATACATACATATAAACACCCATTCATATAGACACACACACACACACATGTATGTATGTATGTATATACATACGTGTGTGTGTGTGTGTGTGTGTGTGTGTGTGTGTGTGTGTGTGTGTGTGTGTGTGTGTGTGTGTGTGTGTGTATGCATGCATGCATGTATGTATGTAATATATATATGTAAGTATACATATATATGTATGCATATATACATGTGTGTGTGTACACACACATATATATGTATACGTATACATACATATAACATATGTATGTATGTATATGTATATGTATATATCTATATGTATGTATATCTATATATGTTTGTATATGTATGTATGCATGTATGTAAATGTAATGTAATATTAATTAGATATGCCACACATCAGCCAAAAATATATAATTTAGTAATAATAGTGTAATATATAACAAATTAAACCATGAGTATAAGTTCATAAGAATCATGCCAACATAGGAAATTACTAAAATCATTGTGAATAACATAGATAATGACACTATACAAAAAAACAAACACCTAATGATAATAAATATATAAATAAATACATCACATATGTAGCTAAGCATGAAGCAAATACTTAAAACATTGAAAGTAAACCAAACACATAAAAGGAACATAAGATAGTGAATAAAAATCAAACATAGTGTATACATAGAATGTAGTGAAGGCATACTAAACAAAGAGTATGCATGCAAAACTTGATAAAAACACATTAAAGATTGAGAAAACACATAAATAAAATAATACACATAAAGCATGAAGCAAATAAATTAGCTATGTGGCCAAGCATAGAGTAGACATAAAATACATAGAAAGAGAAAACATATAAGGCACATGAATATATGTGAAAGTAAAAAGCATACAAGGGCATATCCCACTTGTAGGGTATAATTGACAACATAATATAAAATTAAAGCCTTTTGAAGTGGGTTTTATGCACACCCATAAATTTTCTTATGAGGTTTCCTCTAATTTTTTAGGATCAATGAACAATATCACTGAAGGCATGAGTTGCAGGGTTCTTAGTTTTATAACAACCTATTAGTGGAATAGTGGTTAAGCGACACATATTATTTACCACCAGTGAACTATCTATGGGTGAACATAAATATACTTATATTGGGTGGAAGAATGATGATTTATAACTAAGATGGGTAGGACTTTAAAATAAACTACAATAAAATGAAAAAGTAAGGTACAAAAGGAAGGTTTATGGAAAATCCAAGGATAAAGCCTTTCAATAATAGTATTTGAGCTCAAGTACGATAGGGTATCTAGATCAATACTTGTTTCAAATTATTATATCACACAAATAATCAAATACAATAAAATATTTAATGGTAACAAGAACACATTATACTCAAACATGCATAAATCAAAGGTTACCTAATTACCAGATTGTTATTGCACATCTATAAGAGGATTATGATAAACATGAAAAATATTTCAAAATAATTTATAGATAAAAATGAAATATTATATTTAAATAAATACATCATACACAATTTTAAACACTAATATACCATAATGATGGAACATCCCAAATAATTCATAGAGTTGGAGAAGAATGAAGATTTGCACATCAAGACCAAATCAAGAACTTTAAATTTACTATTAATCTTAACAGCCAAAATTCTCCCCCCTTTGTGACTGGGAGGTTACATGTATTTATAATATGTATATGGAAAATGTCTAATCTCTTAAATATTCACCTCTAATTCAAAACTCACGCAAGGATGCATGTTACAATGATAACAGTCAGAATAGATTTTTCAACCAAAAATTAATTATGCTTGTACAATAATAGATGGGGAACTAAATTTACACTTTGATGATAATCATATAAATACATAATTATTCTAAAATTAGAATATCGATGCCATGATGTTACTTAAATTAGCTAATGAAGATACTATATTTATAATTATGGTGTAGACTGAGAGCTTTGTGAAGTCAGTGGCACTAACTACTAGTTTTACATGTTGTAGAACCAGAAGCTACCTCCTTAGCATTTATAAATTCACATAGTCCATATGTTGTATCAAATTATTTATCTATTACCTCAACATATAATAGTGAAGGCTTCAAAATATTGATGACTTCAATCATTAACCTATCTTGCTCAGCCTTTAAGCTTTTAAACTCAGCTACTAAGGCTTCAGCCTTTATCACCCTATCTTTAACAAATCTCATCAAATATAACACTTATTCATTGGTCTTATATACTATACCTTTCACTTCTTATTTTAATTATTTAATAGATAAGTGGGTAAGGTTGTCAAAATTGGGTTGATTCACTAGTTCCCTAATCTAGGTGATCACCCTGGTTACTCATATGTATGCCAAAATTTATAATGCTTTTGCCTTATGATTTAAATAAAAGACATGATAGCTTCTTAATTGAGTTATGCCAATTTAGGGAGGCATCCCTTTTGGCAATTACATAATTTAGGCACTAAGAAGCATCCCTGTTGGTCATCAAATTAAGCTAATCAGATACACTAAATCTAGAACATTGGAATAGGGAATTCAATATCCTTTCTTTGTCCATCATCCTATTCCATAACATAACAATATCTACTCGATGTGCCTAACTATATGCCCTCGATACTCTAATATTGAGAAAATTGTTATACATCTTTTTAACTATACTATGTACCTCAGTAATTACCTCCTAAGGAGCCTATATAATATTCATTTATTTCCATGTCTTCAAGGCCTTCTCACTACTATGATATATCTCCAATAATGTTGACCCAATAGAATCAACAAGACCATTGAAATCCTCAATGTATTCCATAGGGTCATTGGGGTTCCTCTTAGGTGTTTTGGCCAGTGAAAATATATTTTATCTCTATTCAAATTCTATTTCCACCTTTAACCATGTATTTATCATTTTTCTCTTCCTCACTCTCTATATATGGTCCCACTCTCTTTGTCAAACCTTGTAGAAACTATTGTTCTTGGGGTGAGTTGGACTATTTATGAAACCCCTAGAAGAGGGATTCAACCCTAATTATGTGGGTTTGAATATGGTCCCCATTTGGACATGACTCAATTATTTACCTTTAGAGCTCTAGAAAGAAGAAATCTTCAAATAGGTTGGATACCACCTTGGAAAATTGATCTACACTACAAAAACCACAAAAGATGGTATGATGGAAATTTATGGGGAAATGTATGTTAATATGAATCTTTCCAAGTGATTTATTATTTTTTAGAATAATCGAGTTTTATTTTTAATTAAATAAATAGGTATGAGTAGGGTAAATTAGTAAATAATTTGCAATAATTAAGCCACTGATTTATATAAATAGGTTGTATTTTTACCTTTTCCAAATATAGTAATGATAGAGAGAAAATCAAACTTAGCTAGAAACTGACTGAGATAGATGTTGTAGGGTCTAGAAATTTTTGTGCAAGCTTGGGAGACTGTCATAAATGAGATCTTGAAGTTTGTTTCTAGATTATATAGGAGCACTAAAAGTGGGGCACCCTACTATTTGATGCTATAGTCTTTTTCTAATGATGTTGCCTAAGAGATCTAAGTTTTTTGGGTTCTACTCAACAGGTCTGTATTACCCTGTCAGTGAAATATTAGAGCCTAAAAGTCTATGAAGCTCACTATATGTCTATTTTAATTTTCAAAATCCTTAGGATATATTTATGCATGAACTTGAATGGAAACTTGGGAAAGAGAAAGAATGGGTTAGTGTGTAAAGGATACGCTGGACACACTTCACACCCTATGTGTGGGAATGTTACCTACATACCAATACTCTGAGGAGGGATCAAGATAATGTAGTTATCCCATTGAAGTGCTTGGTGTAATTATGTATGAAAATGCAACTAGATGTGAAACTTGGGTGTACTTGGAATGACTAGGGACTAGTGTAAGGGTTTGAATAATGTTGGATGGTTGTATGCAAATAATAGGGAAAAGTTCTTGAATGTACTTGTTTGTATTCTTACTTCTCTCTTGTAAATGAGTGCCAACCCTTCTAAGCAGATTTTGAATGGCATTTTATAGGGAAATTAATTATTGTGGGTTAAATGAATTCACATTAGGCTGACATGAATTAGGATAAGGATTCAAGAAAATATGACTATTAAAACCAAATTTGCACTTGAATAACAGTGCTAGAAATAAGACACCTTGGGTTTTAGTGCTCCTATCCCATTTAAGTGCTATTTTCTAGATGTAATGAGACCTATGGGGATGGGTTTGGGCTTAAAATAGCTATCTAGGTCTATAAGGGTTAAGTCCAAAAGGTTGTGGATAACTAGGAATTAGTGAAAGAAAATCCTAAAAGGGTTGTGTAAGCAAGTAGGAGGACATATAGATTAAGTATCTTTAGCCATACTCAAGTAACTGAATTTCACATTTTATATGACTACATTTGCCCCCCTTTATTCTAGTTATGTAGCAAAGTGAAATATTAGGATAAAGGAAAAAATATAGAAAGCATACTTGAACTTACTTGCAAAGGTAAAGACCATGAAACTTATGTAATGCTGAGAAATGTTGGATAGTGCATAGAGAACACTTTGTGCAAGTGTGAATCTATGAGATGAAACAAAGAGTAGATTAGTTATTATTATATGTGATATAAAACAAGAACATACAAAATTTGAATAAAAAAAGGAAGAGAAAGGAATGAATACACCTCATCGAGTATGTGAACCAATACAAAACCTATTGTGATCTTGAGTAAGGCTAAGTAATACTAGATTGTGTTGGATGATGTCATACCAAAATTTATATCATGGATAGAGCTGAGTGCTCAATTCCTTAGGAAGTGGCTCAAGAATACAAAGATTGGCCCTTTGGCACCATCATTGCCTACTAAGTGATGCTAATGAAGTATGCATGTGTCACTCGATGTTTGGATTATTTGTCTAATCCATATGAATAGATGGCTAAAGAATACAAAAGTTGGCCCTTCAACTCCATCATTGCCCACTAAGTGAAGCTAATAAAGCATGTGTGTGTCAATCGATGTTTGGACTATGTGTCTAATCCCTCTAATTAGGTGGCTCAAGAATGCAAACGCTGACCCTTTGTTTCCATCATTTCCCCATGAAGTGAAGCTATGAAGTGATATCAGTATAAAATAGATGTCATGTCAGATGGATCATGGAGCTCATTGATGGTCTAAAAATCTAACAATATAGCATGGATAGTTAAATGTATGCTAGAAACTAGGCCACTCTTGGCCATTTTGAAAGATGGAGATTAGGACTATATGAAATTCACTAAAAAACTAATGCATTAGGCTTATGTGAAATCCGAATCAAGAACTCAAGTACTCAGGAAGTTAAACTTGTATGAAATTTTAACTTAAAAAAGATGCCAACCACCTACAGATGGAGTAAGGCATGCAATTGCTAAGAATGCCTAAGTAATAAAATGAACTCAAAAATAAAAGAAAACTAATGTACCATGCATATTTCCCTCAATCATTGGTGTCTGGAACATGGATTCTAATTTGAAAGTTATGTCCACTACCTAATCTAAAATTGGAAATGAGATCCATCATGTTGCACATGATACCTCCCTATATGTGGATTCCCTGAGAAAATTGTATTGAAATTGTTGATTCTAACTGATCTGTATGTGCAAAAACTATAGATGAGCAAAAAAATTTCCCTG
This sequence comes from Torreya grandis, assembly GCA_037957365.1. Lineage (NCBI taxonomy): Eukaryota > Viridiplantae > Streptophyta > Pinopsida > Cupressales > Taxaceae > Torreya > Torreya grandis. The sequence continues at coordinate 3,326,400 of JARHVA010000355.1, forward strand.
TTAGTGTAAAACTTGGGTGTTTTTTCCTAGACAAGAGCACCAAAATGAGAACACCTTTGTTTTTGGCACTACTATCCATATTTGATGCTATTGTTTTATCCTAAAATTGGTTGTTGATCTAGGATTATCATTGTTTTTTGTTCTATTCTAACTAGTTTGACCTTTGGATTCTAAATTGGGTGATCTAAATGTTGTTGTTTTAATTGATAGAAGATTTGATCTCTATGACAAAACCCCTATTTATTACCCCCTCTTCTGAGGGTAGGAATGGTTGAACCTACAATGACTGCCCTTAGAAGAAAAGAGTCATGCAAGTGTGTTATGTTGCATAGATACATGATATAACAATGATATTTGACAAGATATCTCTAGATATAAAATGGTTTGCATTGAGATATTATTATATCAATAGGGGTATGCCTAGATGGATATAACAATGTAAAAGCATGTGCAATGTACAAAACTAGAATTTGAAATGTTAGATGTTAGTTATTAGTTGTTGGTTGTTAGTTGTTGGTTGGAGGGATGGAACATGATGTCCATCATGGTATCTGATAAAGAAAGATAAATGCATGATATATATCATAGCATTTCAAATAAGGAAAATCAACCAAACAACAAGAAAACAAATCAAGAATTAGGAAGCAAGAAGCATACAAGGTTGGCCAAGGGGCCATGTAAACAAGGGACATGGGCACAGATCACTCAAATTGCAAAGCAAGCATACAAGGCATGTTCAAATTACACATACACATATAATTTAAACAAGCTAATATTGGCATGAGGGCCACAGACACATAAAAGAGTAGATTCGAGGGACATTGGCAAATGTCCAAAGATACACACACATGAATAGAAGTAAAGGACATTGGTAAATGTCCTAAGGCACACATAAAAAATAAAGCTAGAACTAGAAATGCAATAACATATAGCTATGCAAAGTAAGAAAAGAAAGCATGTAAAAATTGGAAAGGTAAAATCACATCGAACTAATCAAAATAAGAGTGAAATTATGCAAGACACTTTTAATACAGGACTAGGTATATACTAGGAAATACATAAGTGCAAGATACTAGTGAGTGTCGATGTTGTAATCTATGTAATTTAGAAAATAATGTATTTATACAAGATAATTAGAGTAATAATGACATAACTTGGATGGTGTAGTCATGTAGAAAATTCCCTTAGTGGGAAGACGTATCAATGTGCATTTTGAATGTAGAAATAGGATGCTTCTTCAATGGATAGAATGAAGCAATCAAGGAACTGAAAGTCACTGCACACACTCAAAGAAGATCAAGTGAAGCATGGTAATGTAGATAATTGACAAAAAATAGTATAGAATAGTAAATTTAAGTCTAACTAGTAGTAGAAATGTAAAACATGGATGATGCATACAATCTAAATGTTTTTGGTGTTTTTGAATATATTTAAATGTTTTTGGATTTTGAAATTTTGTATTGTTTTTATATTTTTTTATAAGCTATGTATAGGTAAGTCTAAGAATAAATGATAATAATTGATGATTCTCAGATGAGACACCCTATCATGGTATCCTATATTGAACAAAAGTATCGTGTGTGATCATGAAGCATGATGGAAAGGCTGAGCTATGATTTTGAAAGCTATGTGCATTGTCAATATTCTAAAATCTTTGAAGTATAAATTGAATATGGGGTTCTTATGTAAATATGAGAATTGGATGTAGTTTTAGTGCTCTTAGGGACCCATCTAGAAGTATAAGAATCTCATTAAACATGTGTTTTATGTGTAGATGCATGATATCTCAATAAAACTACTTTGGGTGTGAATACTATAGTTGAAATCTATTTAGAATCTCAAATATATGGAGGTTTATGTACCTTATATACTGGTGATGGATTCCTTAACTATGTATAAATCTATATTGGAGGAATAACTATAATTATTGGGGAAACTAAAATTGGTGTAGAATTTGGAACTGGTGTCTGCAAAAGAGATGTCTATGAAGTAGGGGGTGGTAACTCATATAAAACTCCACCAATTGTAATAACCTGGTTAGCATGATTGAATTTCACACATCTATGAACTTTAGATGGTATTTCTCAAATTTTTTGAATCCATGGGTGACCAAGTAACATATCAAAAACTCCTATACTAGGAACTATAGTGAAATTTATGGTCACATATATTGGATCGGTCTATAAAAGAAGTACAATCTCACCCAATGAACTCTATATGGGCCCACTAAATCCACTAATAATTATATCTATTAAGGTGATATCCTATTTTGAATATCCCAAATGTTGTAATAATTTAATTATACACATGTTGAGATTAGAACCATTATCGATGAGAACACTGTAAATGGGTTGATTATGAAAATGTGCTCTGATAAAGAGTGCATTATAATTTGAATTATCCTCAATAATCTCCTAATTTGAGAAGGATATTGAAGGTCTAGTTTAAATCCTATACTCGCATATACTTATCATACCACTCAAGGGATGTGATTTAACTAAAGGCACTTGGTATGTAAATGGTGGAGGATGTGTATGGTATGTGTAGTGAACACCTAATGTGTCTCCTTTCTCTTACTTGAATGCTATGAAAATGGATTTAAGAATATTTTTAAAGCTTTATATTATGTTGGATTAGCCTGTGGAGGCTCAACTAAAGTGCCAAGATCAAGTAGGGTGTCATCTATCAAACCCTATATCTTATGTCTCAAACTGATGCATCTATTCGTAGTGTGGCCTAGTGCTTTATGGAAATCATAAAATGCCTATTGATCATATCCCTTGGGAAGAGTTTTGGTTGGATCAAATTCTCAAATAGGAGGGAGAGATATTATATTACAATCCAAAAGCTACTATAAAACCCTGGTTGGAGGAACTAGAAGATGTGAGAAAGTACATCGAGGGAGTGTTGATAAAAGTATATGTTGAGGAGGCTCTGAATATGCATTTATTGTAGGTTGATTCTACCCTTTTATATCATTTAACTTGATCTTGTATGGGACCTTGATGTTACTCTTATTAGTTATGTTTGGAATGCTTGTATACTTGAGTTTGACCATTGAAATGAGTTTCACTTCTCTTTCCTTTAGTGTGTGACACAATTCAGTGAAAGAAGAGAATCACTTAAACATAATTGATTCATGAAGTGTTGGTAGAAGACTCTATTTCAAGAGATTATATAACTCTTGACCTACCATAGGACAAGTCATCTTAGCCAAGATAGTCTTATACCGAAGAATATAGTCTGTAAAATGTTCATTTGGTCATTGTTTCTATTGAGCAATTTGAGCATATGAAACCTTATCACCAATGTTAATGTTGAAGTGTAATAAGAACATGTCATCTAAAGGATTAAATGCATGAACCAACTAATTTAAAAGAATTTAGAACCATTGTAAAACAAATTCCTTTAGGATCTATGGAAATAGCTTGGTAAGTAGCCAATCATTGGGTATATAGTCCAAGCATGCTGCATGAAAATATCTCAAGTGTGTCTCTAGATCACCCTTGACATCATAAATAGTAAGCTTGGGTTGAAAAAAACCTTCTAGCAAGGATGTAGAAGTAATGTGACATGTCAATGTTGTATGCAAAAGAGCAAAAAAATCCAAATCATGTGTAGGTATAGTGGTACCTTGCTCAAGATGTATCACCTTGGATTAAATATATCTTATCTCTTGCACAAGGGCTACCACAGTAGGAGAGAGGGATGTACTAGTTGTAACTAGTAGCATAGAGGTGGGTTAGGATGTTATAGGGGGTTTTTGAGACATAGTTGCCCCTATAGTGTCATTTTTAATTGGTTTCTCTGTGGTTTGAGAAGATTGACCATTGTTCACTTTTTTTTGTTCTTATAGAATTCTAAGCATGTCATCTTGCATATCTAGATGTTTTTTAAAGATTTATTGAAGTTCTCTTTTATCAATTTCATCAAAACTAGTATATTGGGCCATTATGAAAGTAGAAAAATAATTTATAATGTGTTTGAATGTTTTGCAATAAGTTTTAATAGGAAATGTGCTAGAAAAGGAAAGTATTGAATATAAGAAATGCAAAGTCCTAAAAATAGCTAATTGAAATTTGTACAAAAAGGATACAAATCTCCCAAACATGTAAGGTGACATCTCAAGAAGAAAATAGTTGCTAGTACATGCAACTAAGGATTGTTTGAATATTTTTTTGCAAAATACTATGAATTTTTGAAACATAGATTAAATTTTTGAGCTAAGTATGTAATATAAAATTTAGAAAATGGCTAGAAAATTAGTGCAAAATAACCGGGAGCTAGTTGATGCAACTAGGGTCTTTGAAAAAAAATTGATATGAATTTATAGACAATTTATAGAATTTTTCTTGAAAAAATTAGGAAAAATCAAAAAATATTTCTATATTTAGCAATATATTTTTCCTAGTGTTTGGGATGTGTTTGTATGCAAAAAGGACCTAGTATGTGTAAACTAGGGTTTTAACAAAATATATGATAATTTTGAAATTAATTTTTATATTTTTAATTTTTAAATATAGGAAAAATCAATAAATTATGAAAAAAATAGAAATAATTTACCCTAGGGTTTCTAGGGGTTTTATGCAAAAATTCAAAGTCAGGTGCACCAAATGATTTATTATTTTTAAAAATAATGGATTTTTATTCCTAATTAAATAAACAAGTTTGAGTAGGCTAAATCAATAAATAATGTACAATAATTAAGCAACTAATTTGTATAAATATATTATATGTTTACCTTTTCTAAAAATAATAATGATAGAGAGAAAATCAAATTTAGCTAGAAATTGACTGAGAGGGATGTCGTAGGGTTTAGAAATTTATGTGTAGGCTTGGGGGACTATCTCAAATAGGATGCTTGAGTTTTCTTCTAGACTGGACAAAAGTGTCAAAAGTGGGACACCCTACTATTTGGTGCTATAGTCCTTTTTAACACTATTGTCTAGGTGATCTGAGTTTTCTAGGTTTTGCTTAATAAGTTTGCGTTACCCTATCAGTGAAATATCGAAGCCTATAAGTCTATGAATATCATTATGTGTTTTTTTAATATTCAAAAACCCTAGGAGATATTTGTGCTTGAACTTGAATGACAACTTTGGAAAGAGAGATAAAGGGTTAGTATGTAAAGGATACACTAGATGCACTTCACACCCTGTGTGTGGGCACACTGCGTACATACTAATGCTCTAAGGAGGGATCAAGTTAATGTAGTTCTCCCATTGAAGTGTTTGGTGTAATTGGGTATGAAAATTCAACTAGATGTGAAATTTGGGTGTACTTAAAATGACTAGGGATTGGTGAAGGGTTTGAATAAGCTTGGAATAATGTTGGATGGTTGTATACAGAGAATAGGGAAACGTTCTTGGATGTACTTGCTTTTATTCTTTCTTCTCTCTTGTAAATGAGTGACAACCCTTCTAAATGGACTTTGAATGGCCTTTTATATATAAATTAATGATCATCAATTAAATGAATTCACATTAGGCTGACATGAATTAGGATAAGGATTCATGAAAATATGATCGTTTGAACTAAATTTGCGCTTGAACAATAGTGTTATAAATAGGACACACTAGGTTTTAACGCTCCTATCCAAGTTGGGAATTTTTTTATAGAGGGAATGAGACCTAGGGGGATGGATTTAAGCCTAAAAGAGCTATCTAGGTCTGTAAGGGTTAAGTTTGAAAGGTTGTGGATGACTAGGAATCATTGAAAGAAAAGCCTAAAAGGGTTGTGCAAATAAGTAGGAGGACCTATGGATTAGGTGTCTTTAGCCATACTCAAGTAACCAAATTTTGCATTTTATATAACTACACCAAGACACTTCTATTTGGATTCAGATTCAAATTGGAAACTAGGGAATGGTTATAAGACCTGGGCTTTGAAAATGTCCCATTCATATGCAAAAACTACCATTCACATGGTCATTTTTCTAGAAACTATTTAGATCAAGTACCATTGAAATAAAAAGGAGATGGCACACCATTGAAACAAAAAGGAAATGATGGATTAATTGAGCATAATAAAAATGACATAGAAAAAAAATAAAAATATTAGAACCTGAAGGAGATAAAGGAAATAAATATAGTCAATACAACTAACAAAATTGATAAGATTTAAGCACCAAAAAATGAAGTAGAAACCTCTAAAAATAACCCCCATGATAACCAAGACTTAGAATATCTCTTGAAAGTAGAATAAAAATAACATGTTGGTAATGAATCTATCCTAAAGGAATAAGAAGAATAAGATGATAAAAAGAAGATATAGATTTTACCTTAGTAGATTTGGAAACTCCCTCACCTTCTCAAATAGGGGAATTAATAAATCAAGACAACAATACAAAAATGTCACTCAAGTATTTTTTAGGTAGTAATAATAATCATGGAAAGCCTTCTCTCTCAAACTCGATAAACATGGAAACTCAAAATAATATCAGCAATGGAACTCAAATGTGGATTTCATAAATGCTTTATATTTCCCCAAATTATAAATTACATCAATAAAACCATCCTCCCTCTACATTTGGCATTTAATACACTACGGAGTTAGGAAATAAACTAATCACTCATAGTAATAGTAGATCAAAATGTTAATTAAGTTTTGGAATACTATTCTCAAAGTCTTCAAGTCTTCTTTTCTTTCTATTAATTTTTTCCTTTAGCTAAAAGACCTTGATTTGTAATTAACTTTGTCAAGTTTTTTATTTTTTTATTAGATGGGCTCTATCCCTTCTTTTTTTGACCTAACAAAAAAGATATGATTATATAATTATAATAGTAATAATATTACTATTGAATATAATTAATAATATATACTATTATTATACTATTAATAATATATATTATTATAAATCCCCCAAGATGTAGTTTTACCCATCGAGGTTATTGGATATAGGTTCTTTTAGTACCAGTTTGATTCCCCTTGATTCATAGGTAAAGTCACTTAACGATTTCCCTCGATCATGTATATAAACTATTATTTTAATATTATATATTATATTTTTTAATTGATATTAAAATTTGAAAATAGATACAATAAACAAATCCATAACAAATAATCTCTATATTATTTATAAAAAATGACTAAGTCCAAAAAAGGAGCCACCACTATGTAATTTGGTGTCCTAATAAAACACAACCAATATAACATATACAAAAGATATTAAAAAAAACATATTTTTTCAAAAGGAAAACACCATCATAAGGAAAAATATTCTCCTAAGGAATTCATTAGCAAAGCCTCCCCACCCATCATATTAACTATGGGACAAGTGGTTTCAGCCACCCCAGTTCTATAGCCTCATACTCAGAATTTGACAACATGAAAACAACACGTTTACCAACTTTATTGCCAACATCCCAATCACTTGGATTCAATGCTCATTTAGAATTTATATGGGATGTTTTTGGGTTAATGACCTCAGTCCTCATAATCCTTGGAATAACTCCTTTTCCACCAACATAAAGGATTAATTTTATCACATGTGCAGCTTAAAATTCCTAATTTTATTCTGGGACTAAAGATAGAAGGTAAGGGCTCCTTTAATTTCTCAACATTTAGTGGTGAGAAATTCCACCCCATCTAGATGCAATTATGAAATGACTCTTGTAGTTTCTTCATGAAGGATAGGATCTCATAGAACCTTTTTTTGAGATCATGAAATGATTTTATGGTAACCTTCCCCATTATTTCTCTACCATAAAATGAAAGATGTTGATGATTTTTAAGTTCCATTATTCAAGGGATTTCTCAAGCCCACTATGAAAACAAGGTCTCACAAAGGAAACTACCACATGCCAAGTAAGCTCCTTGTCATCAAAAACCTTTAATAATTTTTATACAAAGGTTGAAACCAACTCATAATTTATCCTACTCTTGTAACAAACCTAAAAGGAACAAGGGCCTAAAATCACCTAAATTCAAAAAAGGATTTTAGCCTACATTCAAATGTTGATGATCAAACGGTTATTTCTATTTCATTTCATTGTAAGAAAAAGAAAAGCTCTAGAGCCATGAATCTCACCCCTCCTTGCATTAGAATGTAGTTTCAAACATTGAAATGATAAAACTTCACCTTCTCCCACCAATAACAATTAAAAATTGTCATTACAAGAGATCAAGAGCAAATCGAGGCATAATCACACATAGTTTAAATGTCATGTCAATTTAGGGTCATTCCAATATTAAATTAATGAAGGTCACCATGTGTGGAGATGCTCAAAAAAGGGAAGAATGGTATTTTATATGTATAATAATAATGTTATTATATTAATATGATATAATAATATATATTTTATTATAATAATATTGTTATAGTGTTCCAACTGAAGTTGAAAAAGTGTTCCAAGTAGTGATGCATTTTCATTCACAATGGTTCTAATGGTTAAATTTATTCGAGTTGATTTTATGTATGATATGTATATCTCATCCTTGATACATATTTGAATATATATTTTAAACATGTAGGGAGCATTGATGGAAAAGGTATTAGGAGACAAATAATTGATATCAATATAGATTCTCTGTGGGGAAAATGTTCGTTGAATATACCAAAAATTCTTGATTCATTCACATAACTTCATATATTATTGAAGAGTCTTGAATGTATAAATACAATATGTCTAACTAAATTTTATAAATAATAATTAACACTATTAAAACACATATTAATTAATACTATGTATCTAACACCTCTTAACTAATTAACATTAATTTTTCTTTCCATTTGATTGTGCACCATCAATCTAGTGGGTAGTAAAACCTACACTCTCATTGACACATAGTACCTATTAACTAAATATATCTAGTATGAAATTATGTAGTTACTGGGATGACTCTACAATTCTATTTATGTCAGTTTACTTCCAACTAATTTTTTATCACATTCCAATTATTGGAGCACAACATAAGAGAAAATATTTTATTTGATTGTTGATCTGTAACACTTTAAAAAATTTATTGAAATTTTTAATGTGTCGAGGGAGTTTAAATAAACTCTGATTTAATCTTAAAATGAAACTATATATCTAATCTATCCTAGCATTACTAGTTATTAATATAGTAGTGTTTTAAGTGTGATTGATGATTGAATACGCACTGAATAACTCCAAATTAAGCTTTGAAAGCTTGTTGGATTTATTTTATGAATAAATTGAATAAAAATATGATATAAAAATATGCAAAAATATTTAAAATAATTATTATGGTGTCACACTATTGCAGCATTCTTTATTAACAAACATGGCTAAAATTAACCAAAAACTTGCATGACACATGAATGCTAAATTAAGACCTTACATAACAATTAAGCTAACTAAAATAGACTCTAAGATAACTAAAATTAGACTCTAAAAATACTAAAAATATAATCAAGAGAACAAATTTGACTCACTGATAAGATTTGGTCATCACACAAGAAGCCTTTCTTAACAAGTAAGCCAAACATGCACACTAGACAAGTTAGTCATCCCAACTCCCTATAAAGTATGAAATTGATTAAAATAGCTTTAATTTTAGTTAAATCAACTCTAAAAATTACACCCCACCTCTTAAGGATGAATGGATAAGGATTTAAGCTCGGTTAAGTACACATTCAATGAACTAGACTCTAACTAACACTTCTAATTATTTTTTAGGAAGTTCCCAAAAAGTGTTTAAAACTGATCAAACAATTAATCTAAGAAAAAATAAATTAAAAAAACTTATTAAAATAATAAAACACAAATAAAAATAATTCTAACATCAACAATCAAGTGTCAATATTGGCATCATACTCAACATTGATCTATAGCTTATTCTTATTATATTTTAGTTGACATGTGTTGCATTCACTATCTATAATATGTGATTCTCAAAGATTATGAGAAAAAACTAATTTAATTTAATTATTTAGTTAGTAGGTGTAACTATAACATGGACAATATTAACTACTTTTTGGACCATACTATATTGAACCTTAATATTATTTTGATCATTATATCTTTGTTAATATCTTTACGATTATTATATCATAATATTAAAAATTTCACTTTTATTCTCAAAAAATAGTATACCACCAAATTCACCCTTTCAAGGTTCAATGTGGATAATTTTATTTGCATTTACGTAATCAAAATAACCTATAATTTTTTAAAGGAAAAAAAACTATATATATTTTATAGAAATTGTGTGGTTCAAACTTCTTTAATTAGCTTCAGATGGTAAAGATGATAATGTCCCTTTTTTTCATGATACGCTGAGATCAGTGATGCATCAAATGAAAAAAATTATTTTCACATATCTTAAATATTTCTCATATATTCTTCTTAATTTTATATGGTTACATATTTATTCCTTACAACACATAGAATCTCCTTAATTGAGACTTTGATTAGTACATTTATATATAAATTTGTTTAAATCATCTCACATTTATTTTTTGTATTATAACATTCATGTCTCTTTTGTATACACATATTATCCTTCACTTTATCATTTAGTGATTTTTTCTCTTGTAGCAACTTGTCGAACATTAATCTCGTTGAGTGCATGCCTTAAAAGGTGCATTGGGAAATGGGTGGGTAGGGTTGTGGTGATTTTCAAGATATGTTGATACTTATGTTATGATCATATCGTTCCTACTTCTAGTTAAAATTATTCATATTTGTTTTGCCACTTGCATTATTCCATCCTATATTACTCAACCATGTGAGTTTCCTCATATATTATAACATTAGCTAGATCGATACCATATGTTTTGCACCTTTCCCCTATTGGGTTATTTTATGATCCACGATAGTATTTAAGTTAGTAAGTTTATTTTACTTGTTAGTTAAAACCTGTCAAATACAAAATAATTTCAATTCATCAGTTGGGATTTTGTATGAAGTGAAATTATTTTTAATCGGTACTAAGATGTACAGTGTACTGATTGAAATTGCTTTAGAGTTTCTTTGATGACTTCAAAGTCATTGCTCTAGTGTTTTTTTATATACCCATTTAGATCAAGGAGGAGTTTGTTGGGTTATTTTATGATCCAAGGTACTATTTAAATTAGTAAGTTCATTTTACTTGTTAGTAGATTAGTTTTTTAGATTAGTTGAAACTTGTAAGATATTTGGTCTATTTGTAACTTTCCATAAAAGTTTTATAAGCCTTAACTTATGTTGTAAAATTGATCTTGAAATAATACTTTATTAGATTTTGTGTGAAATGATTTATTTACAATTTAATTTATGAGTTATTACTCCTCCTACTAGGTCAGCATTCCCTTCTTCTATACTGTATCTATCAACTCAATGTAATTTTAAGTTTGTTTGTTGACATTCATATTGTATTGACCTAGTCAATATCATTCAATGTCACTCAACATCTTTTAATTATATCAAACTAGTTGATACCGTCAACTTAGTCTTTAATGCTGGTATTAGGTATTAGATACTTATATATACATGTCATATTTAATTCCAAAGATAGTATTTCAACTCATATTCTCTTATTGTGCTTGTGTTTCTACTTTTAAGTAGTATTTGGGAGAGTTAAGGGTATAATCTTATCTTGAAGGTCTAGTCTTGTGGTAGTATTTAAATCTCAATATAAGGAGTTGAATCAAGGAGGTGGCATAGTCTTTGAAGTCCCTAACTAAGGATATCTAGGTTTTCTTCTTACATTTTAAGTATTCAACCCATAACATCTCTTACAAATCTCCACTTGAGCTAAAGGGGAGATTGATGCTCAATGAGTCCTTTCCAAGGCAAGTATCTCTAACCCTATACTCTTTCATTTATTTACTTAGTAGTTGTATGTTGTTTATTTCTTGATGAATTAATGTATGCATATAATTGTATAGGTTCTCTCTACACCTAATATTGGTGTGGTTGTAAAATTGCTTAGATTTTCTGTACTCTATTTCAGGTTGCCTAGACCCTCATTTTGTTGACCATGGAACCTTACCAATTATGACCATTATAACCCTTCCCATTAAGTTTAACTTACCTTATTTTCACATTTACAACCATTTCCTTTATTTTCATATTATCTACATAGTAGGCCTAGTGAGAGATATTCCCTTGTGTCATATGCTTAGGATTTCGAACCCTTTCCTCTTAACCTCATGTTATAGGTAACACTTTTGTTAGATAATATTTATCATTGGTCACTACTTGAGACATTAAGTATCATAGGCTCTATTTGATTATCCTTCATGTGATTTCAAGTCTATTAGGATAGAATATTTGTAGGTTAATCATATCTCGTACATAAATTATGGTAAACCTGACATGAATTTTTCTACCTTCATACCTTAAATAAACTTCATCATCCAACCTAATATAGTTTGGTCTCAGTTATCATTTCTAAAAAAAATCATTGGTTAGTCTGATACAATTTATTTTCTATCTATGAATGGTATCTACCACCCCAAGTCCATTTTGTGTTTGCACAAATTGCATTGGCTAGCTCAATTCAGTTATGTTCTATGTTTATAATTACATTGACTAGTCTAATAGAGTTTTGTTTGTTTCATTTCAGCATATTTAGTGTGTGTGTGTGTGTATATATATATATATATATATATATATATATATATATATATATATATATATATATATATATATATATATATATATATATATATATATATATATATATATACACATTGGCTAGCCTAATATAGTTCTATTTGCCTATTTATTTCAACTCATTTAATGCTACAAAAAAAATTCAACATTGATTTTTGAACTTTTCCCTCTTTATTTTACTTTCCTTAGAAACTATATTCTAACAGTTTTCAAACTACTTAGTGACTATCATACAGGGTTATGTTATGTTTTATTTATAAACATCATGACATGAGAGATTTACCCCAATATTTATAACCATAGTATATCACTAAATATAAAATTTAGTTTCCACATACACCATGATATACTATAAACACCTAGGATTCTATTTTTTATTGAACTTAGGAAACTAGAAATCCATTTGATTTTTTGGTACACCTGAGAGGAGTGTATCATCTAAGGAAGTTACTCTCACTGTACCTTCAAAAATAGGGTTAGTGAGCTATAGGAATATTTTAGCCTCTATATTTAGTGATCTAAAACTTTGATTCAAAACTAATCAATGAACAAGAAATAATATTTGAGAACCCACACAATCAATAAAATCATTTAAGCATATCAACTTGATCTTATTTTTTTAAGTTAGATTCAAGTTTTTGATTGAATTATTTGATGTGTATCAAACAACATCAATTGGCCCAATACAATTTAATGTTATGTGACATAATTGCATTGGCCAACTCGATACATCTATATATGTGTATAAATTATATCATCTAACCTGGTACAGTTCCCTATTTTTGTCTTCTTGACTATGTTGGTTAGACCAATACATCCTAATTATTTACCATCCTACATTCAATTATGTTGGTCAACCCACTATAATATTCTCTCTTCTTTCTTGATTGCATCAACCAACCTAAGACAATCTAGTTTATTATGCTTGACTACATTAGCCAGCCTAAGATAGCTTATTTTACCCAACTTCTCCCTGGTTAACTACATCAACCAACTAGATACAATTTATTTTACCTATATTTTACCTTTTTGACTACATCAGCCAGCCTAATACAGTTTAATTCTAATTATTTTACTTCTAAACCACATCGACCAAGCTAACACAATATGTTCCCTATAAGTTAACTAATCTAGCATCCCAAATTTAGTTAACCTCTTCTCTTCCACCATACAATATATCTTTGTTGATTATGAATCAAGAACGCAACAATATATGATGGAATTAACCAACTCCTCTAAGGTATCTAAGTCATGCATCCTTTCTATCTCAATTTTTACTAATGACCAAAATCTAAACAATTGTCATGTGACCACTAGAACCATGAACTATAAATTGTTTAACTCCAAACCCCTTAATTGACTCAACTACGCACCTCCACACATTACGGAATTAGATTATGAAAGTGATCTTGAATATATAATAGAAATGATTTTTTACCTTAATGAGCATCATGAACATAAGGGTAAGGACCTTGAGGTGGTGTACCATGACACATAACATGGAAGTTCATCATTCCCCTACTTCTAGATTTTCCATAGGACTTGGGGTAGTTTATTACATGACTTCCCCCTTTCCTTCTTCCTTCACCATGCCTAGTATCACTACTAACATGGAAAGTCTTTCTTATAGTGGGCCTAATCAAGGTTCCCATGCTAATACTTATGTTAATGCAATAACTTGTCCATCTTACCAAGCTACTCAATCTTCCTCTTCTATCCAACAAACTCCTGATACTCATAAAATATTGTTGCAAGAGATGAACCAAATGGATAAATTTCAAACTAATAATGCCAACTAGATGATTTAAATTCAAAATCAACTCTTGTAATTGAAAAATCATCCTCAATAGCCTTAGTGGGGAGTAAAAAATCCAAATGCTCCCCTAGTCTCCTTAGAGATGCACATGGGAATATAATTTTACAACCTCCACTTCTTAATAAATCAATTAAACACCTTCAAAATGAACCATTAGGCACTCAAATAGTAAACACAGATATAGATGGTATTACTCATACTATCACCTAAAATGGATCCAATGATCTCACTTTGCATTTTAAATATTTTGTAAATATCTACGAAGATTGGATTAAGTTAAACACCTTTATGACTACCAAACTTCTATCTAAAATCTTTTTTGATGATGTTCTAGATCAGTACAATTAATTTTCATCTAAAACTATATCTATATTATAAGTCTTATTTACCACATTGATTCAGGAATTTCAAACCAATGATCTTGTTGAAAATAACTTACCTCATTTCATTAATTTCAAGTAAGAATAAACTAAAACTGTGTAATCCTTTATCAAGCATTTGAAATCCTTAACTAACAAGGTTAAACAAAATATGTCATAATATAATAGTTTCCACTTGTTTACCAATAATATCCATACCAAACTTAAATATAGAGTTAGGACTCTCTTTCCAAAATCATTGGAAGAAGCCCTTAATCAAGCTAAATGCCAAGACCTTCCTCATAAAACAATTTGAGCCTTCCCAACCTATGTTTAGAACTCATATACTTATGAAGTCAAAAAATAATCATGATACCAATGATGGTATTTTAGATACATAAAACGTCATTCACATCATCAATATTATTACTCTAGATGGATCCGATAAAGTAACACTTTCCCAACCTATCACAAGAAGTCCCTTCTATCCTCCTCCTTCTTTGGCTCATGTGAATAATGTGGAAGTTCACAATCTTTTTCCCTATCTGAAATTAAGAAGTGTATTCCTAAACCTTTAGCTAGAGATTTCAATTCTTTTTGAACTAAAAAATAATGGTATCTTAGGTCCTTAGGTATTTTATCTTTACTTACACCACTTGATTTTTCAATTTGTGAGTTACATTATAACACCTCAGAAAGGACTAGGCCTTCCTCAAAAATAAAAATCCAATCTATTTTCAATTAAACATTATGTCCTTTATGATTCTTTGGTCCTTTTCTCATTTCATACACTCTTTGGGTCCTTTACTTATGCCTCTTGGCCTTTCTTTTGTGAGTTTATAGTATAAGACCCATGGAATCTAACCAAGCCACTCCTCACAAAAACCTATAATTTTATTTCATATATTGTTTTTTCTCCCAACCTTAGCTAGGTGTCTTCCCTGAAAGATAAGACAATGATCAAGAGTATTATTTTATCTCACTTAGAATAAGTCACATTCTTTTATGGTGAATCTCTAGCAGTCTATCTTCATGTCTTCATTTACATTTCCCATTTATTATGATGATGATTCATGCCTACTTGTCATTATATTATCTTCCTTTACACATTTTTGTCATTGGGGCAATCCACTCATTCAATTATCATATACACCATTCCTTTTCTTTCATTGCCCTTTGGGTTTACCAAATTCAGTTTCAATATTTCACTTTCCTTTAAGGTGAAATTCAAGGAATCTTTAAACATCATGCTCTTTGGATTATCTTCTCTAGCCACTAAGTGTAAACTCTATTGTGATAGTCATATTTAACACCCAAGTTTGGTTTTCCAAATATGTATAGAGGAGGAACATAAAAATTTAAAAGAGTTAAAATCCATATCATTATAAAAGGTAATTATATATTGAAAATTCAGATCACTCCAAAATATGTTATCTTTGTTTGGCACTTCTCCTATTTTAGTTGAAGATAAAAATATATAATTGGTCTCATGATAGAAAAAAGTTCCATTGGGGTGTAGTAGGCCATTAGACTAGGATAAGAGGTATTATATAATTTTATCAATTCTCTTCTTAAATATTTAGTTCCACCTATATTCTCACATAAGTATCTAATATGCTTAGAAGGTTGATGAATCTATAAGGGGTCTTGAGGAATGGGGAACATGTTGTGGGAAGGTATGATCCTTTTACTTTTCGTACATACTCACCTTTATAGGATGATATCTATATCTTTCATTAGTTATTCCAAACTTATATTACTAGGTAGGGTTCCTTAGGGACATTGATGTTGAAAACTCTTAATCTTACTAACTTTATTCGAGTGTCTTGTTCTCGATAAATATCATGTTTCTACCTTAGTTCCACCCTCTTTCCCCCACCACCAATTTCATTTCCTCCTTGAAATTCAAGTTTGTTTCAAAATATTTCTAATTTGTGTACTTCATATTCTCCATCTCTTTAACCATGGTAGTTATATGGTAGTTTTAGTTTAACAATTTTTAGAATAGAATTTGCATCTTTGATTTGTTGCAAGATGATCTCTTAAGTATTTACTTATCTTTATAAGATTTATCTTAGTTATGTTTGGGACCTTTATTTTTCTATTTACCTTTTTGTAGGTCATTTAGTCCTATATTTTCCCATTTTAGGTTTCTCTATCTTTGTTTGAGTGTATTTTACAACTTATCTTACATTGATGTTGTTATCATTTATCAGTTCTATATGTCTTTAGTTTGATCCAGACTGTTACTATCTACCTTTGGATTCATTTTATTTGGGTTTTTTTATCATAAAGAGCTTTGGCCTTTTGTCTTACTAATTTTCCTTTTTTCATTTTCCTTGGTCTTTTGGTTCTAAACTTTGTAATCTAAAATTTCCAATGTCACAATTGATTTAATCAATTTTGAGAATTTTCCATTTATTTCAAACTTCTTACATTTTTCTTGCTTTGTTTCCTAGCCTTTTATCCCTAGGGTTTCTCAAATGCATTTCTTGTACCCTTTATGATTAATACTATGATGCTTGCATGCAACCATTCAATGATAAAGATAAGTCAAGGTATATATATGGTACTTTAAGTTATTCATTTATTAACATTTAATTCCACATTTAATTTTAGTTAGTTCAAGTGTTTATTTTTTTTATGTTCTTTCCCAAAGCACCATCCCATATTATTTTATTGTGACACATGATGAGCTTTAGGTGGGGCATACATATACACATAATATTTTTCACTTTATCATTTATTATCACTTTCTCTTATATTGACTTGTTGAGCATCAATCTCCTTGAGTGCATGCCTTAAAGGGTGCATCAAGAAAGGGGTGGATAGGTTTATGGTGCTTTGTGAGACATTTTGATACTTATGTCATGATCATAACATTTCCTATTTCCATTTTGGATTCTCCATATTTTTTTTGATATTCACCTGCTTCCATCCTATCCTACTCAACCATATCAGTTTCCTCATATACTACAACATCGACCAAACTAATACCATATGTTTATCACCTTTACCCTTCATGTATTGTAGTGGCCAGCTCGATGTAATTCTAAGCCTATTTTTTGACATATGTATTGTATCAGCCTAGTCGATACCATCATCTTAATCTTTAGGGTTGGTATTAGGTATTATACAGTTATATATATAGGTCATATTTCATTTTAAATATAATATATCAAACTCATCATCTCTTCTTGTACCCACATTTTTGATCCTAAGTAGCATTTGGGAGAGTTAGGGGTAGAATCTTATATTGGAGATCTAGACTTTTAATAGTATTTGAAGCTTAATAAAATTAGTTGAACCAAGGAGGTATCACAATATTAAGATTCCACACCTAATAATATCTAGGTTGTATTCTTTCATTTGAAGTCTTCATCCTGCAACATCTCTTGAAAATATCCAATTGAGCCAAGGGGAGATTGTTGTTAGACAAGTCCACTCTAAGATAAAGTTTTCGAGCCCTATTATATTTCTTTTATTTACTTGGTAGTTGGATGTTGTTTATTACTTAGAGAATGAATGTGTGTGTATCCTTATATAGGTTCTCTCTATACCTAATAAGGGTGTGTATATAAGATTGTTTAGACTTTCCATATTCCATTTTAGGTTACCTATACCCCCATTTGGTTGACCATGGAAACTTACCGATTATAACCATTCTAACCCTTCCTGTTTAGTTTATATTACCTTATTTACACATTTAAAACCATTTAAATTACTTACATATTACCTACATAGGAGGTTTAGTGAGATTTATTTCCTTATGTCATAGGCTTTAGCTTTAGAACCCTTTTCTCTTGACCTTGTGTTATAGGAAACCCTCTTATTAGACCTTCTTTATCATTGGTCACTATATGAGACATTAAGCATCACAAGCTCTATTTGATTGACCTTCATGTGAATCTAAGTCTATTGAGATAGGATAGGTGTAGGTTAATCCTAGCCTGTTCATACATCTTTCATTTGGAGAAGACATTTAGGTGGACTTATTTTCTTAAGTTGTCAAAGTGTTGCAGAGGGTAGAGTGTATCCAAGTAGGAGGACACTACATTGCAAAAACATGTGAAAAGTATTTATTTTTGTTATTTTTAACATGTTATTAGATGGAAAAGTACTTTTTTAATTTTTATTTGATATGAATTTAAAACCTAAGTTGGTACTAGATGTCAAAAAAGAGGATCATACTACATTTCCTATGAATAGGTAATTTTCAAAGCATACATATTCATCAATTCCACCTATTCGTAGTGATCAAATTTGTAGTGGCATGGAGGATTATAGTGATCCACAAGAGGGATATTATAGTTATGATACTAAAACACCAAAAATATTACCTTGAACTACTTTAAAATGGTAATGAATGTTAACTTCATGAAACTATTAAATATCATAAATTAATATGTGATATCATCTTGGCCTAGGATGTTAGTTTTTTTTTTAAATTATTAAAAAACATGATCCAATAAGACCTTATAGTGGTACTATTTTTTAATACATTAAATGTAAAATTGATATTTATTTCATCGATTCTAAATTATTTCCCATACATTAGGAAGTATGTTAAGATCTTAATAATGTAAATGTAATTTTTATTAAATATGAGTGAAAGATTAATATTAATTTCAAAAATATATATTTGAACCATAATTTTTGAACTAAGGCTATATTAAGATTAACATTTTATTATGTATTTAAAATATTTTTCAAACCACAACTGGTATTATTCGACTTAAGTTCAGGGGAGATGCACTAGTAGTAATGTTGCATTACAAGTTTTGGCATTCACACTTATTGATGACATTGTGTTTTAAGCACACAATATAAGTCTATGGTGATGAAAAAATAAAAGGGATATGAAGTGTTTATCCACAAGGAAATCATATCAAGTTTTATTTTAAAAGGTGTTTTTAGACTATTTTTTAAATTTGGTCGGGCTCTTTCTAGCACCAAATTTTTGTTGATGTGGTATCAATTTTTTGACTTGATGTAATAAAGTCAAGAGATGATGAATAATTAGAATTTGGACATGATAAATGAAAATGTGAAAGGTGAAAACACATGTGGACATGACAGTTTCTCATTGTGTCAAGTTCATGGAGTCAAAAAAAAATTAAATGACTTTATACAAAGTTATCGGATCTGTTCAACATTTATCTTTGCTTTAATAAATTTCCTTCACATCTATGCCTTACCTATAAATAATAAATAAATATAACACAACTAAAAAATTAATAATGCACCTATATTACTTTTAATAAATCTACAACATCAAAAGAGATCACATGAAAATATTCACGATGTTGTGGAGTCATGGAGGTCTCTTTTGTTCTCAAGGTGGCCTTAAGAAACTATGTAGATCCATTGAAACTTTAAATCCACTTGATGTCCCCATATGTTTGTTTATTCATGCACATAATATATTAGCATACCACAATCATATTTGAAATCCAATAATTCATAATGTGATTTTTTTTAACAAACATGATATATCAAAGTGAATAAACATGGAGATTACAATGGGATCACAGGGTCACAAACTCTCTTAGAGCACATATTAACTTTAAATTAAAATGGGCCTTCATGGTAATGTTCATTTATGGATTTTGCCTTGTACTATAAATGGATCTGTTAGTCATGAAGATGTGTATTTGACATGAAATTAAGTGTGAAGCTTGATTTCATACATTTATATGATGTGTTTACGAAGTAATTAATTAATTAAAAAGGGTTTATTAATACTTTTTAAGTTTTCAAATCAAGATAAATGTATTTTAGTCTTACAAGGGCACAATGGGACTATTATATAGACAATAAAATTGTTGTCCAATACAAGTTACATGCCATGGTGAAAATATATTTACATTGGTGCACTAGTATTTATGAATATTACATGTCATAATGTGATTGGTTAATATGAGGTAAAACTTGGAAAAATATTATATAATACTATGATAACTATTAGGTGGTTACACTATGACAACTATGGGACATTATGTGATCGTGAATAATTAGGATATAATTGTAAATATCTAAAAAAAATTACTCGTTGGTTGGAATCCAATAATAGAAACATTTAAACCCTATATTGCACCACTTAAAATAAATAATAAAAATATTGGAATCTGATATCACACTAGCTAAAAATCAATAATATTAATATTGGAATCCAATATCACAGTAGTTAAAAACCAATAATAAAAAAATTGAAATCCATTTTCATCAATTATAAAACCAAAAATGGTGATATTATAAGTTCTTATTCTTAGACATATGTTTAGATTTAATGAAATGATGGTTCCCACTACAAAAAAAAATAACAAACCAAACATAGATATGTCAATTATCAAATCTAAACCCATATAGACCAACCATGTGAACTATTTCTTACATATTTTTGGGAAAATTTAATTTGCATGCTGGTCTTGTGTCATGTTAAACTATTTAGCCATATTTTCATATTACATTCGTAAGACTTCCAATATTAATCTCACATTTATTTGATTTTATTCTCCACCCTTAGGTATATATTTTTTTAAATGGCCCTTGACCAATCCATCACAACCATTATTACCGACTTGGGAAGGATGGTTACAAAATGAGCTTGGAAATTCTTCCTAAAGGTTTACGATGAGGAACATATTTTGTTAATAGTCCTTAGTCTAATGTTTGTTTACAAGTATATGTTATTGATAATATGTGTAGATGGTATGAAAATAATTATCTTACTACTTATTATGTTGGTCGTATCCCCTCATAGGTGAAATAACCCAACTGGTTCACACTCATTTTTTTCTCTCATTTTTTTCACAAAAAGAGTTTTATTTAGAGACTTATTTTAATCTCACAAGTCTTAAGAGTGTGTTTAACAACCATTAAAAAAGTAGTATTGTCAATTTTAAACCCATCAAAGAGTAAGCATGTTATTAAATAATTATAAATAAATAACTTTAGAGCATTAAGGATCCACAATCTTTTAGAATAGTGTTAAGGTAATCCTTACCAATTTGTCAAAGTGGTTCTATAGAATATAATAAGACATGCTTTAGCTATTTATTCCTTATTAAGAAAAAAATTATATCACAATAACAAGTAGCATTATGAAAATTCCACTGAACATTAGAAAGGTAATTGATAAAATGCTTCACTTAACCAAGAGAAGGCAATGAATTTAAAACTTACTATTTATTGATTTACACCCAACAAGTTTTTAAGGAATAATATAATTATAGGATTTACTTGGCCTCCTATTGTAATTCATAATTTTATTACATGAAAAAATGAGCAAAACTCCAAAAGTGATTCAAAATCCACTACTTAGTTGTAACCTAAATAGATTGGGTTCCAATTACCATGTTATTCCAAGTGGATAAAATATAAATTCCATGTTGGAGACGTACCAAGACATTCATATACATTATGAGCCATGAGAAGGGTAGATAATAGCTCAACCAACATGAGGACCAAGGCTAAGGTATTCACTTAACTATTCCTTTACCAACAAAGTTTGGGTCTTTTATTTCCTTCAAGGTTTGAATTCTATTTTGAGAGTGACAAGATAGTTTGACCCCAATTGGCATAGACCATCCATTTATAATATGTAAGGAAGGTTATTTAATTATAATAACAATCCTTTTTGAATTTGGTTATCTATACCATCTTTAACAAGTTTTTAAATTATCCTTTTGATAAATAATAAACATATTACAACATTTAATCCTTATGCATAAGGGATTATAGGAAACCATTGAGACTTACAAGTTCATCTCCCATCTAGGAAACCTTTCTAACATAATCTTAGATGATGAAATTATAATTAATGATAATATTTACTTAATGGTTGTAAGTCACTATGACTCATTATGTAAAAGGATCAGTTGCAATACTTCCTTTCTAAACAAAAATTTCAGCCATAACATAATAAGTATGAAATGAATAACTCAACAAGTCTCCATCTTATTTTGAAGAGTAAATGTTCAAACATACTTTTAGATATAAAAAGATTTGTACTAACCAATAATGAAGCTTCTTATCATGACTAGAAAATTTGTATACTAGCTCAAGAAACCCTAAATGTTTACATGCGTGAAAATACCCTTAATTTATTTGGAAAACAAAAGTACATTAAATAGCACAACCAGGCTTAAGAAAAAGAAAACTATGAACACCCAAATAATAATATTGAAAAAAATGCATTCTCATAATTATGAAATATATTTAGTTTTACATTCCAACATCTAAGTGTTACAATATCTCTATGAAGAATAAAGACACTTTCAGCATATATTTCAAATTCAAATACCCATCTAGTCAAAATTGAATGGACCATAAAATAATGGAAATGTCATAAAGTAGACACAAATGAATGAAGATTTATACAAATCCTAAATTTATTATGGGCATCTATCCATTACACAGCCAATTAGAATCATACAATAAGAATATTATTCACTCAAGTTTGAACACATATAAGATCCAAACAAAATAACAACTTTACAAAATAATCACCTAATGGTTAATTAGGACAAGGCTTTTCTTACAACAAAACATGTTAAGACCCACATCAACATAAGACTGGCAAGTCATCCTCCTCTTAAAATACCAATTTAAACAACAACATGATAATTATTTTAATTGAAATGTTGGGTAATAAAATTGATTCTAATTTATAGGTATAGGGTAGAGCTATGATTGTTGTACCAATATTCCTATCATCCATCCTTATGAAAAAAAGTGATTCTTGAAACTACTAAATATTTAATATGGTAAAGCTATTTATAATTCACATACAAGTTCAATTTTAGTTCATGCAGATGCTATGAGCATCCCTCTTATTGCTATACCATAAAGTGTCACATTACTTAACATTAATTTCATACCACATTCATTCTTATTTGTAATAGAATGTGCATTCATTTAAATTTCACTTGGTTACATATATTTATCAAGAGTAATCTTCATACTCTTATTTACATATAATCTAATGTCAATGTAACAAAAACATAAATTGGAGCCATCATCTATCATAGATCTAATAAAAGTGAATTAATGATCATCAATATATTACTATCTATGTAGTACCCTTTTAACAATAGGAATTAAATTATAGCCATTAAAAGGAACCATCTTAGATAACATGAACACTATACGTCATGTTAAACACCACTCAAGGTTGATTTTTGATCAATTTCCATACATGGAGAAAAAATATAAATTCAATAAACCGAAAAGTTCAATACCAAAAATTAATTAATAAATACACCAGTCAACCTATACTCTAAAATTTACACGATACAAAGAACTAGTATTCATAAGGGAATATAACAAGTTATGAGGGTCCCTTGTCATTTCCTCAAACTCACAAGCACCCTCTTATTTAAAGTATAAATGGAAAATTCTTATTCTTAACAGCTATCTAACATAAGGTTTTATAGGAGTTAATCTAAATGATAATGACAACCCAAAACAAGGAGCAAGAACATAACCTGTTCTAGCCAACCACCAAAAAGAGGCAACTACCCTTCAAAGACAAGGAGCATGCATTCACCCAATGAGTTAACAAGTTTTCAACTAACATTCAAGTTATAATTTAAGATTCAATGAAACAAATAATAAATCTCAACTAATAATTTCAAAATTATGTTACTTAGAGAACCTCCCAAGTATCGTATTTAGCTTAGGGAACTTTTCCAGTAGTTAGGGTATGATCATTATAGTTAACTCAAACCATTCTAGCAAATTTAAACACATTATTTTATTCTATCATACATCCAAGGGATGGATTCAACAATAAGTGCAATCCATAATGGCTAGAAGATAATTTACAACCAATAAAAATTACCAAAGAGAACTCAGTTCATTACTCATATGAATGATTACCTTCAGTGCCTTATAAATTTCAATGAAATACAGGTATAACTAAAGTATACAAATGGATATGTAAAGCCAATAATAGAATTATATATATTTTATAATATAACCCCATAGCCTATGGGCAGTTGTACATAACTTAAAAATAATCATGAACACAACATTATCACCAAGGCTTGAAACACCACATCCCAACATAAAAATTGTTGGGTTCA
Source organism: Torreya grandis (assembly GCA_037957365.1). Classification (NCBI taxonomy): domain Eukaryota; kingdom Viridiplantae; phylum Streptophyta; class Pinopsida; order Cupressales; family Taxaceae; genus Torreya; species Torreya grandis. The sequence goes on from JARHVA010000355.1 coordinate 3,351,226, forward strand.
TTTAGTCAGTTCTACTATGGTGTTGGAACTTCCCCCCAATAGGCTAGTGCATTGGCCCTATCATGCAAGAGGTAAGTCTCACACACTCACCTAAAGTGCGTAATGAAATACCGATTCTTGAAGGCTTTGAAACATAATGTTATTTGTTTTTTCATCTCTTGGAACACCAATATTTAAGTTATTCAATACCATAAATATGCCACTATTATTCCCATCATCCTATACTTAACTACTATGATAACTAGGATCAACATCATTATTCAATAGTAGCAATAGAAAGGAAAAGATACCCACAACTTAAAAATAAAACATATTCATTATTCAACACTTAGGATGTTCATGAATCATCACATGTTATAGTAAATACTAACTATTCATTAATTGCTTAATAGATTACAAGATATAATAATGTCTATATTCACCAAAGGTCCAGACACCCACAAATGATTACAATAGGGGTTTTTATAATTGTTTTACCCTGACCAAGTGTTAAAATTATAACTATCATGGACAAATGGCACATAGACTCCCAATAGGTTGAGAGTCATGGGTCTTACAACTGAATGTTATTATAGAATTGGGCCTTTGTACCCCTAGATCCTTGCTCTATGCTATATATATGTGTCCAAGTGTTTCATTTCTCATAGGCTAGTACAAAACCTCCAATTAGTGGGGTTGAAGTGTCCTACTTGATTTACTCTTCTAACAGCTCTCACATCCCTCATGCTCTACTTCCCACACATTCCCCTAGTCTTCCACTTCTATTTTGAGTCCTTTGGTCTCAGGTGCCTCGTGCTATGTTTTCTCTTGATCGGGTCCTCCCACACTGGGTCTCTTGCACCTTGGTCCTTCCATACCCTTCAACTTTCATTCTTGCTATCCCACGCTATGGTCCTCCTATGCCATAGTTCTCCTACATCGTGTCGGTACTTGAAAACAAAATAAACAATTGTCCCTCTACACTAAATGCCAAAATTGGAGTAAATACTTGGTCAAAATTGATGGTCCAACATCACCCCACATTAAGTTCTTAGTCCATCCTAGACTAAGTCGCATTGGCATCTTCTAGAAACTCAAGACCCTTCTGCTCAAGTTCTTTTTTCAACCCATCCCAATGGGACAAAGCATTGACAATTTTAGAATTTATTCCTTCAATGGCTTCCTTTGCTACTTTTGACTCATCATGCTGAGTTGGAGTCTCGATTTTCTTCATCTGTTCATCCAAGGCTACGGTGGCTTCCTTCTAGATGTCTTCTAACTTGAAAACTTCTTTATCAACCTACCCTCAAAGAATTGCAAAACTAGCATTTATTTATTGATGATGATAATTTATTGCTTAGTCCATCATTTCTACATTTTTAAATGCCTTTGCACATTTGGTGTGGTCTTTTATTAATAATGCAACATCAGTCACTTATTGCCTCAAGACCTCCTCATCATGGAGCTGAACTTTGATTATTTTATTTAGATGCACTAGGCATGTAAAAATGCCATCCAAAATGGGGACAACCTCACTGACCCTCTCCATGGTTCTCCTACAAATGTATGCAACCATGGTGAATTATTCAAGGGTGTCCTTGGCCTCATCTTTGGGCATTGGGTGCTCTTTATTTTTTTGAGCAATATCTCAACCAATGTCTCCAATTTCTCAATGGCATCTCCATCTAGCGGTATGCTATCTATTACTACTAGATCCTTTTTCAAAATAGTCTTACATAGGTTTAAAACCATTATTTAAATATTGATGGCCTCTTCAATTTGTTGCTTTAATGAAGCCACTTCCTCAACTAGTACCTGCTTCTTTGTCACTACTTTATTAAACATCTCTACTACTTGGCCATGTTTTCTTTCTATCGTGTGCACATCTGAATCTAAACAAATGTTTTGATGCATCATCTCCATGTCCAGTTTCAAACAAATAGCACTTGTCATTATTGGAGAAAGCCACTGTGGGTCAATCTTCATGAGGTCTAGTAGACTTAGAGCATCTAGGCCAAAAAAAATGCAATCCAAAGGAGTATCAAACTATGGTTCTTCACTATACATTTCCAAAATGAAGGATAACTACTTCCTTATTTATAAGGTTGCATCCTTGGGGTGGAAATGGTTCCATAAATAGAGGTTCTTATCCTCTATGTTGAACTGGTATCATTCACGCAGAGTGGATAGCCTTTGATGTTTTTATTCTCCCTTAATTGGCCCCTTTCCTCTTTCCTAGTCATGCTCAAGTTTAGCTTCTTGATAGTTTTCTGAGGCCATCCCATCTACTTTGATTACATTAATATTGATTTGATCACCGGAAGGCCCTCTTGTGTTGGGGATGGAGTCTTCTCTAAGTTTGATCCCAAATTATGAATCTATTCCTGAGAGGGGTCCCATTGGGATGCTTGACTTAGAGGGGGTTGTGGCATTGATTTAATGGTAGTCTTTGGAAAAGTTGGAGGTGAAGGTGGTCATGGAAGAGGAAAAGGTGGGGAATTTGTATGAGGAGATGAAGGGTTCAGAGTAGGTAAGTGGGAAGGAGAGGAATAAAAAGGTGAAGATGAAGTAGATGGTGATGAGATGTGAGATGGAGATAGAAATGGTTGAGGTGGTGAAGGTGAAGGATGAGGTAGAGATGGTGAAGGGTGAAGAAGAGGTGGATGTGGCATGGATGGTCAAGAATTAGTGGGTCGAGAGGATTGTGCCTCCATTGTCCTTTGTCATTTTTGAGGGTCCTATTGCCCAATTGAACTAGCACTTGTTTTTGGATGATTTCTTCATAATTACGGTGCTTAGGGGAGCATTTCCTTAAGATCTCCATCTTGAGGGTTCTATTTGGGGCATAAAATCTAGAATAGTTTGTGTACTTATTCTCCAACTAGGATATCCTTAACCTTGATGTCGGTTAAGCTCATTTTCCCCTTTCTGTATAGGCCTTTTTATCAAGATATACAAACACTTTATGAAAGGTATGGCTCTCTATTTTGATTTATTCAGCCCTACAGACTGATTGGTTACGTATCATAAATCTGATTAATAGAATCAATGAAGTAGTGTGTAGAGAATGCATATGGTAGCTTGAGCTATACCAACAATTCTCCCAAAGGGTTAATTCAAATGTGTGCCAAGGAGTAATGTTGCTTTACCATGAATTCTACTTGATATGTAATTAGGGGGTCAGATCCTTAGGTATGTGCCATTCCTTTCTAAAATCCACATTCATTTCATTGAACCAATACCTCATATTCATTTTGTAATATGGGGTAATGTGTTGAGGATAGGTGAAGGCCTTGAAGCACTCAGCTAAAGACTTTTGAGTGGGGGGTATGCCCACTTCAATGTACTTAAGTTATAGTCAAGGAACCTAATCTCATAAAAAACTAGTAATAAAAAAATTGTTACCCATGCAAACATGGACTTAGGCATTTTGTGCACCTTCTCCACATCCTTTGTTATTTTCTAGGCAAAATGCAGTGCCTAGTTATACTGCATGCCTTGAGTAGCTTGGTACGCAATGTGTAAGTGGGCCATGTCCACTTCCTTCCATCATTCAGTCCCTCTGATCTTGGAAGAAATGATCTACATTAGAACTCTAAGGGTATGATCCTATAGGTTTTGTATATGCATTTCATGTCCTTGTTTTTAGTACATGAGCATGGTGGTAGTCTGTTGAACCTCCTCTATGTCTACCAAGTCATCTAGGACATTCATTCCTGAGCACTAAATTCCTATAAGCTTGTTGATCCTCTATATGGTGATTTTCATGTTACATCCCATGAAGTGAATTTAATCCTCATGGACATGTGAGAGGAGGAATTAAACTACCTCAGTAGGCTTGCCAAAGTATGACAACTCAAATAGTTGGAATAGGCCAGCTCTATCTAGTTGGTTCTTGATTAAAAGGTCATATACCACTTGATTTCTAGTTTTGGTGGTTTTAAATTAATAGTCATTCTATAATTCCACCTCATTCCCTAGTTAGTGGTAGTTTTAATTAAATATAGTTACATTTGACACCTTGGAGACCCAGTTTTCTATCTGCAAGACCGATTATAGGTATTGCATCTCTTCTATGTAAAGGGACTGAGGTGGAGATAGTGGAGTGGTTTGTGATGAAGAGGCTTGTGCTTGTTTTCCCTTTTTCACCATCTTGGATTATTTCATGCTCTATTTTGAAACTCTCGCACATTGCACTTATTTTAGTGTCTATTCTTGGTCTTCCAAAGGCTCTTCTATTAGAGGGAACCACACTCCTCTACTCACCTCTTCTTTCATTGGTATAGTTGGAAGCTTCTTAAGTCTCTTAGACTTTTTCTTCAATTGCATTGCCCTTTGTGGCATTTGAAGGTTAACCCATAACCATCCCACATTCCCAAATGAATACGTGGTGGTATCACTTCCTTTAGCTCTTTAAGTTTTATGCTACAACAATGGTGGACCTGTAATCTGTAACTTCAAAAATCTCCACTCCTCACCAATCTAGACTAACAACCTTTCTTTTTGACTTGAAAACCATCATCGTATATTTATCAAATCTATAAACACTTCAGGTTTGCAAAGGATTCAATTTCATCACTATGGTTCTCTAGTTCGCTAAGCACTTGAAAATTATAGTAAGGTAAAGTGTAAAATGAGTTCAGCTCATTTATTTATAGGTCCTTCAAGAATTTTACCTCATTAATTTCCTTATGATCCTCATCTCTATCCATAAATTCATATCTTTTAACATTCTTCATACTTTGAATCTTGTATCAAACATTTAGTGTTTTAACAAACTTGCCCCATCATTTCACTCACATGCTTGTTGTTATGACTAACCTTGTCACATTAATAGTCCATTCTTTCCCATGCCTTTCTTAGAAGTGGATGACAACTGTCCCACCTTTATTATAAATTGGAAGATAACTATCACCCAAATGGCAGGAACCTTTCAAAATAATTTTGTAGTGCATTCAATGACTCACACACCCTTAATCACTTGCATGCCATATATGACTCTTGTACCTTTGGAACTTGCATGCCTACTTCTTATGTCTTGTCTTCATATGTATGATGCTTTACCCCACACTAAAAAGGTTCATGGTCCACCACAAAAGCACAAACACAAACTTAAATTACTTTAAAGAGTCACTCAACTCAAAGATAACACTTTTTATTGAAAGCAATAAATCCTAGCCTAATAGCCTTAAGCCTTATTGATTACAAGATTTGGACTAAAAAAATTACAATACAACCAAAGATAACTCCCATTATATTTTCATGAGATAAATTATCCATCCATTCACTTTAGATGGTAAGCTTTGGTAGGTCAAATTATATGAACTATAAATGGTCCATCCTAATGGATACAGAGCTTTCCAAGGTGACACATGAACTTAGATTCATAGAGCAAGACCTTCATGCTTAGAAAGAAGACTTTGATCTTAATATGATGATCATACCATGCTTTTTGTTTGCATTTTTCAACATCTTGAATCTAGTGAGCGAGGAACCAAACCTCATCTAGTTTTGTTAAATCATTGATCCAAGATTTCAAAGAGGCATCATCATCTAAGTTCCCCATAAGTGTTATCCAAAGAGATGGAAATAAAAACTCCACTGGCATGACTGCTTCTTTTTCATATACTAGGTTAAATGGTATACTTTTGTTGAGGTGCTTATATGTAGTTTGATAGGCCCAAAGTAATGCAGATACTCGATCATCCCAATCAGTCCAACCAACATTACAATTTTTTGTCAAATTGGTACCAAGGATCTTATTGAAGGCTTCAACTATTTTATTGGCCTATGGTTGGTATGGTGTCATCTTGTGGTGTGTGATCATGAACTCGAATAACAAGATGAAAATCATTTCATTCAAGAAGTGGGTGCCATGATCACTAGTGAAACTTATGGGTCATCCAAACTATGTTATAATATTTTCCCAAATGAATCATGTGATAGTTACTATAATATAGTCTTTTGTTGGCACTGCTTCATCCCAATGTGTGAGATAGTCAGTTGCCACAATGAGGTAATGAGAGCCTATTCATTGTCTTGCTAGAGTGATAGGTCCCACAAAGTCAATAACCCACTTTTTGAATGGTTATTGAGAAGGAATAGGGTCCAATGTCATAGCATCTCTTCTATTAGGTTTTCCTACGCACTGGTAGACATCACATTTCCTAACATAAGCCTTTGCATCTTTGAATAATGTTAGCCACTAGAGTCTAAAAAGCAAGACTTTATGCACGGTAGCCTCTCCAATGTAGTGCCCTATGATAATACCTTCATGGAATTCTTATATTGCTTCAGGGTGCTCATGTTACATTACATAGTGGTGAAGTACCTCATCATGGTTTATTTTATATAGTTCTCTTGTTATGAGTTGATAAGGTGCAATGCAGACTGTAAGTTACATTTTTTTTTGTGAATTAAAAGAGTCAGATACACAACTAGTTTTGAGAAATACCATAATATCCTCCATTTATTTAGGTACTTGAGTGACTCAAAAGAGCTAAACATCAAGAAGATCATCTTCTATGACATGTGGGGGTTCTCCATTTTTAATTTGGGATAAGTGATTAAGTCCATAATTGGTCTTCTCAGGCTTTACTACTACAGAAAACTAGATCTTGGAAGAGTACAATCCAATGGTAAATATTTCCATGTAATACTGGCTTGTTGATAAGATACTTCAAGGCCTCATGGTCTATATATAATATAAATGGAGTAGCCAAAAGGTATTTCCTAAAATTTTATAGAGCATAAACCATAGACAAAACTTTGCACTCAATAGTGGTATTATTATATTCTGTTGATGTCAGCTTCCTACTAGTGAAGTAAATTGGGTGATCTAAGTTTCCATCACCTAGTTGTGTAAGTATCACACTAACTAATATCCCAGATGCATCAACATGGATATGAAAAGGCTTTATCCAATCAATAAATTATAAGAAATGAGTTGTAACTAACCTTTTTTTAGTGTTTCGAAGGCTCGTTTACAATAATTAGTCCATATAAATTATTCATTATGCTTTAGAAGCTCTTTTAAGGGTGTGGTGATTTGATCTTGGCATAAACCTGAATGAAATTTTTGTATTAGCCCATGTGTCTTAAGAAAATGCACACCTCACATTGAGTTTTGTGCACTAGCAGATAAAGAATGATGGAGACCTTGGCTAGATCCACCAAGAGTCCCTCCTTACAAATGATATGCCCAAAGAATACAACAAAAGGTGTCATAAACAGGCACTTCTTCAAATTTAAGGAGATTTTTAGCACTTGACAATGCTCAAGCATGAGCCTTAAATTAACACTATGGTCCTTGAACAACCCATATACTATCCAGTCATCTAAGTAGACTTAGATAAACTTGTGGATAAAATCTTTAAAAGCTTCAACTGCTATCCATGAGAACATTGTCGAGGTATTTTTCAACCCAAAGGGCATGATGGTATAGGTAAAATATCCCCATTAAATAGAAAAGGTAGTCTTGGATCAATCTTCCTTAGCTATCTGGACTTGGTGGTACCCCAAGAACTCATCAGTAAAAGAGTATATCTCACAACTGGCAACACCTTCTAGTATTTCATCTATGAAAGGTGTTGGAAAAGGATATATCACATAAGATGCATTTGAAACATGGTAATCCACATAGATCCAAATATGTCAATCATTTTATATACTAATTACCATGGGAATCACCCAATTAGATTCATCAATGGGAGTAAATACTCCATCATGGAGCAAGTTATCAATTTCCTCTTTCACGCATGCCTGGAGGTTAGGATTCATCTTATATGGGTGTTTCTTCACTGGGTGAGCACCATCAGTTAGCTTTATGTGCATCTTCCCTAGAGACTAGTGGACTCCTTTCATTTCTCTATAATTCCTTAGAAATACATCCTAATGTTCTTTCAACAACTCAAAAATATATGAAATTTCTTTCTAAGTTTAGTAATTTCCAATTGTATCCATCTTAGGTTCTTTCTCCATGGCAATGTTAAGTTAAATATTTTAAATGGGATCATGATAAGGGTTATCTATTAGAGAGCTTGTGTCCTGAATAGTTCATGAACTAGTACTTGTAAGGACTCATAGATTTTTATTCCAGGGGTCAAGTGAAGTGGACCTCTCACCTTCATCCACTTGAAAGATGAGTTTTTGCTTTCCTAAGTGGATCTCTTTATGACGTTCCTCATTAATAAATATTGATGGTTTGGGCTCAATGAATAAATGTAATGGTTCTTCAAGTTCCTAATGAATAAGGCACAACCATTCTTTGATAAGACTTGGATCTCCAATGATTGCTTTATGCATGGCTTGAAGGGTGAGGTACAAGTCCATCCTTGGTGAAAAATAATAAAGTGTCGACATCATGTTTCCTTCAATAATTACCAAAATCTAATACCCATGTGTCTTTCTTCATGAATGTACCAAGCCCATGCCCAAGTGTGCAAAATCCCATAGAATGCATGGACCCAAAGGTACTCTAGCAAGAATGTTTCCTCAACTTGACATATTATCTCACAAGATTCAATATAAGGTTCAGGTGCTTTCATGACAATATAGCTAAGTGTGCCTCTATTCTTATTACTATGGTGAAATATATGATGTAGAGCAGCTTGCACTTGATCCTATTACAAAAGTCACTCTTTATGAGTATGCCACCATCTAGTAGTGGTGCCATCAAAAATATGATCTAAAGACTGCATTTGGTTATTTTTGTTATCATAGAACTCTTTGAGGCATTAGACAAAGTCATGCACCTCCATTTGTCCTTGGAACCATGGAGCTTCCCCTAGTCTTTCCAGTGGTGGTCCCTCTAATGGCCCTCATATTTTTGGTGTTTAGGGAGCTGGTATAGGATGTTCTCTCCTTTGTTTATGGTGATACACAATCTTTTAGTTAGATTGTAATCATCATGGGACTAATAGTTACAAGTGTTACTCATAGTATTTGAGATAGACTAGTTATTTGTCCACCAAAGAATACCATCTGGTGATGGATCATGATATTCCTCATGTCAAGAAGTAACATTATATAGGTTTTTAATGTCTTCATCCATGCTCATGCACTTGACATAGGGAGGCCCTTGTGCTAGGTCTAAAGGTATTACTATGCATTGCTCGATATTCTCAAAATTGATGTAATATTTTTTAAAGTTTAAATTCATTTAGTTCTTGTATCACCAGGGCCTTCCCAATAAGGATGGATAATCATCAGCTTTTGCCAACTCTAAGACCTCAAAATTGGCTTTAAAAAAAACCCCAAGTATACCAATGGTGGTGTTCTTGAGGACTCCTATAAGATGCACTCAATTTTTGTTTAACATAAACAAAACATGTGGAGAGGGTTATAGGGTCAGACTAGCCATTTTTTTCCAAGCATCTTTGGTGAGAATGTTGACTTCTACACCAATATCCACTAGAATATCTTGTATCACCCATCTATTAATAGTAACATTTACCAATATTTCTCCATCATCTGGGAAAGAGGAAATAGGAATTTCCTAGCATCGAGCATGATTTAAATAATGAACTTTGCTTTACCAACTGAGGTGATGTTGGTATTCATTTGGTAGGCAGGCTTGACCTTTAAGCCAAGTGTTGAATTGAGGAATGATGTCTTCATCGAGCATATGTTTGCATATTTCCTAAAAATCATCATGAACCACAAGAAGTTTGGATTCTTTTTGTACTACAATGCACTATGTGACATCCTTGTACTTGAGGTATTGAATCTCATCTTGGATCTCTCACAAAAGTGCCATTATATCTTGAAGGACATCTTTTTTCTACTATGCATTAGGTTATTTTCTCTCTCATGATTCTTCCTGATGTACCTTCTCGATCGAGTTGGCTATGGATTGAGTTTAACCTCCACTATGAGTGGTGATATTCACTTGTTGTATTATAGGGATGGTCGGTCATATGCACCATTTTGTTTTGTCTATGCAAATCATGTTGGTACCCTTTTCATTTTAGTCCTTAGTGATGACTACATATAGATTAGGGCATTCTTCTAGTTGATGATATTTTTTCAAAATGCATAGGTTGGGTACTCAAGGTAATCTCTTTGATAGTGGTCTAGTGAACCACATTTATAACAGGTTCTTGGTAGAAACTAACCATTGTCTCACCCTTATCCTCTCTCTCACCCTCGATAGCCACCATTGTCTTAAGTATTGGCAACTAAAGTTTAGCGTGTGCCACACGCTTGAGCTTCATGAATATCACTAATCAATGGATAATTATTGGTGTCATATGTGTAAGCATCAAAAATTTTACAATACTTAGATACATTTGTGTTTGTATCCTATTGTAAAAGTGGAAAATAATGAACATCATGTTCTTCATGACAAATCTCATAAGTTTGTTTTAATATTACATAGATGTTCTTACACGGGTAGTTATTCCTCGTATGCCCTTCAATCTCATAGTCGGTACACCATACACCTTTGTGCATTTTATGTGCATTGTTTTCCATCAAATTTTCAAGTTGAGATGCCATAGACGCTATATATGCCTCCACAAAGGGACTAATACTGGTATCCATGCTTCCTACTACTTCAGTGTGAAGGGTAGCTTCCAACACCTCACACATACGTGTGAAGGTTCTTTGTGACAAGGTCTATCAAAAAAGTATAAATAATCCTCCCACAAACCATTGTGCATGCTGAGTAGGATTGATTTCAAATGATAAATTTGAAAGTAAAGTTTTGAATCGTGCATCATATTCATGCACACTCTCTATAAGTCCCTATTTTGTGTCTGTCAGTGCTGCTATACTTTGTTGTTTAAACTTAAGAATGTCAAATTCCTCCAAGAAGGTTGCTTTGAGCTAGTCATAGTTGACCATTGCTTGTTGAGGTTCAAATTTGTGATACCATTTGTGAATGTGCTCTAAAATAGTTATTGCAAACTACATTGCCTTTCATTCAAAAAATGTGATGCCATGTGCCCTCTAAATTAGTTCACACTTATGAACATGCTCAACTGCATTCTCTACCCCATGGTATTTAGGTAAATTCAATGCCATCTCATAGTAGAATGTAGTGGGTTGTGGTTGAGTGGGTGGTTGTTGGGAAGATTTATCTCTACTTATAAGAGGGGGCTTGCTTCCTCTAGTGCCTCCTCCTAGTTTTCTTCCAATGCCTCCAGTAGCAATTCCCATGGGAAGAGGCATGGTAGAGGGTTCATTTCCTAGGTTTGGTCTTGTATTATGGCCTTGAGGACCAGATCCTCTTGGCATTCCAAGTTATGCCATAGATTTCTTGTGTAGAGGAAAAGATGTAGATTCTATATTATCACCTAATGGCCTAGTTTTAGTCTCCTTTACCCATTCAGTTTCAAAGACTATACTATTTGTATCCCAATTCTATATATGTGTTATGTTTGACTCAAAGGAATGAGTACTCACTGTAATAGGGGAGCCTAGTTGACTCATATTTGGTTCTTTGTCTTTAGCAATCTAGTTCATTTCTCCTTCATAGGATAAAAGTGACAAAGGATGTGGCTCAAAAGTCATGGGTTTCTCATACGTGTCAGGCTCCCTATAGCTCTTCACAATGTTCCTCAATTTTTCCCAATCTCTTCTCATGCCACTAACTCCCATTATCTTCTATGGAGCTTCATCATACTTTCATTTATGTAATGCTCGTTGGCTTGCTACCATGTTAAACCCACAATCTCCAATCAACCGTTAGTCTCCCCCAAATGTGCAGCTCATGCACAAGAGATTTTATCTCTCCATGGGTAGTGTTTCTAACCAAAGATCAATAATTATCTTCTTAATCTTGTAGAAAAATAATGAAGGCTAATGTCCCCTTGGTTCTTATATAAAACGGAACTTCACTTCCTCAGGGCATAAATAGGTGGTTACCACATATTTTAAGATGTAACTATTTTAAATGCCTTTCCACGAAAAAGTCACTACTCACATCCAAGTAACTTCAAGTCATTATAATCTCCTTTGTCATTCTAGTGTCCAAGACTGCCTTCTTTCAAGATTTTTGGAATGTCCTTGAGTGAATGCTAGGATCCAAGAATGCAAGAGAACTGAGACCTCATAAAAGAAAGTCTCATATAATGAGCTATAGAGATTCTGCTCTACCCACTATCACATAGAAATTATTGGTTCAAGATATGGAATCATAAATTTTTCTTCGACACTAGTAACCCATTCTTAAATATTCTCTAGCGTAATGTACTCAAACATTTCCCATAATTATGCTCCAGTTACTTCAAGTCCCGATAATGAAACAAAATTTTAGGTTCATTTAGTCAATTCTACTATGGTGTTGGAGCTTCTCCCCAATAGCCTAGTGCACTGGCCCTATAACATGAGAGGTAAGTCTCATGTACTCACCTAAAGTTCACAATGAAAGACTAGTTATTGAAGGCTTTGAAACACAATGTTGTATGTTTGTTCATCTCTTGGAATACAAATATTTAAGTTATTCAATACCATAAATACACCACTATTATTCCCATCATCCTAGACTTAACTACTATAATAACTACCCTCATTATTCAATAGTAGCAATAGAAAGGAAAAGATACCCACAACTTAGAAATAAAACATATTCATTATTTAACACTAAGGATGTTCACGAATCATCACATGTTATAGAAAATACTAACTATTCATTGATTGCTTAATAAATTACAAGACATAATGATGTCTATATTCGCCAAAGGTCCACACACCTGTAAATGATTATAATAGGGATTTTTATACTTTTTTTGCCCTAACCAAGTGTCAAGATTTTGACTATCATGGATAAATGGCACATAGACTCCAAATAAGCTGAGAGTCATGGCTTGTACAACTAAATGTTCCTATAAAATTAGGCCTCTACAGCCCTAGATCCTTGATCTATGCTATATATATGTGTGTCTAAGTGTCTTATTTCTCATGGGCTAGTATAAAACATCTAATCAGTGGGGTAAAAGTATCCTACTTGATTTACATTTCTATCTGCTCATGCATCCCTCATGCTCTACTTCCCACACACTCCCCTAATCTTCTGCTTTTGTTCCAAGTCTTCTGGTCTCAGGTCCCTTGTGCCATGTTTTCTCTTGATTAGGTCTTATTGTGTTGTGTCTCCCACACCTTGGTCCTTCCACACCCTTCAACTCTCATGCCTATTAGTCTCGTGCCATGGTCCTCCTGTGTTATGGTTTTCTCGCATCATTCTAGTACTTAAATACAAAATGAATAATGGTCCCTCCATGATGCACACCAAAATTGGAACAAACACTTGGTCAAAATTGAGGGGCCAACAAAAATCAGTCATGTATCAATCTAAAATAGTCATTAATATATATTATGCCCAAAATCATCATGGCTAAATTTAATTTAATCACTTAGTTGTTTCAATAAGCTGCAAAGGGATTCCAAAAGAAAATAACAAAAACCATAATTATATGCACCATGCCCATCAAGGTAAAAATAAGATCATCATGTCATAAAGGACAATAAGTCGATTGGAATCAAATAGCCCATACACTCATCCTACACTGTTATTATTTTATAACAATCTTTTCATCATTCCTTTTACAGGTTCCAGTGAAAAAAACTACCATTATGCTACCCCCTTTTTGAGAACTAACATTTTTTTTAAAAATGCATCTACAACAAGTTTTTAATATAATAAATCATTTAATAAAATCCATAATTTTCATCAAGAAATCTCCAAAACTACTCATTAGAAAAATTCCAAATTTATTTTCCATATAAAAAATTGAACCCATATAGATGCAAAAACATTTTAATTGCCAAAACCCAAAAATCCTTATGTCAAAATTATCCATAACATGTTAATCAAGGATAATGGATATTATATACTATTATTACTTGAAGAAAATCCTTCTAATAATTCATAAGCATCAAGACCAATTATTTGGCATAACCTAGCAAGGAATAATAAGAAAAATCAAGCATTTATTCATGTCATAAGAAAAAAAACACTTAATCATTTTGCACAATCAATTTATAACCCTATCAACATTTGCAATTACCAGATCATATATGACAACAATTTAATTCATTACATCATAACCTAGAATACGTAGTATTCCCCTTGCATACTTGAATATCTTGACCCATATTGGGGTATAGGCTCATATATGATTGGCTATGAAAGCATGTCTAGGCATATATCCCAATAATCAACTAGAATAATTACCCTATTATTGAAAAAATTAATATGCATAAATATTTTAACTAGGGGATGGAAAATTTCCTATTCTTGTGCCCTAGCTTGCCTTTGGGGTCGTTGCTTTCCAACCTATAGGAAATGCCTGAGATCTTTTGCAAAAACGGCATGGACATCCATTAACAATGGCCAATGTAGTCAAAATATCCTACCCTGCTACAAATAAAACCATATTCTTATGGTTGGGTGTAATAGTTTATTTACATAATGTAAAAAAAAACATTCTCTTATTTTTGGGTGTAATAGCTCTTCTCCAGAAACCATGACTTCCATTCTTCCACCTCTACCCCCAGGTGGTGCAATAGTGGCTCTTACAGCCATGCAAAAACCTTAATGGAATCCCAAGCAAGCAAGGATTGATTTAGTCAAAATGAAATGATTTTTACAATTGAAATCATGTCTATGGATTTTATTTAGTTATTTTTTTATTTAATAAAAGTAAACCTTTATTATTCCCAATTCAATGGGTGTAAATAACTTTTACAAGACTTTTTTTTGGGGTCCAAAATGAGCTTATAAAAATTTGACCAAGCTATATATTATCAACATCTTTTAAGCAATAATACAATCATGATTTCACCAATGATATGAAAATGGATACCTTCCAATTTGAGTCCTTTAGGCCCTCTTTCCAAGACATTAAACACTTTTAATAATAATACTTTATCAACTATAAATTTACTCTGAAGCCACCCATCTGGGCTTGATTTACAAGTAACTTACCAATTATAAGAGATTAAAATTGGGGAATTTAACAATAGGATTCCCTCAGTACTTGGATTCAACACCACTAAGAACCTTTAGATTGTCATCTTACTTGTGTCTGTAACCTTACTAAGGATTTATTTTAATTATCCTTTAAGAAAACCTCTCAAGTCTAAGCCCTCCTTTGTAGGTCAAGTTGTTGGTTACTAGAAAATAACCTGATGATTGTGTCCCCTTCAACCTATAATTTTAAAGTGTCTAAATAGACCTCCCTTAAGGTGCCTATTAGGTTTAAGCTTCTAAGTCCTATGCTTCCTCTATGGTCATTCCTTGATGATACTTTTAAACCCATAGGGTAGGTGTTTTATCATAAGGTTGATCAATTATAATTTACACACCTTAATAAGTATGTTTGTGTTAAGATTAATTTGATAAAGGACTTGAAATATTACATTGATAATCAAGTAGGGATAAAAATATTCTCACAAAAGGTTAACAACTTCAATCTCCCAAACACATGCTTTAGATGTCAGGCATCCATCCATAAGATTCATGATTTTTCCTCTATGGTTCATTCAAATCCATCTACTGAGAAAGCACCACCTAAAATTTAAAAGGTGCCTAAAAAGAATGTTGGTTGGACTATGGCGGCTAAAAAAAAATATCCAACAGAAATAAAAATCCTAAGGTGACATTTGTTCCCCCCGTTTTCAAACCCTACCAAGCAAAAACAAAGGATAAAGTTACTCCCCATCCCATTAGTCCTCCCTATTCCCACAATGATCTCATGATCTCTTAGAACTATGTTTCTCAGGTTAATCATTTTTCATTAAGTTCTTGTTATGTTAGGACACCCTCTATAAGTGGTATGCCTTACAAAAATGATGATTTTCCTTGGGAATTAAATAATATAAAATGTTGTTCCACTTCCCTTGGGGATTTTATTTTTACAAACTAGCCATCATTATTGGGAAATTATTTTACAACACTTGGTTTAGAATGAGATATATAAGATGAACAAGGAAAATTATTCATGGAGGATTCATCCCAATGAAATTACTCTCCTAAAATGTTTGAGGTCTCATAGAGTCTTCCTACAAATTATCTATGCATGCTTCTTGTCAATAGTTGGGTGTTATTTATATCATTTGTAAATATAAGAAGTTAATATTTCAATATTTCTTCTGTAGTCTTATCTGATGAATATATGGTCTGATGCATCTCACTTTTCCACTTCACATGAAGATGGATGTGGCAATGCTAGTATTTTGGTTTAATCAAAATTTATCCCCATAATTTTTGGCTTGTGCTAAGATATTTCACATCAAGTTATTCAGGGTTTAATTGACATTGATTTTCATTACTCAAGGGTTCTCAATATTTATGCCCTGAATGATGACCCTCATAAATGACATTATGGTGATGGATTGTTGATAATCTTCCCCTTTCTAATTGGTTTTTTTTTGTGACTTTAATATGATTAAGAGTCCAATGACAAAGTTGGTGCCCATCCTGGGAGAATGTGAAGCATGGTATTATTTTAAACACTAATGAAACATAGTGGAGTCACTCCTTTGGAGGCACACATTAACTAATATTACATAGTATACTTGGTCCAAATATTGAGTTAACATTGATAGGGTCAAAAAATGGTTAGACTGTGTCATGATTTATAAGTAAAATGTGTTCTCTTTCTCAATTTCTAATAAGAAAGTTATCATAGTCCATGTAGAAATTATCCTTTATGATCATTGTCTTATCAATTATAGAGTGGAGTGGGTCAATAACCATCTTAGAGTCATATGCAATCAATGTTTTATGAACACATCCCTACATATCCATGAAGTAACTATATGACTTATGGATAAAATGTGGAATTTGGATCCATGTCTACAATATGATACCAACTAGATTGAGTGGTGGAATGAAGTGATCAATTGCACCACCACTTCCTTTCACCACTATGGTAAGTAGAATGCATGTGTTATGAATTAGGTCAATAACACTATCATTAAGGAATATAAAAGGATTTCCTCCATCCTTGAGAAAAACACTTTTGATTTACACTTACAAGCTATGGTTGTGTCTTTCAAACACAAGATCAAATTTTTTTATAACCATTTGTTCTTAGGGGCATAAATTAGAACCTGTTTGTAGTCAATTGAGATAGGTAACTATGCCTCAAAAGGATTTATTCAAGTCTCTTAGGACCAAAAAAGTGAAGGAACATATCAAATCCATCAAGCTTGCATGTAAGTGCCTCACCAATCTACCATATATATCCTTGGATTTTATGGACCACTACAAATTGGTGTTCCAATCCCAAGAAGATTCGGTAGAAAGAGCTCAAGCTTTACAAGAATGTTTGAATGTGGTGCATAGCTAATGAAGCCTTTTGGACTAAAAAATTGTGATGCTCCTCTTTTTATTGATAAGTTCTTTCATGCAATGCAATGCATGGCCAATGACAAAGCACTAGGGATTGATGGTTTTGCTTATCAATTCTATAAAGCTACTTGGAAATTTGTAGGGTCTGATGTGTTATGAGTTTATAAAAAAGCCTTACAAATTATCATTATAATTTATCATCAACAAAGTAAATATTAAATCCATCCCCAATATTGGTGACTAGGAGCTTATTATTGGTTGGTGCCCAATCACCCTTTCAAATGTTTCTTATAAAATCATTGTTAAGGCCCTAGCAAATCACCTTTGTCATATTCTACAGGTAATCATCAGACCTAAGAAAATAGGATTCATAAAAAAACAAAGATATAATGGATAATTTAATTTTTGTTTGGGCGGGAAAGGAATGGGATCAAACCTCTTGTTATACAACTTCTTTCTCAAACTTGATTATAAAAAAGCTTATGATCAGATAGAGTGACCCTTTATTCTCGATATGTTAAAGGCTTTGGGTTTTGGCCAACTATTTTTCTCAGTGGTGAAAACTTCATTTTTTGATGCATCAGCCTGCCTTACCATCAATGGACCTGGGTCTGATATATCTAGAATGTTTCACTCTATTAATAGGGTCACCCTCTAGCTCCTGCTTGATATCTTTTGGATGTTGAGATGTTTGGTTATCCTCTTGGTCACAGAGAAAATCAAAGACTTATTAGGGGTATTTTTCTTCCTTATCGCTCCTCTCAACTCATCATTGGGAAATTTGTAGATGATACTTTACTTACCATTGATGAGCGATAATCCTCCTTCAAAGATGTGATTTAATCCCTTTCCATATTTTGCAAAGCCTTAGGGTCTAAATTTCAATGGGCCAAAACTTAGTGTTCCAAACAAAGCATGATGTTTTTGCTTTAATGGCTCCATCATTATTAGTGGAAATGGATACATAAGGGAGAGAGACTCAAATTACATATTATTCTTTTTGCTTTTGACAATTCTCCTTCAAATATGTGGGAATATGTTACTAATAGAGTGAAAAATAAGGTCTCATATTGGATTTCCAAACCACTCTCACTACTCAACAAATTTAAGGTTTATATCAAATTCCTTGTGGCCACTCATGTTTACTACTCCTCCTTTGGGCCCCTTCCAAAGCCTCATATGATAAATTAGCCAAGGTCCTTATAGACTTTATTTGGGCCAATGTTATATAAACTAGAGGCTATCACATGGTTGCTTGGAGTATATGCTACCTTCCTCATGACAAAAGATGAATGGGCATCATTTATGTCTATAAACAAAGTGTTGCCCTTTGTGTTAAGTGGGTGGTTAGATAAATTGAAGGTAGTGAGTCTTGGAAAATAATTTTAAGGCACTTCATTTTTATAGGCACCCCCTATGTCAAAAACAGTTGGAAAAATATTGGCTTACACACTCTGTTGATTATCATTATCCCTCTTAGGATAGAAGGTTCCTTTGTATCCAATAGCATGTGGAAAGATTTTGAATCTGTCAAACCTTTTATAAAATGGGTTGAAGATGGATATCAAAGTGATCTTTCCTTCACTAACTATAATATCTGGTGGTCCCTTGTAATGACCAATATTAGTTTTCCTTTAGCATAAATGCCAGTATAAAAGCTCTACAGCTATTTAAAAAGGAAGTCACACTATTGAATATATGATGTCTTCTCAAGATTAAATACCATGGCATCTACTAAAAAACAAATATAAAATTCTCGATACATACTTACCTTTCATTTTGTGTATCCAAGATTTGATGCCTGATGCCATGTTGCACAAGATAGGATTACAACCTCTACATGTATGGTGGAAAGACTAGAGATAGAATTGTGACATTCCATTCATAAATTATTCTCTTAGTCTCATTTATCAAATCATGAGCCCATTCTCTTTTGCTCTGGACAAGTTAAATTTATGTTGAAATTTAATTTCTTTGAATGACTTGGCCAACCAAACTTCATAGAATATGGAATGCTAAGCTTGAACCTATGTTTGCACATTTTCTTTGGTGTCTAGTTTATCAAGGCCTTCCTTTTGGGGATCGGTTCCTAAATATTGAAATTATTCAACCCAGTTGTCTGGCCTATTCCACACTTGAGTCCTTCAAACATCTTATTTGAACATGTTCAATAACACAATCTCCCTGGCAATGGATTCACAACATTTTCCAACCATTCCACTGAGAACCCTTCTCTTGGTGTATGATTTTCTTTGGGTATAAAGCTTAATGGCTAATTTATATTTATTTTATATGGAACTTCTTTAGAGTTATAATTTTATTTCAGTTTTGAAAATCTAGGAATTCAGCTATTTTTAACAATGAAGAACCATCTTTATAGTTTTCTATTAATGACACTGTGATTGTTATCTCTTTGGCTCTTATGTAGATTTAAGCTCAGGGTAAGAAGGTGGCACTCGATTTTCAACACTTACAGGAGTTGCTCAACCATTGGGGGAGTGTTCCCCACACTATGTGTTGCATCCCTCTAGACCAACCACCTCATGGCTCCCTTCCTCTAGCACCTAGGTATTGATGGAGACGCTTTCACAATAACAACCACTTTTCCACTCCTTGATGTGTGGGGGGGCAAAGGGGAGTCCATTGTTGCTATCCTATCGTGATGGAGTTTGCTTATGCAAGGGGGTGGTCTAGTTGGTAGTTTTGTTCAACTACATTCATTTTGGGCATCATTATTTCTTTGGCCCCCTAAAACTTCTTAGGACGGTTGGGTGGTACTTGATCCTCCTTCAATTGAGTCTTCCACTTGTAGTGCCCAACCTCCCAAAGATGATCCATTTCCACCTCTTTCTAAGGCTAAGCCTTATTCTTAAAAATGTGTTTTTTTTTCTTTAATGTAATTTTGTGGATTTTGAGTTAAAGTACTTCATCGACAATTTTTTATTTTGAACCGTATTCTCTCACTAACAAAAAGTTTAGATTATACATACCAACTACCACTTTATTATTGTAACCATTTTTATATTAAATTTTTATATTTATTTTTATTAATAATAAATATAATAATACATTCTAAGAATAAAATTTAATCCGCATACCTTTAAAGTTAAGTTATTACTATTGTTATTAATTTGCATGGTCTAATTAGATTAAAATGGTAATGGGATTTGGTTAGGTATATGACTCAAATCTATTTAAAGCATGGATGAGGTGGTCATGACATAGTGGTAGAATCCTAGAATGCTAAAATCTATCTTTGATCCTTCCCATCCTTATCATTACACAAAGCATTCCATGCGGGGGAACATCTTAAAACCACAACTTTCGTATAACATCATGATGGCTAAAATAAAACGCCCATTTCGGCACAAAGGGATGCTTCACCATGTAGTGACATTTGAGCCAACCAAGAAACATAAACACAAAAACAACCCTCAGTATGAGATTACCTACAAATGCTCATGGACTAATAAAATGAAATAGTTGGAGCTATCCTCTAACCACTTTTTGCACTTTAACCCCCTCCCTTTGGGAATCAAAATTGATGCATGCCAAAGCCTTTTTCTTTAGGGGGAATGAAAACCACTGGGTAAAATACCCACCATCTCATCATCATTTAACTAACCTAAATCCTCAAACGTACATTACTTTACCTTATAATATGGATCCCCACATACAATTATACCCTATTTCTCAAGTGTTCATTAAAACACCCACCCCACAAAATGTCCCCAAAACTATACATAGAGAATGCCTTTAATCATATGGACCACATCTAGTACACCTTAGTTCCCCTAGTTTGTTATGACAAAATTAAAATTCTGCCATAAAATGATAAGTTATTTATAATGTGGACTCCATTTGGGCATAGCCTTTCATGCCAACTGCACACTATTACACATGGTCCACATTTAGGTTAACTTTGACACCAACTACAAAGCACCGTCGCTGGTCTATTTAATCTCACATACCTCCCCAAGACTCTCTCAAAGGTTAA